>OV816026.1:124237971-124649895 GCA_929113105.1 Agrypnus murinus
TAAAACGGATCTTTCTTTGACTTTGTACAAAGCAAATAATTAATTTATTATATTTAATAGCTTGTATTGCATTCAGAGGCTATTGTTTATTTAAAATTAACAACATATAATCTGTTTTATTCTGCGTCAGTTTTTAACGTTATGTAGCATCCAAGCTTTTTATTTTTAAATTAAGGGTTAAGAGAGAGAGAGACAGTTCGTGAATGGTGTTTGAGAACGTTGTTCTAAAAAGATTTTTACCTGTCCATTTGTCGCTATGCGATTTCTTACCTGCTATAAATAATAAGTGGCTGCTTTCAAGCAAGTTTAGCGTATTTGTTATTTATAATAATAATAATAATAGTTTGCCAAAGGGTTTTATTAACAATTTAAACTCTACTTATAATATTTGCTTAAATTAGATTGCTATTAAAAGTTTGAGACTGTTTAAAAGGCTTTATTAATTTACTCTTTTTTTTCTTTCAGGTAAATCTTTATCGGTAGATCGATCGATACCTTAATTAAGAGTTCGGGTGTTATATGACAATTTGCTAGGGCACAGTCGATTCACAAGCTGAGAGAACCCAAGATAATAGGCGATATAATCCTATACAAACCTTTTCTTTAAACATGTACAATGTAATATACATAAAACTGTCACCTGAACTGATTTCGGGAAATCATAAATTAGAGGCGGCCTTATGACACCCTTAAATTGTTCCATACAATGGAAAAGCGAAATTGAAGAAATCATATCTATTAACAAGAATTTGCATTTATTTATGTCAATATAGGATCCGTTTTATTCAGATCTGAGTGTAATCAATACCGACGGCAGGAGATAGTGTGTTGCGTAGATCGTATCATTAAATAAGATGAAACAGGGAAATGTGATCATGTGGGTATATGACATCCAACTGATTTATGACCTAATAAAGACCCTAGTATCTGAGCGAGCTTTGAAACAAGTTCATTCGTGTCTATTTCGTAATATTGCGCAATCTATCTCGCGCGATCTAGAGCGTATAAAAAGCAAACCCTGAACTCCCATGCGTCACTTGCCCACGTCCGCTATCTCTGTTAATATTGCCTTAGCTCTAATTTGTTGTTGTTATAGTGATTTGTTTAGTGATTTAAATAAAACTAATTTAAATAAAACTTTGAGTGTTTGCGGCAGACGATCCATAACAGCCAACCAAAAAGGTAGGATTTTATTAATTGTTTATTACGTAGTTACTTTTTTTTCCTGCACCTTCTTGTTTTAAACACTAAATGTTTATAACAATATACATAGAATGCAAATAATTATTTATAATATTACATAAAAATTTGAATAGCTTATGTTTAACGTACTAGCTACTTAGTAAATCTTTCTTGCTTGCTTGCATTTCATTCAGATGTTATTGTTTAGATAAACAGTTTTTGAGCAAGATTAACTTTATTCTAAATAATAATAATAAATGTCCATGTCTACTAATGTAAAGAATTTCTTGTAATCTGATTTATTTTGCGAATATTAATGTCTCCCTGTGTCATTTAATAATAAGTCAGTCTACCTGCCTTTGTTTAATGCCTAGTAAACTAGATTGCTTTGTTGTTGTTGTTTATTTAAAATTAATTACAAACAACCTTGTGCGTGTGTAATATTAATGCCAGAATCTTTGTTTAACTGTGTGCCAGTATTTTTACAAATAATAATAATATTTCCCAAGTCATTTTAATGTTACTAAACCGCTAACAATTTAAGTTTTAATAATATTTTGCTTAAATTAGACTGCTAATTTCGTGAAAGAAAGCAAGCCAAACTTGTTGCATCAGGGTAAAACACGAAAATATTACGTCATTTATTAGATTTGTTTATTCAAAATTGCGTACAATTATTAAAAAAAATTTCCAGTGTCAACATACTTTGTAATGCATGTAATTTCTCGGTTTTAGCATTAGACATATAAGATCAATTATAATCCCGTACGTGCACTACTACTACTACTACTACTACTACCACTACTACTACCCGTAACAAAATGCCTCTTTATGAAGTTATTACTGGAAGTGTATCTACGGTTAAGAAGTTTAACACCCAAAAGCGTCGAGTCGTATTCAAAGTGAAACACCTTCAGCTAGCCAAGACCTAATGGTCTTTTTCAAAGCAGGTATCGAGCAAATAATTACATATGCCATATCTAACGTTTCACCAACCGACCGCGTAGGAATTACTTTCGAGTTCGATAGTTTTAAAGATAAACTCCCCGGCTACATGAGTTTTAGACCGGCTAGTGAGGTTACCTACAATGATGTTTGGGGGATTCTAGAGAGCATCCTACAGAGTGACCCTGAAGCTCTCAGTACTGAGAAGTTCCGTATGATTGTTTCATCTGTGACGCCACCTGTAGGGCAAGGGCGTAACCGAAGCGGCATTTACAGTACCTTGGCCGACGAATGCAGCAAGCGTAGAGGGATTGTAGCTATCAAGAATACTGACAATCTATGCCTACCCAGGGCTTTGATCGTAGGGAAGGCCTATGCTGATAATAGCCCTGATTACAAGAAGACCAGGACTAACCAGGGTGTACAAAAGATAAAGGCCGAGGAATTAATGCGAGAGGCCTGTGTACTAGTCATTCCAAGAGAGGGAGCAGGTGTCAACGAATTAAGATGCTTTCAAAGACATCTTAATGAATACAAGATCACTGTGTACAGGTATGGTACAAAGGGCCGCGATGTGATCTTCGAAGGAGCTGCTGATACAGAGAAGAAGATCAATCTACTGTATCACGAAGGGCATTATAATTTAATCACCTCGTTGACCGCGGCCTTTGTATGCAGGTACTTTTGCGAAAGCTGCCACGCCCCGTATGATCATAAAAGTCACCATAGGTGTGAAAAGTCTTGCGTGGGCTGTGGCAGTTCACCACCTTGTACTAGACAAACCCTACTGATCAAATGTCAGGATTGCAGAAGAGACTTTAGAAACCAAAACTGTTATGAGAATCATCAGACTAAAATGTGTCAGATTGTTAAAAAATGTGAGGAATGCTTTAGGATCATAAATCTAAAGCTGAGAAAAGATCCTCATGTGTGTAGAGAAATTTATTGTAAAACTTGCCAAGCTCACAAACCTGAAAACCATTTTTGTTTTGTAAAACCAGTCGGGGAAATGTCTGCTGTTAAACAGAACGAGACTCAATTTGTATTTTTTGACCCGGAAACAAGGCAGGAGAAACAGATCTCTGAAGGTGTCAGTATTCACGAGCCTAATTTATGTATTTTGCACCAAGTATACCCTAGCTGCTATAACGAACAAAAATTGTATTGCTGTCAACGTTGTGATATTAGAGAGCGGGTCATAAAGAAGGACTGCATTGAAGAGTTCCTGACCTATTTATTAGAAGTCCGCAAGAAGTTTAGAAACGTCGTAGCTATAGCTCACAATGGGCAGGCCTTTGATACCCAATTCATTCTGAACCACATCATTACAAAGACCTCGCTGAAGCCTGAGCTGATAATTAGAGGCAGCAAGATCCTTTTGCTTCAATTAGATAATCTAAAGTTTATCGATTCTCTGAACTACTTCCCAATGGCCCTGTCTGTACTCCCTAAAGCGTTTGGTTTACCGGCACCAAAAGGATACTTCCCGCATCTCTTTAACACCGAAACAAACGCGAACTACGTCGGCCCTCTACCAAGCATAGAATATTACAGCCCAGGTACCATGAAACCTGGGGCTCGTGAAGAATTCCTCAACTGGTACGAGGCAAACAAAAACATCGAGTTTGACATGCAGAGAAATCTAGTGGCGTACTGTAGAACCGCGTAGATATTTTGAAGCGAGCATGTCTTTACTTTAGAAATCTGTTTATTGAAGAGTGCGGTGTCGATCCTTTTACAGAAGCCATCACCATCGCTTCGGCTTGTAATCTAATGTTCAGAGGCAAATTCCTGCAACAAAACACCATAGGGATAATACCCAAAGGCGGTTACAGGAGAATCAATAATCAGCCCAAAATAGCTCTCCAGTGGCTCGTAAGGGAGGAAGAACAAAGAGGTATTATGATTCAGCATGCGGGTCGACAGAAGGAAGCGATAGTAGCAGGCCTGAAAGTAGATGGTCTCTTTGAAAAACAGGTCTTCCAGTTTCATGGTTGTTTCTATCACGGCTGTACCACGTGCTTTATCGACGCGATGAACCAATACACAACGATCCATCTGATAATATGAATATGCGGTTCGAGAAAACTCAGGTCTGTACCGAGCGACTGAAATCTCTAGGATACGAGGTCGTTGAAAAATGGGAGTGCAGTTTCAGAAAAGAGATAGACCTCGAAATCAGACAGCAACTGGAACACCATCCCTTACTCGTTAATACACCTCTCAATCCTCGCGATGCTTTCTTCGGTGGCAGAACGGGTGCTACCAAGCTAAAGTACAGGGTAAAGCAGGATGAGAAGATCCGATACGTAGATGTGTGTAGTCTGTATCCATTGGTGTGTAAATACGGAAAGTTCCCCGTTGGACACCCTAAAGTTTACGTTGGAGACGAGTGCAGGTAACTCATTGAGGGTAAAGGAGGGATAGAAAACGTTGAAGGCGTTATTAAATGCACCATGCTTCCACCCCAGCATCTGTATCACCCCGTTCTACCATTGAAAATACATAATAAATTACTATTCCCACTCTTTTACTCATGCGCTAAAGACTTAAATCAGGGAGAGTGTTCTCATTCGGAGACAGAAAGAGCCATAAGTGGAACATGGGTTATTGATGAGGTCGTGAAGGCTATGGAAAAGGGTTACAGGGTAGTAGAAGTACAAGAGATATGGCAGTACGAAGTCACCAGGTACCAGAAGACCTCTAAGTCGTAAGGTTTATTTACCGGGTTCATCGACAAATTCCTGAAGATAAAACAAGAAGCTAGTGGTTAGCCTGGTCCCTGCAACACGGAGGAGGCCGAAAAGAAGTACATTGAGGAATACGCCGAAGTAGAGGGTGTTTCGATGGATGCTTCGAAGGTTATCAAGAATCCGGGGCTTAGATCGCTGGCCAAGTTAATGCTAAATTCATTTTGGGGTATGTTATACAACTACTTTACGAATAGGCACTTACTATGTCTTTGTTACAGGAAAATTTGGTCAGCGAGAAAATCAAGCAAAGACCTCTATTATTCGGGAGCCAAAAGAATTCTTCGATTTACTTACCAACCCTAGCATCGAAGTTAACCATCTTCAGGAAATTAACGAGGAGATGATTGCAGTCAATTGGCAACACAAGGAGGAAGCGGCTGAACCCCTATCCACAGTAAATGTAGTGATTGCTGCGTATGTCACTACTCAAGCAAGACTTAAATTGTATTCTTACCTGGAGCAGCTGGGTCCGAGAGTGTTGTACTATGATACAGGTAATAATTATACGTTTCTTGTGTACTTTGATAACTACTACTTAATTTGTTTCCCTTTTTCGCTATAATATCTGTTATATATGTGTCCAGGCTAGGGGAAGAAGATCTACTTACAGGCAGTTTCCTGGGGGATCTCACGAACGAATTCGAGGATTACGGGCCAGGGGCATACATTATAGAATTTGTATCAGGTGGTCCTAAAAATTACGGGTACATCGTGTATGACCCTTCAACCGGGAAAGTCAGCAGGGTGAAAGTTAAAGGCATTACGTTGGACCATAATGCCTCCCAGCACATTAACCTAGAGTCAATGCTCGCCCTGGTCGAGGACCTGAAAAAAAAGATATTGATAGAACCCAGTAACATCAGACGGGGAAAACAACACCAGGTTATAACGAGGACAGAGACGAAGACGTATCGGGTGAATTTTACAAAGAGACGTAGAGTCGACGACTTCGACTCTGTGCCTTACGGGTATAAAACACCCCGAGTCGAATGATGTTACTAGGTTCTACTAATATCGCATTTCAGCATTCTCGAATTCTCTTAGTAATGTCTTGTAATGTATATATTTATTATCTTTTAGTGGCTGTATATGACTGTATTTTTAAGATTTCTAGTTTTGTAGTGTGTAAATATTTTTAACAACAGTTATCCCCATATATTGTATATAACTGTATTTTTTTTCTCTAGATTTCTAAATTGTATTATTTCTTGTGTTTTTATTTCTGCAACGACATAAATAAAACATCGAGTATTTTATATTAGTCATGCCTATTAATTAATTAACATGTTCGTAAATTTTTGTATATCATTTGTATAGGTAGTACCATATCTAACTCTTAAGTAGCAAAATATTTGTATAGTAATAAGTACAACACCAGCTGAAGGTCGATGTTTTCAATCATTACCATTATTAATGTATATAATTATTGTACAGTTCAACCGTAGTAGTAGCAGCCGGGTATGTTAATCGAAAGAGATCGACCTTTAGCATAGTGTAGTTATAACAATAAGTGAAACTGGCGAGGGTTATACTTTATGTACCGTAATTGTAATTATTTATCAAAAGATGCCGAAACTTGGGAGTGATTGAATGTAAATCACAAGGGGATACTCGGGGAACATACTCATGAAATAGATCTCTTACCTGATAAACGCGATTTTGTTCTTTTTAATTGTGTCTGTTAAGTAGTAGTAGTAGTAGCAGATGAAGATATTGTTGAAAAGAATATTTGGCATAACAAAACGTACAAGGCATTCAATAGGCCGTTTCATGAAAAATGTGTTATGAGTATGTCTTCATGGTTATCCGAGAACAGATTTCAACCTAATAATAATTGTTTAGTTATTTAATTATTGTTTAGTTGTTTAAGAATTTTTTTGAGAAAGATTGTCATAGAATAAAAGATTAATGTTTTACATGTGTATTATTACTATTCTCCCCTGTACCATGGCATGAAAGTGATAGCTATAACTAGTATGAGAGAGAGAAGCAAGAATGAGGTAATTACCTACACACATCTGACGGTGATGATGACGTGTCATTAAACAGGATGAGACTTGTCTGTCAACGTCGACAACTTGTTTACCAAATGCATGTTACTGAGCATGAGTTGGATCTAGGTAGGTATAAGTGACTATATAAAGTCGACAGTTGTTAGCGTGTACTAGTAGCAGACAGCACGTGTACAGCAACAGCAATTACGATGATGGCTAGTATAAGCAGTCCTAATTATTGTTATGATAACGAGACCTGTGAGAGCGAACCCCTGGAAATAGGTAAGTTGTTGTTTATAAAACTTCAAGTTTGTGTTTGTATGCTAATTTGTGTCTATTTTGTTACTTGTTTAGATGAAAGCGCTGATGTTGCAGATCACTCATCATCATCAACAACAGCAAGTACCGACAAGTACAGCGAGAACGGTCAAGCGTCGAACAATGAAGAAGAACTAGGTAAGGTGTTTAAAACTTTTGTATGTTTATGCTTATATTAATCGATTATTGTATTATTATTGTTTAGCGTTCCATGATCTGTCGCAGCAGCCTCTATACTACGCTGATGACGCTGTAGCAGCATCAGCAAACTTTACCATTGTAGATACACCATTAGCAGCAGTAGCTAAAGGTGAAGTACGTGTTCAACTGCTCGTTGCTGTCCAGTATCCGTTGTATGTTACGAGACCTCCAGGTGAAGAAGAAAACTACGGCCATATACACAACATCCAAGTAGGACTTATTCCGCCCGACGATGACGCCCAGGGAGAATTTGACGTGGTAGTGAAACTCGAATGCGTGAATAACGTATGTCAGCATGGTGAAATAGTGTTGTCGGAAAGTGACTGGTTCGACCTGTATGATATATGAGTCGAGGCAATGTTTAAAAATTTCTTTTATGGTTGCTGCTGCCGCAAGGACAACAGTGTACTACATCGTGATAAACATTTGAAATTCCATCTATGTGAGAATTTATACATCGAGATTATTCACGAGTTTTTCGGCAACAGGGTGGCGATTCATCAGAATGATAAACAACGGACTATAACCTTAAAAGATTACGAGTTTCAGTCTATAATGCATCTAGCACCGTTGATCAATCAGGTTCGAACGTTACATCACCTGGACTTTTCGCGTTTCTACCACGCAAACATACAGAACGTAGCAGAAGGTCAACTGAGACGCCCTGAAGATGTCTATAAAACGCTTCCACCTACAGACTCCATCTTATTCACGACCGAACTGTTATGCGGATACTACTCAGCTACCAGTTTAATAGACAACGCAGCAACAACAACAACTGGTGGTTTGAACTCGTTCATTTTATTAGAAATAATAAAACATTATCCGCAAAAGTTTATCTATGGCGTACTTACACGACTGCAATCATATCAGCAGCAGCAGTAGCCGAAAACGTCAACGACAACAACGTTTGCACCGTCGTATTAAGAACACCATGGCGGAAATAAACTATCTTAGAAATAGGTTACAAAAATATTTGAACAAATTGCAAGTGTTACGCAATGATCTCAACTCATACTGTGTAATGAATAATTTGTCAAATAATATGTTACAATTGTCCATTAAATGTATAGCAAAATAAATAATATGTATATTTAAACATTGATGTTTCATTTACTAGCATGGCTAAGGGTGAAGGGGGGTGAAGAGACTAGCATGACTAAGGGTGAAGGGTGACGAGACTAGCATAACTAATGGTGAAGAGACTAGCATGACTAAGGGTGAAGGTTGACGAGACTAGCATGACTAAGGTGAAGGGTGACGAGACTAGCATGACTAATGGTGAAGAGACTAGCATGACTAAGGGTGAAGGGTGACGAGACTAGCATGACTAAGGTGAAGGGAGAAGGGTGAAGGGCGACTATATATAAAAGATAGATCGTTATCAGCGAGAGAGTACACGAATAAAACAAAATCTTTCCGATGGCGAACATCCTAGGTTACAAAGCATACGGTAAGTAGTCATACTATGAGAAGGAGAGAAAGAGTTCCCGCTTAGTGAAAGGGATAAAAGGATCCAATCCCAGAGTTAACGCTAAAATTCAAATCTAGGGCACGGGAAATCCAGGATGGCTGCTTCAAAATAACAAATTCATAATGACAGATGCAAAATTGACAGATTTAAATGACAGATGCAAAAATGACAGATGCAAAATTGACAGATTTATAATGACAGATGCAAAATGACAGATGTAAAAATGACATATGCATAAATGACAGATGCATAATTGACAGATTTATAATGACAGATTCAAGATGGCGGAAATGCAAACGATACGGCTAATGATTATGGATTATGGATTAATTCACGCCTCATGTTTGCAAGTTAACTAGATCAATAAATTTACCTCGCGTCTCAATTGCATATTAACTAGATCAATAAATTTACCTCGCGTCTCAATTGCATATTTATTAGATCAATCAATTTAATTCGCGCCTCATTTGCATATTTATTAGATCAATCAGTTTAATTCACGCCTCACTTGCATATTTATTAGATCAATAAATTTAATTCACGCCTCATTTGCATATTTATTAGATCAATCAATTTAATTCACGCCTAATTTGCATATTTATTAGATCAAATAATTTAATTCGAACATTTAATTATATCAATAAATTTAATTCGCGCCTCATTTGCATATTTATTAGATCAATCAATTTAATTCGCGCCTCATTTGCATATTTATTAGATCAATCAATTTAATTAGAGCAATTAATTATGCTAATTAGGTTCCCACGGTCATCAAAATTTTCCCACGCTCAAGGGGCGCAATACCTACTTCTGAATGTTATTTTAATAAATACTTACCATTCTGAGATCTGTTGAAATATTCCTCATTTACAAGAAGCCGATAATGGCAATTAGTTTCTGATGCAAACAAATCTAATGAGAAACTCATCCTGGTATTGCAATTGGGAACAGCAATCTTTAATTACAACAGTTCTAAATAGTACAAAATAACAATCTGAATTAATATAATTTCTTTGTTGAGTTTATTAACTAACTACCTATATGTTTCAAATGAAAATGAGAAATCTTTCAGATTGTTAGAGGTTATTATTTCAAAAACCACAATCAGCTGATATTATTTCCCTCCACAGATCACTATACACACTTCAAAAACTAGGTACTTGAAGGGCAAGGGGGGAGGTAATACAGATCAGCTTGGATCATCATGAACCAGGGCCAATGGAACAACAAATAAGTGAACCAGATGATCCTAGGGTAACTGCAGATCAGTAAATCAGCCCAATGGAAAGCACCTCTCAGGTTCATACTTTATATTCCGTAATTCTGTCGAAACACATGAGACACGTTATTTTAAAGTTTATCTCAAACACAAAAGCAGTTACGTTATAAATCCAGAAGTAATCAAAGACAATAATTTAGAAGCGTCAACCTATGTTTCAGTATGAAAGACAAAGATAGAAGTTATAAAAGCAGTCATCCGTGTCTACAACCCGGGTGTCGTCTTTAGTATAAGGCGTTAGAAAGAGAAAACTATTGAAAGTATTTCTCAGTTTGTGCTATAAATTTAATTCAGTTGCCCACATATTTTCCGAACATTGACATTTGTTTGAACGTTGTCATTCGTTTTGTGCTGTTTTTGAGGTTTCTTCAAGTTATTATATTGCGTTTGTGCGTTTTCGGCATATTTGATCGATTTTTGAGATTATTTAGTTTATTTATTTAGTTTTTATTGTGTTAATATTTCCATATTTGCTCGTTGATTTTACAACCAGCATATTTAACCTAAAATATGCCACGAGGAAATATCCTTCAATCCCAAGCAAGAGACTTTGTGCTCCGTTTAAATAGACTATTTTGAACGCGAACAGAATAACGGCGGACCTTTATTACCTTTGGCTGCCATACATGAGGTAAATAATCACCTTTGTTTAATATTTTGGTTTAATTCTAGTTTTTACTCTTGTTGGAAACACTATTAAACGTTAAAAAATCATTGACTTTGTGCAACAAACTTCACAGATATATGCCAACGTGAAAATGTACTTCCCAAGTCAAACATTTTATGCTGTTTAATAGTGTTTCCAACAAGAGTAATAAACTGGGAGGTTCCATATTTTTATAAATTATCATAAACATTTTAGCGTGTTTCCAATGCATTGCACATTTCTTAGAGAAGTGTTTATAAGATAAAGGGAGATTACTTGAAGACACCGATGAAAGGTTGAGTAGTCCTGGTAAATCAAGAAGTTATCAAAAGAAACAGACCGAAGATTTGTCGAACCTGAAGAACCTGAAGATTGCTAAGTTTCATATTCGGAATACGATATACCACATGCACGAACATCGTAAGTATATAACCATTCTTTTAAGTTTAATAAACATATTAATTTGTACAATAGGGTCGTTTCACAATTTTGAAACTTAACGTTTTTATATTCTATAGAGTTAGTAATAACTTGACGTATTTTTTCAAAATTTTTAACGCAGCCATTAGCGAGATACGCAATTTACAATTTTAAATTTTTCTGTCCTTTTCTAGTACAACAACGTCATAGTCCTCGTATACGCTGTATTGAAACAAGTATGAAAGACGAAAGTATTATGATGTCAGCGGTGTAGAAAAGGACGGAAAATACTTTAAATTCGTTTTATTAAGTTATCGTAATGCATTTATCGATTTTATGTGGACCTATACATTAGATAACATTTATACTAATAAAATATACAAATTATATCAAAATTTAAATTCCATGCAACGACCCTATTGCTTCCAGGTCAACATGTTACCCTAAATACACTGCAGGGTCACTTTGAACGCGAATGCACTATCAACAGCAGAGCATCAGTGGCGGCTCGTAACTTCCTTGGAAGGTGAGGCTCAGAAAAAAACTAAACATAATACACTAAAGTTTATATGTATGGAGAAATTAATTTACGGTTTTTATAATATAAGTTAAGGAAAACAATGACCCTGTAAAAAACCGACAAATTAAGTTTTAAAAACCAAGTCAAGGTGCCGTTCTTTCATATTTGCATATTTGTTTAAAATTATGTCGTAAATGTCTGGCTTGCTACTTAACTCTTTCAACAATTATTTTTCGATAGACATTAGTGATAAACCACACAAACGATCTTGAGACATAGTATTCCATCTGGCTGTCTTAATACGACGTAAACAAAAAAATTCGTTTTACTGAAACGCTTGTTGCTGGAATAGTTAAAATTAGAGATAATAATTTATACATTTCAGGAAAGACATCTGGAAATTCGGTATGAATAATATTTAAGTTTTTTTGAAGATCTAGATTGTGAAATTGATGGTCTAGATAACCATTTGAAAGTTCATTTACTAAACGATCTTTTTGAAACATATTAGGATATAATTTTAACAATGTATTTAAACATTGCTGGGGAAATTCCTTGCAGTATTCGTTATATCCATAGATAAATTTAAGGTTATATCTACTTGAATCCACAAGAGCAAGGAATTCAAGATTACTCAAATCAGCAAATCGTGTATCCAATTGAATAATTACGCAATCTAGAATTTCATAAAACATTCATCATAAAACGATTTTATAGGATTTTATAGTTCTTGGGCAGCTGCAAAAATCTCATCAAAAATTAATTCATTTCTAAGAGACCTAATACGTGAAACAGCTGATGTTATTTGAGAAAAACGATATTTAATATTCAGGTATTTTGTCTGTAGAATTTTATAAAGTAAATCAGTCACGAGAAATATTTTTTGATAAATAATAATTAAAATAGTAAAGCCAAAGTCATTAAAAGTTTTGAAAATCCATGAGCTTTTGTAATAGTATCTGAACCTGAGTTTCTATCGTTAGCAATCGTTTCAAAAACATTTATATTTTCCCACTCATCATGCACTAAATTAACAATTTTTGAACGTGAACACCAACGGGTTTCGTTTGCGTTTGGTACACTTCTCTGAATTATCTGCTAATACAAATGTCCGTTTTCGCGAATGATTAAAAAATGCAGGAATACTCATAATCGTAGCAAAAAAAACTCTAACTTTTGAAATGCTCCTAGAACCTTGCTGCAAAACCAAATTCAATCTGTGGACGGCGCAATATGTAAATAATGCTAAAGGTGCTACAGATTTAAGTTTACTTTGTAACCGGTTTAATTCTCCAACCATAACGCTAGCACCGTCATAACATTGGGCAACTAATTTTTGTTTAAAATTAAACGGTACTAAAACGTTAATTAATAAATCAAATAATACATTTGCAGTTCTATCAGCACTTACTTCAAAAAATCCCAAAAATCGATCTTTTAGATTTCCATTATCTACAAACCTGGCAGTAATGGAGCATTGTGATTTTTCACTAATATCTGTTGTATCATCAGCAATTATTGAAAAATAGTTTGCATTATTAATTTCATTGTCGATGGATTCTCTTAAATAATTCTCGCAACAAGAAATTAACTGATTTTGAATAGTTTTTGACTGTCCAGCGAAGATGTGTTTAACTTTTTCAGCATGTTTGCTAATTTCTACATTGCGCTTGAGTAAGCACTCAAATATTTCTTTAAAATTGCCACGATTACCTGAAGTAGTTGATTCATCATGACCCCGAAATGGGAATTCCTGACTACCTAATAAAATTTAACATCAATTAAATAACACATAAGTTGTAGATTCTTTTTTACGTGCTCATTGAATAAAATTTTATTTAAATATGCTTGTTCTTGTAATGCGTCTATAATTGTAAAAGCATTACGTTGAATACGCTTAAGACCTAGAAAATTTTTAATATGTTCTTTTGAATCATTATGCTCTTTTATGCTTCTGAATAAATTTTTTAAATCATTATAACCCGTAGTATTCCACACATTTTTAAAAGTCGCTCGTCTGGCCGGGCTTTAATAGTTCCCAGCAAAAGGCAAGGCCAACAACATAATCTGCAGCTGTAACTACTGCCACATAGCCACTTATGCATTTCATGGTGTCACGCCTAAATATCACAGACGTAATATCATCCGACGAAATATCACGTTTAAAATATCACAAAACAAAATATCATAATAAAAAATATCCCAAGAATAAAATATCATAATAAAAAATATCTCAAGAACAAAATATCACATGACGAGATATGCTAATAGTTTTAATAGAATTTTATTTTTAGTAAAATTTTATATTTAATAATAATTAATTATTCGATATACGGACCCTTCTGAACCCAGGTAAACCAATGACACTGAGTTGTAGAGGATAACTCAGAGAACAAATAAGAAAATAAAAATAATAAGAAAAACAATGTTAAAATCGCTATTTTGAGGTTAGAATGTTATGATGTTAGGTTACAGTTAGCAAAAAAGCTGGCTGTATTTACGTGAAAATGGCGTAAAAATGGTGTTTGTGTCATATGACAGGAAGATTTTATAATTTTCCGTATGTATGAATGTACGATCGGGGTCAGTATATCGAATAATTACCTAATAATATTTACTTCCGGGTGTACATGGAAGTTTGCTTTAGGACAACATTATATAGATGTCTCCAATTGTAATTGTTAATATTAATGTAAATTCGAGATTTACATATAGAGAAGCAACAGGTACAGAGGTTCAGGGTTTCAGACAATGCCTCCCATACTGAGGAGCAGGGACTGGAGCAGGAACCTAAAAGAACCGGAATCGGAACCGGAACCGATTACTTTTATGGAACTGAAACCGGAATCGGAACCCTTACTAAAATTCGTGTTAATGTTAAGACGAAAACCGGTATTTTTCGGCTCCACATTTCGGTTCTACTGGTAAATAAAAAAAGTAGTTCAATATTCTCCCAACAGCGCTACCATAACCATTTCTTACTAAGTTGATGTTGATACTAGATCCATTTCCACTACTAATTGACCAATAGCAGTGTGTGAATTGACTAGAAAAGTATTACGTCACATTTTATATTGGTAGCCCTGAATATTTCCAAACAAATTTCATCTTGAAAAGAATCTACAATATTAACCACGTTCGGTACTTCACATCTGTTTACTCCAAGAGCTCAGTTTCTATGGTATCCATTGTTGTAAATAATTGTAACTATAGCACTAGAGTTTCCTGAGTAAAAAGAATTGAAATACCGAAGAGCAAATATATTTATCAATTATCACCTAACATGCATCGACTGTCAGTTATCAAGGTCATATTTGTTTGGAGATATTTAGAGCTATATACCAACATAAAATGTGACGTCATTACTTTTGCTTCCGGAACCTTTATGGAACCTAAAAAATCCTTGAACCGGAACCGTAATGTTTAGAAAATTAAAATTGGAATCGGAACCGAAACCTTTATTTCGAATTTTCAAAAACCGGAACTGGAACCGGAACCTATATTTGTAACAGGTTCCAGTCTCTGCTGAGGAGCCCAAAGTGAGGGCGAAACAATTGTCTAAGGGTGTTTTTTAGGGTGTGAAATTATGTGGCTCTCAATTTGCTGCTATACCCAAGATTTAATTTTATATGTTTAAATAATTTATTTTAAAGCAAAAAGAAAAAAAATTATTTTTAATAAAATATAGTATGTATTAATATAATAGGAAATATCACATGAAAAAATATCTTAAAGTTAGTAAGAACTACTGTGATACTGTATTTAATATCGAGGGATATATTTAATTACAATGTTAGGTTAGGTTTAAGGAAATATGGTTTGTACGCATACTATAACAATTTTAATAAAACACAAATATTTAACAACATTTATTTTTGAGTATTGAACGTACAATTATTAAATGTAACATTGCTACATTTATGAAAAACAATTTGATTTTTTAAAGCGTGTTCGTTGAATAGTCTCTCGAATACCATAAGTAGTCAAAGTTAAGTAGACTATTTTTGTGATGCTTAACACTCATGTCTATCATGCTTGCGAATACCACGAGTGCGCAGCACTCGTGGTATTTAAATGCAATCATGATCGACATTCGTGAAACCACCACAAAAATAGTCGACATAACTTTGACTACTAATGGTATTATAAGTGAGTATTTAAATGTCGATAGAGGTTTTTTACTGAGTAAAATAAATTATTATTATATTTTAAACATAATAGTGATATTTTGTATTAGGATATTTTTTCATAAGATATTCTGTCCTTAGGATATTTTTGCATGTAATATATTAGCATGTGGTATTTTGACTATGATATATTGTCGTGTGATGTTATGACTGTGATATTTAGACATGTAACCGCATTTCATACCATGAATTTTGAAGTACGATTTTGTAATTTGTCAGCAGACATAAAATCGATTTTTGGAGTCGGACGTTGATCTAAAATTTGCCGTTGTTCTTCTTCATTACGCCTTGAAAAAGGTGTTTCTAATAAACACATCACACGGTCGTGCTGTGGATTCATTTTTCTAGTATCTAAAACAAAAATTTGTTACTATGTAGCTGCTCAATTAAAATTCCCGACTTCTCTAATATACCCTACCTAATTGTTCCCGCGAATACTCTTTAAAAGCACCTATTTAACTAAGCGTACATAACATACAAGTGAATCATATTCAAGTATGCTTTGAAAAGTAAAACAAAACATGAAGGAAATCGTCTTCGGTAGAATTCGACGGAAGTCGCGACGGTAAAATAACATATTATACGAATCTCGATCTTTCACTGATTCATGAAGCTATGAAATCTCAGTCTCAATACTGCCTATAGAAAGAGTATACGATCGATAACCACGCCTCTGCACTGTAACGAGCCAGCCAATGCATACAGATGCATGAACTGAGGCTTGAAAATTCGAGCCTCATCCATGCTGTTGGCATAATTATAAATCGCGCTGCGTTGGGTATGCTCGCATATAAATACATTTTATTATAAAATAGGCTTATTTATATTAAATTCAATATTTTTAATCTAGAAAATATTGATAAAATAAATTTATTAACATAATATTAAAAAATGATTGACGATAAAATATTTAGATTTTATTTAGTAATTATTTGTATTTGTTTAGGTGAGGCTGAGCCTCACCTGCCTCACCCGGCGAGCCGCGCCTGACGCTCACTTGCATCTATCTCGAGCAAACAAACTCGGCGGAATGTTTAATATAGCAGGCTGAGTATAAAGAAAATAAGTAAATAAAGACAATAATTTTTCTATTCTGGTTTACAATTACAAAATTTACAAACTTTTTTGAAAAAATTTGAAACCATTTTTATTTATTTTCACTGTTTTCCCAGGGTAGGCACTGCCTAACCTGCCTACCTGGACGAGCCGCCACTGCAGAGCATCACTGCATCCATCGTTCTTCCACGTATCGGGTTCTCGTTTAAGAAGGACAATAACCGTCGAGCACTCATGGAAAAGCCAAGCATTATTTCTCAGCGATTTACATTTCTGCGGCAATACAGACAAAATGCAACATGCATTTACCATCTATCTATGGTAACGCCCGAAGGCGTCATCCTTTCCAATTTAGAATCGGTGTGGGAGTACATGATAAGGTAACACATCATTTCCCAAAAGGACAACACCTTAGCAGCCGTCTAAGGGTAGCTGCCATCAACCCCTAACTAAAAAAATATAATTTAAAAGGCGTCATTATGAAGGCGTCATCCTTTCCAATTTAAAATCGGTGTGGGAGTACATGATGAGTTAACACATCATTTCCCAAAAGGACAACCCCTTAGCAGACGTCTAAGGGTAGCTGCCATCAACTCCTAACTAAAAAAAATAATTTAAATATGAAGGCGTCATCCTTTCCAATCTAAAATCGGTGTGGGAGTACTGATAAGATAACACATCATTTACCAAAAGGACAACCCTTTAGCAGCCGTCTAAGGGTAGCTGCCATCAACCCCTAACTAAAAAGAAATAATTTTAATACGAAGGCGTCATCCTTTCCAATTTAAAATCGGTGTGGGAGTACATGATAAGGTAACACATCATTTCCCAAAAGGACAACCCCTTAGCAGCCGTCTAAGGGTAGCTGCCATCAACCCGTAACTAAAAAAATATTATTTAAATATGAAGGCGTCATCCTTTCCAATTTAGAATCGGTGTGGGAGTACATGATAAGGTAACACATCATTTCCCAAAAGGACAACCCCTTAGCAGCCGTCTAAGGGTAGCTGCCATCAACCCCTAACTAAAAAAATATAATTTAAATATAAAGGCGTCATCCTTTCCAATTTAGAATCGGTGTGGGAGTACATGATAAGGTAACACATCATTTCCCAAAAGGACAAACCCTTAGCAGCCGTCTAAGGGTAGCTGCCATCAACCCCTAACTAAAAAAAATATAATTTAAATATGAAGGCGTCATCCTTTCCAATTTAGAATCGGTGTGGGAGTACATGATAAGATAACACATCATTTCCCAAAAGGACAACCCCTTAGCAGCCGTCTAAAGGTAGCTGCCATCAACCCCTAACTAAAAGAAATATAATTTAAATATGAAGGCGTCATCCTTTCCAATTTAGAATCGGTGTGGTAGTACATGATAAGGTAGCACATCATTTCCCAAAAGGACAACCCCTTAGCAGCCGTCTAAGGGTAGCTGCCATCAACCCCTAACTAAAAAATTATAATTTAAATATAAAGGCGTCATCCTTTCCAATTTAAAATCGGTGTGGGAGTACATAATAAGGTAACACATTATTTTCCAAAAAGACAACCATTTAGCAGCCGTCTAAGGGTAGCTGCCATCAACCCCTAACTAAAAAAATATAATTTAAATATAAAGGCGTCATCCTTTCCAATTTAAAATCGGTGTGGGAGTACATGATAAGGTAACACATCATTTGCCAAAAGGACAACCCCTTAGCAGCCGTCTAATGGTAGCTGCCATCAACCCCTAACTAAAAAAAATATAATTTAAATATGAAGGCGTCATCCTTTCCAATTTAGAATCGATGTGGGAGTACATGATAAGTTAACACATCTTTTCCCAAAAGGACAACCCCTTAGCAGCCGTTTAAGGGTAGCTGCCATCAACCCCTAACTAAAAAAAATAATTTAAATATGAAGGCGTCATCCTTTCCAATTTAAAATAGGTGTGGGAGTATATGATAAGGTAACACATCATTTCCCAAAAGGACAACCCCTTAGCAGCCGTCTAAGGGTAGCTGACATCAACCCCTAACTAAAAAAATATAATTTAAATATGAAGGCGTCATCCTTTCCAATCTAAAATCGGTGTGGGAGTACATGATAAGGTAACACATCTTTTCCCAAAAGGACAACCCCTTAGCAGCCGTTTAAGGGTAGCTGCCATCAACCCCTAACTAAAAAAAATAATTTAAATATGAAGGCGTCATCCTTTCCAATTTAAAATAGGTGTGGGAGTATATGATAAGGTAACACATCATTTCCCAAAAGGACAACCCCTTAGCAGCCGTCTAAGGGTAGCTGACATCAACCCCTAACTAAAAAAATATAATTTAAATATGAAGGCGTCATCCTTTCCAATTTAGAATCGATGTGGGAGTACATGATAAGGTAACACATCTTTTCCCAAAAGGACAACCCCTTAGCAGCCTTTTAAGGGTAGCTGCCATCAACCCCTAACTAAAAAAAATAATTTAAATATGAAGGCGTCATCCTTTCCAATCTAAAATCGGTGTGGGAGTACATGATAAGATAACACATCATTTACCAAAAGGACAACCCCTTAGCAGCCGTCTAAGGGTAGCTGCCATCAACCCCTAACTAAAAGAAATATAATTTAAATATGAAGGCGTCATCCTTTCCAATTTAGAATCGGTGTGGTAGTACATGATAAGGTAGCACATCATTTCCCAAAAGGACAACCCCTTAGCAGCCGTCTAAGGGTAGCTGCCATCAACCCCTAACTAAAAAAATATAATTTAAATATAAAGGCGTCATCCTTTCCAATTTAAAATCGGTGTGGGAGTACATAATAAGGTAACACATTATTTTCCAAAAAGACAACCCCTTAGCAGCCGTCTAAGGGTAGCTGCCATCAACCCCTAACTAAAAAAATATAATTTAAATATAAAGGCGTCATCCTTTCCAATTTAAAATCGGTGTGGGAGTACATGATAAGGTAACACATCATTTGCCAAAAGGACAACCCCTTAGCAGCCGTCTAATGGTAGCTGCCATCAACCCCTAACTAAAAAAAATATAATTTAAATATGAAGGCGTCATCCTTTCCAATTTAGAATCGATGTGGGAGTACATGATAAGGTAACACATCTTTTCCCAAAAGGACAACCCCTTAGCAGCCGTTTAAGGGTAGCTGCCATCAACCCCTAACTAAAAAAAATAATTTAAATATGAAGGCGTCATCCTTTCCAATTTAAAATAGGTGTGGGAGTATATGATAAGGTAACACATCATTTCCCAAAAGGACAACCCCTTAGCAGCCGTCTAAGGGTAGCTGACATCAACCCCTAACTAAAAAAATATAATTTAAATATGAAGGCGTCATCCTTTCCAATCTAAAATCGGTGTGGGAGTACATGATAAGGTAACACATCTTTTCCCAAAAGGACAACCCCTTAGCAGCCGTTTAAGGGTAGCTGCCATCAACCCCTAACTAAAAAAAATAATTTAAATATGAAGGCGTCATCCTTTCCAATTTAAAATAGGTGTGGGAGTATATGATAAGGTAACACATCATTTCCCAAAAGGACAACCCCTTAGCAGCCGTCTAAGGGTAGCTGACATCAACCCCTAACTAAAAAAATATAATTTAAATATGAAGGCGTCATCCTTTCCAATTTAGAATCGATGTGGGAGTACATGATAAGGTAACACATCTTTTCCCAAAAGGACAACCCCTTAGCAGCCGTTTAAGGGTAGCTGCCATCAACCCCTAACTAAAAAAAATAATTTAAATATGAAGGCGTCATCCTTTCCAATTTAAAATAGGTGTGGGAGTATATTATAAGGTAACACATCATTTCCCAAAAGGACAACCCCTTAGCAGCCGTCTAAGGGTAGCTGACATCAACCCCTAACTAAAAAAATATAATTTAAATATGAAGGCGTCATCCTTTCCAATCTAAAATCGGTGTGGGAGTACATGATAAGATAACACATCATTTACCAAAAGGACAACCCCTTAGCAGCCGTCTAAGGGTAGCTGCCATCAACCCCTAACTAAAAGAAATATAATTTAAATATGAAGGCGTCATCCTTTCCAATTTAGAATCGGTGTGGTAGTACATGATAAGGTAGCACATCATTTCCCAAAAGGACAACCCCTTAGCAGCCGTCTAAGGGTAGCTGCCATCAACCCCTAACTAAAAAAATATAATTTAAATATAAAGGCGTCATCCTTTCCAATTTAAAATCGGTGTGGGAGTACATAATAAGGTAACACATAATTTTCCAAAAAGACAACCCCTTAGCAGCCGTCTAAGGGTAGCTGCCATCAACCCCTAACTAAAAAAATATAATTTAAATATAAAGGCGTCATCCTTTCCAATTTAAAATCGGTGTGGGAGTACATGATAAGGTAACACATCATTTGCCAAAAGGACAACCCCTTAGCAGCCGTCTAATGGTAGCTGCCATCAACCCCTAACTAAAAAAAATATAATTTAAATATGAAGGCGTCATCCTTTCCAATTTAGAATCGATGAGGGAGTACATGATAAGGTAACACATCTTTTCCCAAAAGGACAACCCCTTAGCAGCCGTTTAAGGGTAGCTGCCATCAACCGCTAACTAAAAAAAATAATTTAAATATGAAGGCGTCATCCTTTCCAATTTAAAATAGGTGTGGGAGTATATGATAAGGTAACACATCATTTCCCAAAAGGACAACCCCTTAGCAGCCGTCTAAGGGTAGCTGACATCAACCCCTAACTAAAAAAATATAATTTAAATATGAAGGCGTCATCCTTTCCAATCTAAAATCGGTGTGGGAGTACATGATAAGATAACACATCATTTACCAAAAGGACAACCCCTTAGCAGCCGTCTAAGGGTAGCTGCCATCAACCCCTAACTAAAAGAAATATAATTTAAATATGAAGGCGTCATCCTTTCCAATTTAGAATCGGTGTGGTAGTACATGATAAGGTAGCACATCATTTCCCAAAAGGACAACCCCTTAGCAGCCGTTTAAGGGTAGCTGCCATCAACCCCTAACTAAAAAAAATAATTTAAATATGAAGGCGTCATCCTTTCCAATTTAAAATAGGTGTGGGAGTATATGATAAGGTAACACATCATTTCCCAAAAGGACAACCCCTTAGCAGCCGTCTAAGGGTAGCTGACATCAACCCCTAACTAAAAAAATATAATTTAAATATGAAGGCGTCATCCTTTCCAATTTAGAATCGGTGTGGTAGTACATGATAAGGTAACACATCTTTTCCCAAAAGGACAACCCCTTAGCAGCCGTTTAAGGGTAGCTGCCATCAACCCCTAACTAAAAAAAATAATTTAAATATGAAGGCGTCATCCTTTCCAATTTAAAATAGGTGTGGGAGTATATGATAAGGTAACACATCATTTCCCAAAAGGACAACCCCTTAGCAGCCGTCTAAGGGTAGCTGACATCAACCCCTAACTAAAAAAATATAATTTAAATATGAAGGCGTCATCCTTTACAATTTAGAATCGGTGTGGTAGTACATGATAAGATAACACATCATTTACCAAAAGGACAACCCCTTAGCAGCCGTCTAAGGGTAGCTGCCATCAACCCCTAACTAAAAGAAATATAATTTAAATATGAAGGCGTCATCCTTTCCAATTTAGAATCGGTGTGGTAGTACATGATAAGGTAACACATCTTTTCCCAAAAGGACAACCCCTTAGCAGCCGTTTAAGGGTAGCTGCCATCAACCCCTAACTAAAAAAAATAATTTAAATATGAAGGCGTCATCCTTTCCAATTTAAAATAGGTGTGGGAGTATATGATAAGGTAACACATCATTTCCCAAAAGGACAACCCCTTAGCAGCCGTCTAAGGGTAGCTGACATCAACCCCTAACTAAAAAAATATAATTTAAATATGAAGGCGTCATCCTTTCCAATTTAGAATCGATGTGGGAGTACATGATAAGGTAACACATCTTTTCCCAAAAGGACAACCCCTTAGCAGCCGTTTAAGGGTAGCTGCCATCAACCCCTAACTAAAAAAAATAATTTAAATATGAAGGCGTCATCCTTTCCAATTTAAAATAGGTGTGGGAGTATATTATAAGGTAACACATCATTTCCCAAAAGGACAACCCCTTAGCAGCCGTCTAAGGGTAGCTGACATCAACCCCTAACTAAAAAAATATAATTTAAATATGAAGGCGTCATCCTTTCCAATTTAGAATCGGTGTGGTAGTACATGATAAGGTAACACATCTTTTCCCAAAAGGACAACCCCTTAGCAGCCGTTTAAGGGTAGCTGCCATCAACCCCTAACTAAAAAAAATAATTTAAATATGAAGGCGTCATCCTTTCCAATTTAAAATAGGTGTGGGAGTATATGATAAGGTAACACATCATTTCCCAAAAGGACAACCCCTTAGCAGCCGTCTAAGGGTAGCTGACATCAACCCCTAACTAAAAAAATATAATTTAAATATGAAGGCGTCATCCTTTACAATTTAGAATCGGTGTGGTAGTACATGATAAGATAACACATCATTTACCAAAAGGACAACCCCTTAGCAGCCGTCTAAGGGTAGCTGCCATCAACCCCTAACTAAAAGAAATATAATTTAAATATGAAGGCGTCATCCTTTCCAATTTAGAATCGGTGTGGTAGTACATGATAAGGTAACACATCATTTCCCAAAAGGACAACCCCTTAGCAGCCGTTTAAGGGTAGCTGCCATCAACCCCTAACTAAAAAAAATAATTTAAATATGAAGGCGTCATCCTTTCCAATTTAAAATAGGTGTGGGAGTATATGATAAGGTAACACATCATTTCCCAAAAGGACAACCCCTTAGCAGCCGTCTAAGGGTAGCTGACATCAACCCCTAACTAAAAAAATATAATTTAAATATGAAGGCGTCATCCTTTCCAATTTAGAATCGATGTGGGAGTACATGATAAGGTAACACATCTTTTCCCAAAAGGACAACCCCTTAGCAGCCGTTTAAGGGTAGCTGCCATCAACCCCTAACTAAAAAAAATAATTTAAATATGAAGGCGTCATCCTTTCCAATTTAAAATAGGTGTGGGAGTATATTATAAGGTAACACATCATTTCCCAAAAGGACAACCCCTTAGCAGCCGTCTAAGGGTAGCTGACATCAACCCCTAACTAAAAAAATATAATTTAAATATGAAGGCGTCATCCTTTCCAATCTAAAATCGGTGTGGGAGTACATGATAAGATAACACATCATTTACCAAAAGGACAACCCCTTAGCAGCCGTCTAAGGGTAGCTGCCATCAACCCCTAACTAAAAGAAATATAATTTAAATATGAAGGCGTCATCCTTTCCAATTTAGAATCGGTGTGGTAGTACATGATAAGGTAGCACATCATTTCCCAAAAGGACAACCCCTTAGCAGCCGTCTAAGGGTAGCTGCCATCAACCCCTAACTAAAAAAATATAATTTAAATATAAAGGCGTCATCCTTTCCAATTTAAAATCGGTGTGGGAGTACATAATAAGGTAACACATTATTTTCCAAAAAGACAACCCCTTAGCAGCCGTCTAAGGGTAGCTGCCATCAACCCCTAACTAAAAAAATATAATTTAAATATAAAGGCGTCATCCTTTCCAATTTAAAATCGGTGTGGGAGTACATGATAAGGTAACACATCATTTGCCAAAAGGACAACCCCTTAGCAGCCGTCTAATGGTAGCTGCCATCAACCCCTAACTAAAAAAAATATAATTTAAATATGAAGGCGTCATCCTTTCCAATTTAGAATCGATGTGGGAGTACATGATAAGGTAACACATCTTTTCCCAAAAGGACAACCCCTTAGCAGCCGTCTAAGGGTAGCTGCCATCAACCCCTAACTAAAAAAATATAATTTAAATATGAAGGCGTCATCCTTTCCAATTTAAAATAGGTGTGAGAGTACATGATAAGATAACACATCATTTCCCAAAAGGGCAACCCCTTAGCAGCCGTCTAAGGATATTTGCCATCAACCCCTAACTAAAAAAAATAATTTATACACGACAAACTGTACTTTCGCTTAGATTTAGTTGATGGCAGCTACCCTTAGACGGCTGCTAAGGGGTTGTCATTTTGGGAAATGATGTGTTACCTTATCATGTACTACCACACCGATTCTAAATTGGAAAGGATGACGCCTTCATATTAAAATTATTTTTTTTTAGTTAGGGGTTGATGGCAGCTACCCTTAGACGGCTGCTAAGGGGTTGTCCTTTTGGGAAATGATGTGTTACCTTATCATGTACTCCCACACCGATTCTAGATTGGAAAGGATGACGCCTTCATTTTTAAATTATATTTTTTTAGTTAGGGGTTGATGGCAGCTACCCTTAGACGGCTGCTAAGGGGTTGTCCTTTTGGGAAATGATGTGTTACCTTATCATGTACTCCCACACCGATTTTAAATTGGAAAGGATGACGACTTCATATTTAAATTATTTTTTTTAGTTAGGGGTTGATGGCAGCTACCCTTAGACGGCTGCTAAGAGGTTGTCCTTTTGGTAAATGATGTGTTATCCTATCATGTACTCCTACACCGATTTTAAATTGGAAAGGATGACGCCCTCATATTTAAGTTATATTTTTTAGTTAGGGGTTGATGGCAGCTACCCTTAGACGGCTGCTAAGGGGTTGTCCTTTTAGAAAATGATGTGTTACCTTATCATGTAGTCCCTCGCCGATTTTATATTGGAAAGGATGACGCCTTGATGTCTTAATTATTTTTATTAAATGCTGCTATTTAATATTTATTTAAACCCTCCGCCTATGGGCATTCGGATATTTTCGGGAATTTGGCTGCTAGCTTTTAGCTGCTAACTTCACGCCGGTGATAATTTTATCTTGCGTTTTCAGCAAAATAAATTAAAATCAATAATTGAAGTTGAAGAAGTTCCTCATGTACCTAATTATTATTTCAGCTTCTTATATTTATACCTTATAATGTATTTTGAAGAAAGACTACTGTCGAAACACGTGTAAATAAATACAATGATCATTAATTTTCATTAATCTTAACAAAAGCACGTTCTCGACTAAAGACCAACGTCGTCAGCGAAATTACATTTTTAAATAGTTTTTATAATAAATCCAAGTAATAAACTTGAATTACAAGTTATTTATAGAATTTGTTTCTTTTCTTTTAAGTCTCTGTTTCATAATATGTATTTGATTTTATAAATAATTTGATATCTTTTAATGTACTTAATGCATAAATATATAACCATAACAGAATTTACTCATATAATTGTTTTTTAATTCATAGTTTGCTCATGATTTATGTAGCTATGAATCTTGACTGCTTCTCGTTTCAATTGGATTACATTGACACTAGCGCATGCATAATGTAAAGACGAAGTGTCGTTAAAGTATCATGAAGAGTCGACACTTCTCCCGCCATATTGTTTCGACTCTCAAGTGTCGCGACACTCGGGTAGTATCAGTGGCGGATTTAACACTTAAAGGGCCTGAAGCGTTACTAATTTTTGGGGCCCCATAGTAGAAATCAATTACTACAGTAGGTATTCCGGCACCTGGCCAGACCCCTTCCCTTCCTACTTTTGGCCACGCCTGCTGCTCTCTGATTGGCTATCCCCTCTCCTCTAGCTCCTCCCCTTGCTTCTGATTGGTCGACGGCATCTTGGATGACACGCCTACTATATTCAAATAACCCGCGATCTAATTAATATTCAAATGGCCCGCGATCTAATTAATATTCAAATGAGGCGTGGTCTAATTAAATGCGCGAATTAAATACGCGAATTAAATTAATTGATCTAATTAAATTAATTCACGGTATCATTTACATATCTCCGCTCTCATTTACATATATCATTTCTCATATGCATGCGCGAACATATCTACCATTTTGTATCTGTCATTTTCAATTTGTCATCTAGGATTTCCCGCCCTTAGATTCAAATTTTTAGTACTACTACTGCCATCTATCGGTGACGTCATATGATCGGTATAGTAGATTCCTCTCTCTCGCTCTCACTTGTCACTTCCAACTTGTCAATGTTTCCCGCTGAAAGATTTGAATTCACTCTGAAGTCGGTATAGTAGATTTCTATGCGCCTGTTGATAGGCAACCCGCTATATTTTTTTATAAAAAACCAATGGAGCTAACAAGGTTTGAACCGGGGACCGCTCGAATGGTAGCCAGCCAATGCATCCACTACACCAACGAGGTAATCTATTAAAAGACTGTAAAAGTTGTATTTATTAAATAGTTACGCGTCAGCGCTAATCTTATACGAACTAAAATTCATATTAAGCATAATTAATCTATATGATTATTTCGACGAACAACGTTTTAAAATAACGCAAAGAAATCTTAATCCTAACAAAATAATAAGCGGACTTAAAATTCCTAGAGCTCGTAACAATGAATCATTACACTAGAATGTTAAATGTTGCGCAAAAATTTATATGGATGCTCGAATTAATCAATTTACATATCTCATCCCCCATTTACATATATCATTTATCATATGCATGTCCGAATTAAATTAATTCACGGTATCATTTACATATCTCATCCCCCATTTACATATATCATTTATCATATGCATGCCCAAATTAAATTAATTCACGGTATCATTTACATATCTCATCCCCCATTTACATGTATCATTTATTATATGTATGCCCGAATTAAATTAATTCACGGTATCATTTACATATCTCATCCCCCATTTACATATATCATTTATCATATGCATGCCCAAATTAAATTAATTCACGGTATCATTTACATATCTCATCCCCCATTTACATATATCATTTATCATATGTATGCCCGAATTAAATTAATTCACGGTATCATTTACATATCTCATCCCCCATTTACATAACTGATATCTCATTCTGTACATCTCATTTTATATATTATTTGTCATCTCTCTCTCATAAATTTATTTTAAAATAAATCCTATTTGATATTTATCTATAGGTCGTCATGTAATTCTGCGAAAACAATTTAATATGTAGAAACGTAATAATAATAAAAATTTATTTTCAACTATTCAAAGTAACTCTAAAGCTACTGTCAATTACCTGTCGGATTAGCTCTGATGCATTAGACCTGTTTAAATATACGCCATAAACATTTAAAATACGATTTTCAAGTAAAGCAAATTCTAATTTGAAAGAAAAAGAGTTGAAGAAAAGAATTAGGGTCGTTATGATTTCATAAAATTTTATTTAAATGAAACGTTTAAGAATATAGAATACTGTAGAGCATTATTTTTAAAATTCAAAAAACATTATCTAAAGCTAAAACTGGTTAAGAAATAACTTTCAAACTAAATGTTTTTGCATGAAAATACGTACAAACTAATTAGCCATGTTTCGACATTCTTTAAAACTGCTTTCAAACCATAAATAAACAAACGTTCTTACGAATGACTGAAAGGAATTTAGATTTTCTAAATAATTTGTTAAGAGATCATCATCTTAAAAGCGACATAAATTATTGTTTTAAATGACAATTACTCACCCTTGTGTTAACCCGTATGCTAAGTATGTCCTAATGGTAAAACTGTAATCGACGAGATCTAATATCATAGTAATATTATAACAGATTAGGTGACCTAACAAACTCTTTAAAAAAATGTTTATTTACATGTATGAGATAGTATTTAACATAATGTCCTTACATACTGGGTTACGATAGAGACGGGTAATCATGCGAGCTGCTGAAATGTATGATATATTATAAAATAACGTTTAAATAAGAGTTTACTTTAGATGCTACGAATATCTATATGGTGTATAAACAATAAGAACACATATTTAGAAACAGTTTACAAGGTAGTAGATATAACGAAAAAGGCTAGCATTTGTTCAAAATTACATTACGTCTAGAGGGCGATATGAATATAACTTATAGGATTTAATCAAACTAGAAAAATATCGATATATATATCCAGCGTTGAGAAATAATTATACTATGCGTTTAAATGTTTAAGTTCATCATAGCCTGCATCTCCTAAAATATGAGCGTTATACACATGTTTGAAATTCAATTCATCTTGCTTAAAGAGAATAAGTAAGTTAGCGTTGTCCCTAATCAGATGTTTCGGTATCTTTGCATATGTCTGACCTAAATAAAATGAATCAACATCCTTTATGTCTACTCATGCTAAAATATTCTCTAAGTTTTTCCTGTTTGTCACAGATAATATCATCGAAAATGAATACTGAATTAGGTTTCACATCATTAGGGGTGATTACATCATCGTTTTCGCCATATTTAGGTTGAAATAAAGACTTGGCGTATAGGTAGATATTTTCAAATTTTAATTCGTTTTCATTAGTTAGTAGACCTAACAAGACATTAGTTTTACCACAAGAAGAAGGTACACTCAAAATTGCTCTATAGGAAACAGATAAAAGCTTACAATGCTTCTTATCACCATCGGAATATTATCGAGAAACACGATCGTCTAAGTTAAAATTATTGATTTAAAAAGTAATGACCATTACTCATCCTTTGTGTTTCGCCATATTTAAACGTTATTTTACAATACATCATACATTTTCAATAGCTTCGAAATACGCAGATATGTAATAATATACTATATACTCTTGTAGGTTATTCAACGTATCTATAGTAAACTCTTATGATTAATAATAATCTGTAACCTTATTGTTTTTTATTACATCACAGGTTAGATCATACGAATATAATTCAGGTTAGATTAGGTTAGAGCCTACGAATACATTTTTAGGGCAGAACGTAGGGAGCAGAGTAAGTACAAAACAACATACTTTCATACAAGAACGTTTATTGATACGAGTAGTTTCGACGCTACTTAAAACATAATACATAACTTATATATATAATATCTATTAAAATAGTACATTTCGTATACACTAATAATGGTACTACATACTCGACTATAAAGTAAACATGGTAGGTATAACAACAGTTTAAAAGAATAGATAGTAAATATAACTATATCTAATTATTTTATATAATACTATATTAACTAAGAGGTTATATACAGAATATATACGCCTCTATTCGACCTCTAGAGGGTTCATAAGACTACACTAGACCAGACCAGACCAGACCAGACCAGACCAGATCAGACCAGACCAGACCAGACCAGACTAGACTAGACTATAGATGATAGACAGTAAAATCATGAACAATTATACGGCCTGTAATATAATAGAGCTTACTTGATATTTTAAAATTAGTGGCTGAATCTAATTATTACAGAAATTCAATTGTAGAAACTGAAGATGTAATCTTTAAAACATCTAAAGTTAGAAATTTTTAGTAGTCAGGTTAGATTAATAGAGGGTGTTATAATCAAATCGTTTTTAGAAACTATCTGTTTTGTAAGATTGGCGCCGTAAGGAAAAACAACATAGCTGTAGTCTTGATTTTGAAATTGAGATAGCTCGGGACAAAACGATGAATACAAAGTTTAGAAGTTTATTTCAAAATTTTTATGATAAAAAACATTAATTCTTCTTTACTTTACTTTAAAACCCAAAATTGCATGATAAATCAATATAATATTAATATAAATGATTAAATTAAATGAAGCAATCTAGGTTAGACCCCCAAAAAATTATATTAAGGTTATAGATTTTGGACTCCGGTTGTTGCAAAGATTCAAGAATCTCTATTAAGATTAGTTCATAAGCATTTATTAGGTTAGAGCATGAAGCTACTTACAAAAAATCTCTATTAAGATTAGTTCATAAAATATTTATTAGGTTAGACCATTGTAGCTACTTACAAAATCGTCATTAACATTCGAAAAACTTACATATTATATTAGTTGGGTTACAGTCTACGAATATATTTTAGGTTAGATTTAGGTCACGCGACCTAAATCTACCTACTTCAGTTTCTACAATTGACCGCGCGACCTAAATCTAACCTAAAATATATTTCTAGACTGTAACCCAACTAATATTATATGTAAGTTTTTCGAATGTTAATGACGATTTTGTAAGTAGCTACAATGGTCTAACCTAATAAATATTTTATGAACTAATCTTAATAGATATTTTTTGTAAGTAGCTACATGCTCTAACCTAATAAATGCTTTATGAACTAATCTTAATAGAGATTCTTGAATCTTTGCAACAACCGGAGTCTAAAATCTATAACCTTAATATAATTTTTTGGGGGTCTAACCTAGATTGCTTCATTTAATTTAATCATTTATATTAATATTATATTGATTTATCATGCAATTTTGGGTTTTAAAGTAAAGTAAAGAAGAATTAATGTTTTTTATCACAAAAATTTTGAAATAAACTTCTAAACTTTGTATTCATTGTTTTGTCCCGAGCTATCTCAATTTCAAAATCAAGACTACAGCTATGTTGTTTTTCCTTACGGCGCCAATCTTACAAAACAGATAGTTTCTAAAAACGATTTGATTATAACACCCTCTATTAATCTAACCTGACTACTAAAAATTTCTAACTTTAGATGTTTTAAAGATTACATCTTCAGTTTCTACAATTGAATTTCTGTAATAATTAGATTCAGCCACTAATTTTAAAATATCAAGTAAGCTCTATTATATTACAGACGGTATAATTGTTCATGATTTTACTGTCTATCATCTATAGTCTAGTCTAGTCTGGTCTGGTCTGGTCTGATCTGGTCTGGTCTGGTCTATTTTAATAGATATTATATATTTAAGTTATGTATTATGTTTTAAGTAGCATCGAAACTACTCGTATCAATAAACGTTCTTGTATGAAAGTATGTTGTTTTATACTTACTCTGCTCCCTACGTTCTGTCCTAAAAATGTATTCGTAGGCTCTAACCTCAAGCTACCAATTTCAAATTCCAAAAACAAAACGCCGTATCGGAATCAAGTTGTCGATAGGCTTCGTCTACTGTATACCTTAAAACAGAGGGGTAGCAGTAGTTTAGAAAGCTAGGATGATATTATTTCAATTATTTCTGAGCTTAAAGAAGAAGGTATTATAGAATAAAACATAATGGTTATACAAAATGTTACCCTCAAGTATACTTTTCTATTTTGTTGTTGTATATTTGTATGTTAGAATATAAGTTGTCTAGTTTCAAATATATATGTTAGAATATAAGTTAACTAGTTTCAATAAAAAGTAAAATATTTATCTGTTTTATTTCTCCAGGTTAAGTCTTCAAGGTTCTCATAACTAGAGATATTGTAAGAGGAAATCACGTAAAGTTTCAAAGTTATAAAGACGTATTACAAAACATATGACATATGTTATAGATAGCCGCGTCGAGGACTTCTTTCTTACCCTCAAGTATACTTTTCTATTTTGTTGTTGTAACTATTTACATGTTAGAATATAAGTTAACTAGTTTCAATAAAAAGTAAAATATTTATCTGTTTTATTTTTCCAGGTTAAGTCTTCAAGGTTCTCATAACTAGAGATATTGTAAGAGGAAATCACGTAGAGTTTCAAAGTTATAAAGACGTATTACAAAAACATATGACATATGTTATAGATAGCCGCGTCCAGGACTTCTTTCTTACCCTCAAGTATACTTTTCTATTTTGTTGTTGTAACTATTTACATGTATGAGATAGTATTTAACATAATGTCCTTACATACGGGGTTACGATAGAGAGGGATAATCATACGAGTTGCTGAAATGTATGATATATTGTAAAATAACGTTTAAATAAGAGTTTACTTTAGATGCTACGAATATATATATATATATATATATATATATATATATATATATATATATATATATATATATATATATATATATATATATATGGTGTATAAACAATAAGAACGTATATGTAGAAATCGCTTACAAGGGTAGTAGATATAACGAAAAGGGTTAAAATCTGTTCAAAATTACATTACGTCTAGAAAACTATAAATTAGATAATTGTAGCATACGTATATTAAATGTACCTATTCTTCACCTCGTCTGTAGTAGATATAATGAAAAAAGCATACAAATCTGTAGTATAGGGTTTATGCTTATACTCAGGCTCGCAATCATATGTAACGTATCTACGCTTACATAGTATAATTATTTTCTCAACGTAGGATAGAACAACCGCTTGCTCTGGTCGATCAGTATAAATAGTCGGTTCATTGATGATCTGAACCAAGTCTAAGTTTTCAAGCACTGAATTGCAGTAAATAGTATCAGAGTTATTAGTACATAAAAAATTAGGGTTAGCCAAAGACATTTAAATTGAATAATATATCCATATCGTAATACGAATAATACAAGCTCACCATTAGGTTTATGATAAACGACTGCAATTGTTTGAAAAGAAGCTGACGAGAAACGCGATCAGTCGTGTAAATATTTAGGATGTGATAAAATAAAATTATTTTTTAATATTTTAATAATGTTTTATTTCAATGATATATAGTTATATTTTATAAGGAAATTGAAAAACATATTAAGAACATAATTTGATGTACTAATTACATATTAATTAAACATATATAGAAGTAAACAAGGGTTAGTCTAAACGATAAATTACATTATTAAATTTTCAAATCAAATCGTCAATTCGTCACAACAGTACAAACTTTCATTGTAGTGACTACAAATACATAGAGCGAGGTAAAGGATCTAAAGAACAGCATTCTAGTAACAGTTGACAAAGTAGAAGCTAACAATATGAATTTACTAAAGGAGGCAGAAGAAACGGGTGTCTTAGTAATCGACAATTCTAAAACTTCATAGAGAGTTTTAAGGATTCTACTGTAGACATTAGATTAGAGCTCCGATTTGTAAGCAATATTTGATCAGATCAACTATAATTTGGTCAAAAGTGGAAATTAAAAGGTTAAGCTAGTGACAGATCGAATTCAATAGTCATCATTAATAAAAGTAACTTTTTCAGTCAGTCATGTATTTAGCTACTATACTATGTAACGTTTATAAATAAATAATACATCATTATAGAATAGTCTTTGATTATTGCTCGTAAACTGTTAAAAATCTAACATTTCCTTTAAATGAGCTGTTGATGGTATTAAACCTATGCATAACCGTTACGAATTTTTGATATTTACATGATTCGTTGATAGAATACAATGCGTTTGCTGAAACTGTGACTAGACATATACATATACCGTAATGAAAATTATTAAGCAAAAGAAGTCGCTAAATATATTTAACTTAGACGATCATGTTTCTCGATAATATTCCGATGGTGATAAGAAGCATTGTAAGCTTTTATCTGTTTCCTGTAGAGCAATTTTGAGTGTACCTTCTTCTTGTGGTAAAACTAATGCCTTGTTAGGTCTACTAATTAATGAAAACGAATTAAAATTTGAAAATATCTACCTATACGCCAGAAACTCATCCAGTTTTTGTAATTGATTGTTAAAGGTAGGTAGAGAGTTTTAAGGGTTCTAAACTTCTAAACTGTACTTTAAAACCCAAAATTGCATGATAAATCGATATAATATTAATATAAATGATTAAATTAAAATGAAGCAATCTAGGTTAGACCCCCAAAAATTATATTAAGGTTATAGATTTTAGACTCCGGTTGTTGCAAAGATTCAAGAATTTCTATTAAGATTAGTTCATAAAACATTTATTAGGTTAGAGCATGTAGCTACTTACAAAAAATCTCTATTAAGATTAGTTCATAAAATATTTATTAGGTTAGACCATTGTAGCTACTTACAAAATCGTCATTAACATTCGAAAAACTTACATATTATATTAGTTGGGTTACAGTCTACGAATATATTTTAGGTTAGATTTAGGTCGCGCGACCTAAATCTACCTACTTCAGTTTCTACAATTGAATTTCTGTAATAATTAGATTCAGCCACTAATTTTAAAATATCAAGTAAGCTCTATTATATTACAGGCCGTATAATTGTTCATGATTTTACTGTCTATCATCTATAGTCTAGTCTAGTCTGGTCTGGTCTGGTCTGGTCTGATCTGGTCTGGTCTGGTCTGGTCTGGTCTGGTCTAGTGTAGTCTTATGAACCCTCTAGAGGTCGAATAGAGGCGTATATATTCTGTATATAACCTCTTAGTTAATATAGTATTATATAAAATAATTAGATATAGTTATATTTACTATCTATTCTTTTAAACTGTTGTTATACCTACCATGTTTACTTTATAGTCGAGTATGTAGTACCATTATTAGTGTATACGAAATGTACTATTTTAATAGATATTATATATATAAGTTATGTATTATGTTTTAAGTAGCGTCGAAACTACTCGTATCAATAAACGTTCTTGTATGAAAGTATGTTGTTTTGTACTTACTCTGCTCCCTACGTTCTGCCCTAAAAATGTATTCGTAGGCTCTAACCTAATCTAACCTGAATTATATTCGTATGATCTAACCTGTGATGTAATAAAAAACAATAAGATTACAGATTATTATTAATCATAAGAGTTTACTATAGATACGTTGAATAACCTACAAGAGTATATAGTATATTATTACATATCTGCGTATTTCGAAGCTATTGAAAATGTATGATGTATTGTAAAATAACGTTTAAATATGGCGAAACACAAAGGATGAGTAATGGTCATTACTTTTTAAATCAATAATTTTAACTTAGACGATCGTGTTTCTCGATAATATTCCGATGGTGATAAGAAGCATTGTAAGCTTTTATCTGTTTCCTATAGAGCAATTTTGAGTGTACCTTCTTCTTGTGGTAAAACTAATGTCTTGTTAGGTCTACTAACTAATGAAAACGAATTAAAATTTGAAAATATCTACCTATACGCCAAGTCTTTATTTCAACCTAAATATGGCGAAAACGATGATGTAATCACCCCTAATGATGTGAAACCTAATTCAGTATTCATTTTCGATGATATTATCTGTGACAAACAGGAAAAACTTAGAGAATATTTTAGCATGAGTAGACATAAAGGATGTTGATTCATTTTATTTAGGTCAGACATATGCAAAGATACCGAAACATCTGATTAGGGACAACGCTAACTTACTTATTCTCTTTAAGCAAGATGAATTGAATTTCAAACATGTGTATAACGCTCATATTTTAGGAGATGCAGGCTATGATGAACTTAAACATTTAAACGCATAGTATAATTATTTCTCAACGCTGGATATATATATCGATATTTTTCTAGTTTGATTAAATCCTATAAGTTATATTCATATCGCCCTCTAGACGTAATGTAATTTTGAACAAATGCTAGCCTTTTTCGTTATATCTACTACCTTGTAAACTGTTTCTAAATATGTGTTCTTATTGTTTATACACCATATAGATATTCGTAGCATCTAAAGTAAACTCTTATTTAAACGTTATTTTATAATATATCATACATTTCAGCAGCTCGCATGATTACCCGTCTCTATCGTAACCCAGTATGTAAGGACATTATGTTAAATACTATCTCATACATGTAAATAAACATTTTTTTAAAGAGTTTGTTAGGTCACCTAATCTGTTATAATATTACTATGATATTAGATCTCGTCGATTACAGTTTTACCATTAGGACATACTTAGCATACGGGTTAACACAAGGGTGAGTAATTGTCATTTAAAACAATAATTTATGTCGCTTTTAAGATGATGATCTCTTAACAAATTATTTAGAAAATCTAAATTCCTTTCAGTCATTCGTAAGAACGTTTGTTTATTTATGGTTTGAAAGCAGTTTTAAAGAATGTCGAAACATGGCTAATTAGTTTGTACGTATTTTCATGCAAAAACATTTAGTTTGAAAGTTATTTCTTAACCAGTTTTAGCTTTAGATAATGTTTTTTGAATTTTAAAAATAATGCTCTACAGTATTCTATATTCTTAAACGTTTCATTTAAATAAAATTTTATGAAATCATAACGACCCTAATTCTTTTCTTCAACTCTTTTTCTTTCAAATTAGAATTTGCTTTACTTGAAAATCGTATTTTAAATGTTTATGGCGTATATTTAAACAGGTCTAATGCATCAGAGCTAATCCGACAGGTAATTGACAGTAGCTTTAGAGTTACTTTGAATAGTTGAAAATAAATTTTTATTATTATTACGTTTCTACATATTAAATTGTTTTCGCAGAATTACATGACGACCTATAGATAAATATCAAATAGGACTGATTTATTTTAAAATAAATTTATGAGAGAGAGATGACAAATAATATATAAAATGAGATGTACAGAATGAGATATCAGTTATGTAAATGGGGGATGAGATATGTAAATGATACCGTGAATTAATTTAATTCGGGCATGCATATGATAAATGATATATGTAAATGGGGGATGAGATATGTAAATGATACCGCGAATTAATTTAATTCGGGCATACATATGATAAATGATATATGTAAATGGGGGATGAGATATGTAAATGATACCGTGAATTAATTTAATTTGGGCATGCATATGATAAATTATATATGTAAATGGGGGATGAGATATGTAAATGATACCGTGAATTAATTTAATTCGGGCATACATATGATAAATGATATATGTAAATGGGGGATGAGATATGTAAATGATACCGTGAATTAATTTAATTTGGGCATGCATATGATAAATGATATATGTAAATGGGGGATGAGATATGTAAATGATACCGTGAATTAATTTAATTCGGACATGCATATGATAAATGATATATGTAAATGGGGGATGAGATATGTAAATTGATTAATTCGAGCATCCATATAAATTTTTGCGCAACATTTAACATTCTAGTGTAATGATTCATTGTTACGAGCTCTAGGAATTTTAAGTCCGCTTATTATTTTGTTAGGATTAAGATTTCTTTGCGTTATTTTAAAACGTTGTTCGTCGAAATAATCATATAGATTAATTATGCTTAATATGAATTTTAGTTCGTATAAGATTAGCGCTGACGCGTAACTATTTAATAAATACAACTTTTACAGTCTTTTAATAGATTACCTCGTTGGTGTAGTGGATGCATTGGCTGGCTACCATTCGAGCGGTCCCCGGTTCAAACCTTGTTAGCTCCATTGGTTTTTTATAAAAAAATATAGCGGGTTGCCTATCAACAGGCGCATAGAAATCTACTATACCGACTTCAGAGTGAATTCAAATCTTTCAGCGGGAAACATTGACAAGTTGGAAGTGACAAGTGAGAGCGAGAGAGAGGAATCTACTATACCGATCATATGACGTCACCGATAGATGGCAGTAGTAGTACTAAAAATTTGAATCTAAGGGCGGGAAATCCTAGATGACAAATTGAAAATGACAGATACAAAATGGTAGATATGTTCGCGCATGCATATGAGAAATGATATATGTAAATGAGAGCGGAGATATGTAAATGATACCGTGAATTAATTTAATTAGATCAATGAATTTAATTCGCGTATTTAATTCGCGCATTTAATTAGACCACGCCTCATTTGAATATTAATTAGATCGCGGGCCATTTGAATATTAATTAGATCGCGGGTTATTTGAATATAGTAGGCGTGTCATCCAAGATGGCGTCGACCAATCAGAAGCAAGGGGAGGAGCTAGAGGAGAGGGGATAGCCAATCAGAGAGCAGCAGGCGTGGCCAAAAGTAGGAAGGGAAGGGGTCTGGCCAGGTGCCGGAATACCTACTTACTACAATTTATATACCTTTTATTTTTTTATCAACAATTAAGTATAATTAACATTATTATTAAGTATTAATAACATATAATTAACATTAACATATTAATATCAGGCGCGAATTCACGGTGAGGAGGATGGAGGAAATTGCCTCCTCAAGATTTTTTAAATAATCCGACTTCGTCTCATGCCGTAGTCACACGAGTGTGAGATTGGCGTTTTTGTAAGTGTTACACACTATACTTTATCTACGACCACAAAAACGTAATAAAACACCAAAAGCTAGGAAAAGTATTTAACCTAGAATATGATTTGAGATTGAGATGTTAGATTGTCAAAAGTAGACAATGCCCACAGTTTGTGGAAAACAGGTGTTAGTTGTAAAAATTAAGAAGTTATAAAAATTAAGCGTGTAACTCAATGTAATAATTGTAACTGTATATGCTGTTAGTCGACACAGTAGCTCAGAGGTAGAGATGTCTCTCAGAAAATGGAAGCCCAGGGTTCGATTTCCAGCGGGGGTGATAATTTTTTCTATATGGATTTCCACTCAAAATATAATTTAAAGTAAAATATTAATTATACGGTCGGACGCTCGCCCGGATTTTATTTTGTATATTCCTGTATTGGATAATCAAATTATGCTGCTTAGTAGTGCGATTTGATACCTACCCAAACAGCATCGAATATTTAATACATGTGTCTAACATACATATCAAATGGAATTTTCAATATCCAAATTTAATATATATTTATAATATATTTAATTTTCAGCATGTAAAACCACAATTTAATACATATTGTATATATAATGATAGAATAATATTTATGTGCTACCTTATTTTACATATGTCTAACATATACATTTTTAAATGTCGCATGTATAGAAAAAAAATTTAAAAGTAAAAAGGTTTTACATCTACTTTTCTCCAAGTTTTTCTCCAGTTTGTCTAGTTTACATTACTTGGCGCTTACTTTACATTCGTAATAATAGTAAATAGATTATTCTAGAGTTCGTAAATAATCATTATTCTTAAAAGTAAGCTGACTTCAATTCAGGAACTGTACAGGTTATTCTAGAGCTTTAGGTTATTTTAATTTAAAAGACGCGCCGAACAATGCGCCACCATCGCATAGTGCGCCTACTTCTCTCACCACCAGCCACCAGGTACGCGACCGCTAACGTTGACTCGCTGATGCTTTATGCATTTCCCATTAATCTAATTAGTATAATATATTATATCTAGTGTTTTTTTAAATTAGACGTCAACGTAGGCTGTGAATAGTCGATTGTGAATAAACCAGAAAATGACATCTAACCTCACTTTTGTAATTTTAATTAGGCAATCCAAACCACGTGGTAGAAATGTCAACAAAACTGACGTTGGTTGGCACACATGGTGACAGGCTCCATAACCAAAGCATTTATTTTGTTGGCGTTGCAGTGTTAGATCGTGTTTTTAAGTATTTTGGTGTGTTTTATTAATTAAATAAACTGAATTTTTGTATAATGGTCAGTGAATATCTTCGGAAATTATCAGCGGAGAATCCAGATGTTGGTGAAAGGTAGGTTTAACAATTTATATTCTTGTTTACCTGTGTAACCATCGTTTTGTTTTTAGGTATTTTCCAATAAGGCTGGCTCCCCTATTAATAGTAAATGTATAAGAAACTAAAACCACTAAAATCTCCTTTCTCAAAACGCTGAAGAAGGTTACTTTTCCATAAAGTCTTAGAAACTTACCAGTTATAAAATGTTTGCTGCAGACTCTCTGATATTTTAGCTTTGATTCGGTTCAATCATCACGCTTTATAGCAGCTATCCATAAGGCCCTGCGTGTTTTCGACAACTCATTTTTATGTGGCTTATTTGGTAAACTCAGTATGCCAGGAATTCTATAAAACGACACATTGTCACGATCGCGTCGACTTCCGCAGTTAACAACAATACAAGTCACAGGCATAATAATAATAAAGCTCTCTAAAAACACTGGAGAAAAACAAACAACAAAATTAACTAGAAAACACGAATATAAATGCTCTTTCCACGCAAGCTCAAATAATTGTTTACATACATGTGTGCCAACCACTGTCATTTCGGAATTAGATTTGACAGGTCGTTGGATTGCCTAATTGAAAATTGGACAGAGGTTGCCAGGTTGGATTTGAACGTTTTGACAATGATATTTATTAATACGATCAAGATCCGTTCACAATCAACTACCCAAAGCCGCCTTCGACGTCAAATTTAAAAAAACACTCGATAGTTTATAGTAGATTATATGGTATTGGTATGTATATAGCAATTTAAAAGCAAGTGATTGTAAAAACTCCCGTACAGTTTTTATTATTATTAGAAGTGGCCATTACTTTTGTCAGGTAAGTAGACTACCTACTTATTGAGGTAAGTAGGCTACTTATTGAGGTTAGGTTAAGTGGGAAAATTTTGGTAATGATGGATAATCCACGTCAATTACGGCGTCTAGTCAATAAAAAAAAATTATGATGCCATACAAATAATTAACGAAGGTTCCTCTGAGACTATGTCCTCTGTTTAGTATTCAGATTCGTGCATGATAATGCTAAATATTTTTCATAACCCTAATATCTTTCAAAGTTCATCATCTAATAACACCTACATTATTAATTGTCAACATAATTCTGATGTTCCGGTTGTACCAGAAATGAATTTTATTGGTATTAGCTTGCGAAACCTGTGTTTAGCTAAATAACATTTACACATTTATTTCTTGTATCATAATAAAAGGTGAAACTTGAAGTAAATATACCTTTTTTTCAGGCAAAGGAAAGAAGAGGAAGAAATCATATAATAGTGTATAGTATTTTTATATTTCGTATAGATCTTTTTTTTATGATGAATGAGTTTTATTTACAATAAAAATTTATGTTATCAGCAAAATACGTTTTATTATCACCTGTCGTAATATATTGATAGTGAAATTACTTTTAAGTACGTAGCAATTCATGATTGAACTGAAGCGAAGAAAGCAGACGGCCAAGATAGGCCATATAAAGTTTTACAAGTTACTCACTTTGGCTATCATTGTGTATGTGCTATATAAGTATGTAGAAGCGATTTCACAATCAGCATGTACAGTAGTATACATACATACTATGTGTCAACCCTAGAGGGTGAGCACTAATATTTATCAGACTGCGGTTGCGCTTGACAATAATTAAGCAAATGTTAAAACCATGGCACCTTGAGAAAATTATAGTATTCTTCAAGATGCCAGTTTTGACAGTTGTTTAACTACTGTCAAATGCAACCCCAGTCTGATAAATATTAGTGTTCACCTCCTAGGGTTTACATATGGTATGTATGATATACACATGTACTACATGTGTATAGTTACACATGTATTATATGTATATTAATGTATACTATTTACATGTATTTTAAACATGTACAAAATGTGGAAAACATGTATCTATCCATATTGTCTACGTATGAAATCAATGTCAAATCAATGGACAAAGTACATATCATTTATATTACGACAACATATGTACAACACATTTATCAGAATGTTTGATATTTAAGTAAACATGTGTTTAACATGTTTAGTAAATGTAACAATGTTATTTCAGAGCTAGTATAAACCCTCGGGTGATGTGTGTAGAATTCACAGACTAGCTGCCCTAACTGAGGATAGTCAAAACCTCGAAACAGCTGTCTTAGGATGCCGTCTGTGATTTATACACATATCACTATAAAATTGTGAGTATAATAGTTGTCCATTAACAATTTTAACTTTTAAAAATAAATTAATCTTTATCTAAAAGTTGTAACTATGTATAATTCAAATAATTAGAAATATTGTATGTGCTGAAGGCTATGGCATTTTAATAGAACCACTGATAATGCGAAATCATTTCCCACGGTCATTTCCGTACAGTTTAAAGATTATGAACAATGAATCATTTTCATCATTACTAGACTATGTGAAATGTGTATAGTGGTCGTAGATAAATTAGTTATTTGTATACCAAATAAAGTTGTACTTTTTTATGACGAATATGGAGATTGTTGAACAGCCATAACGAAAGATAAGAAATCAGCTTTAGTGCTGAGGTGTACATTACCTTTTTTTCTGAAATCGTGAAATTAAGAGTTTAAAATACAAAATGTGCATTTAATAACAGTAGAGTAGGCAACTAAATAAGTCAACGTGGCTCTGTACTACTAATATCAAATACATGTGCAACAATGCAACTAAAAATGACGAGTCCGTAAAAGTTGTACTTTATGTACTATTTCAGAAAAAAAAAAATTTATTTTGCGTCTATAATAAAGATGTTAAAGCACTGTTTTGGGTGCTTTAACACCCAAAACAGTGCGTTAATAGCTCATTTGAGTGCTTTAATAGCCCAACTTTTTTAAAGTTGGTAGCAATGAAAAAAAATTTGAAAAAATAGCAAATTGACAAAAACTTCGCTCTAAAAATCTGAATTTTCAAATGTCACATCAGTGATGTAAACTACCACAAAATTCCCTAAATTTTGAAATTGCGATTTATTTTATTTAAAAAGGGAATAAAAGGCTCAAAATAGAAAAAATAGCATAAAAAACTCCTTTCATAAGTCATTATTGCACTCGTGCTTTAGAAAACTCGCCGCAAGCGGCTCGTTTTCTAAGTTTGAACTCTTGCAATAAATCTTGCCTTATGAAACTCGTTCCTTAATATACTATTATTCCATACTCAGTTCATTTATAATTAAACGTTTATGCTTTTAGAAGCATCAAATTTATCAATAATATTTTCAAAACATAAATTTTGCGTAATGTCATTTTCAATAAACATTACTGATACATTTTTTAAATGACTGTCCAAGATTATTTCTTAAATATTTTTTACACGTTTAAAAACAAAGATAGATCGATCGTTGCATTACATATCGGTAATGTTAAGATTTTTTTAAAACTTGTTTCAACATTGGAAAATGTTGACAATTGACATTAAGGAATTTCACCCATTCGAACGCATGGTACAATTCCCCTTCCCCGAATGTAAGTTGGACGATCGCGCAGAGTTTGCTAGAAGTCATTGAAGGCAAGCGATTTGGAGCGACAGAGATGATACATTCCTTGCAGATCTGCTGCGAAACTGTATATTCCATTATAAAATTTTACCTATCACTCTGAATGCTTGCCTTTTCGAACAAAACTCTATATCGCGTCTACCGTACACATTTTTTACTCGCCTGTACACGATATGATCTGTTTCTTGTTTCACTTTTTGCCACGCCAATAATTTTTATTTGTCGCTTGTCCAGTGTGGTCCTTGGCAGGAGGCCTCTGCGGGGCCACCTGACTTGTGGGGCCTGAAGCGGCCGCTTTCAACGCTTGTGCCTAAATCCGCCACTGGGTAGTATCAAGACACTCTGGTAGTATCGAGACCCCATCACTAGTTCTCAAGTTATGACGAGTTAAAGGATATCACAAATATGGGTTTTCAGAGCGGACAATTTTTCATTAACGCGCTCCATATACAAGCATTGCGCAGAGTGCTATCAAAAATTAAGAAAGAAATACATCTAATTAAAACATTGACACAGTATTGTAGCGGATTATCCACATACCGGGGATGTAAAAAACGCAAGAAAATTATTTTTTGTTCTTTTTTGGAAATTCACCCTTTACCACCTGCTACACGGGACGATTTTGCACAGCCAGTCGATTTTGCATTCTGAAAAGATTGGTAATGATTTAAAGTGTGTTTTATATTTTAGCAACAAAGTGTATACGATAGAAACAGCTTTTTATTCTACTAATGAAAAAAATGTAAAAACTTGAAAATTGATATCTTAGGCCTCTTTCGTCATTCTATAACGATTCGATAATTACACATTTAAAAGCTTTTTGTGGCACTTCTAGATAACTCCACATTTACTTCTGTATATTTTAAGTTTGTTACATTAACATTACACGAGAAATAAAAAGAAACAGACGGCCTTGATTTTTATTTTAGAATAATTTATTCAAATTACTTCACTTTTAAAATTTGTGATTTTCCAAATATATTGTTCTTGCCGCTATTGTAATAATAAAACTGAAGCATAGAGCTAAATATAAAGCGGGAAATTAATGACGACCTTGTATTATGAACAGTTATTGGAATGCAGTGATGCGGGTGACGACGCGATTTTAAATCGGGCTAAGAATGTGTTGTTCGACCAGCCAATGGAAGCATAGTTTGAGAGGGCGCGTCATGTACGTCATCACTCACCAGACTTTGCACTTGCGAGTTAAAATTAATTTAATTTAAATACCTACTTGCTTTTGGATTGTGATTTTACTGATTTTCCACAGTTATTGTTACAGGTAATAAATTCTAACTATAAAACGGTCAGAATTAATGAAGTTTATGAACTTTTATTGCAGTGATGCAAGCGTGATGCAACTTTAAAACGGACTCCGACATGTGTTGACCGACCAGCCAATTGAAACCTAGTTTCAGAGGACGCGACGCGTCATTCTACGTCATAAGACCTTGGAACTTGCGAGCTTGGCACTTTGTCAGAATTTATTCTCGCTTTTAATTTCCTGTAATCATTGATTAGGATTTGAATAAGTTCTTTTGCTAATTTAAAAGTTATAAAATAAATCCTAAAAAAACCAAACGGACATCAAACAGGTTTTTCAGGTACTACGACCATTGAACAAGTTGACTAAAAATTTTTAATATATGAGGGGTCTAGAATCAAAGGCAGCAATATCCATTTTTATCAAAAATGAGCTAAATATACCTTCTGGGGCAGATTTAAATACTCTATTTAATGGTAATTTCGTTTTATGCCAAAATCAATTAAATTGCTTTCATTTCTCAAGACAAAGATTGGGGTTGGTTTCAAACTGAGCAATATCCAAGGTATATTTGGATTCAAATACGGCAATATCCCATTTAACCAATCAAATTACAGCCGTTCGCCACTTAAGATATTCGTACATGGTTTTGCACATTATTGTTGTTGATGAATTATGTGTTTGGTCATTGGTGTGATGAAAGCGTGAATTTAATAATTATTACTTGTTTGTTGATAAGATAATCATAACAATTAGTTGAGATTAAAAAGAATCTTCACGGGTGCCTACTGATAAAACAAAATAAAGTCTCAGAATAGAACATAGGTAAAGGTCATGGGCCTAGATGTAAGTTTGCAAAATAACAAAACCAAAAACTCATAGCCACTTATGCCACTTTTAAGATATTGCCACCAACATGATCAGAAACCGTGATTATATGATAAAAAAATATGTAGGTACTGTTTTTGCACCAAATGTAATCGTGTACTAAAAAGATCATAAAAATTTTTATATTCTGTATTGTTTTTAACTCAACCAACGCAAGACATTCTAAAGTATCAAAATTTGTACATAGGTAATTTTTGACGAAAATGGCATTTGTACTATTCTTGCACCAAACCTCTTAATGGTATTTAAATACAGTAAATTTTTATAAGATAATTAAATAAATGTTACTTCCAATTTAAAATAGTTCTCTATGTTTTATATTATCAGAACAGAATAGTACTTTTTCTACACTACAAATGATCATTTTGGAATCAAACATGGCAATATCCTTCTCTTGGAATCAAATTCGTCAATATCCATATTTAAATTTAAAAAATCTGATAACTGAATAATGTTACATTTAAATTCATTACTGATTTTCGATATTGCTGCTTTATTTAATATAATAACATTTGATTTGCATTAATATTTCCATCCTGAAATTCAGGATAGTTTTTCGCTCTTCCTGAAAATTAGAGATAATGGATATTGCAGCATTTGATACTAGACCCCTCATATGTATGTGGGTTCTTTTCTATAACCTATATTTCGATTATATTTTAAATCTTTAACAGGGTATTTGTTTTCATAGTGCACACATGCAGATAAACTGAGATACAGATTGAAGTTAATTCAAAGTTAGAACTGATAAGATTAAAAAACGTCAAAACAGTTCCGTGTAATTATTAGGGTATTGTTTGTGCATTTCACACGTTTAAATAGGTTTTGGAATGATTCCATGCAATTGTTATATTTTATTATTATTATAATTATTTATTGAACCTATTTGCACAATACTGCATTGCTAAGATTTATTCTTATACCTATTTGAATAAATATATTTTCTCGATACTGATACGAAGAGGTGTCAATTTTTTTACTTATACTGTATTGAATACTATAATCATACCATTAACAACGTTCAGTATTTCGGATCTATTTACTCGAAGAATAAACAGCTCTAAAAGAAAAGCCAAAACCCTGAAAATTCATAGCGCACACGTACCGAATAATATTGTTTTGGAGTGTCACGAGTCTCTGGCATAAAAGTAACGGTCTTTTAATAACAAAATGCATGTACAGTCATTAGCAAATGTCTTGTCCCGAGCAGGCAACACATTTAACAATTCTGGTAAAAGAAACGACGTACGTTTCGGTGCATAGTTTCTTTTGTTTACAAACAACACAGCAAATCAAACCAGTTTTAAAGGTTGCGACCCTGCCTAGAGTGGCTTTGTATAACAACAATAGAGTAATAAAAACTGCTATTTTCAAGTGAGTTTTTTATTTTACTGGAATACAAAACAGCCGTTTCACTTCTACTAATCGTTTCTTCTATTTTAAGAAATAAATATCGTATACTTTTTTCTACTTTATTATAAACTCTATTAATTTATTTACGGGTTTGATTTGTATATTTACAAAGTTTAATTATTTTGTAAACACTAAAAAAAGCTAAATTTTTAGTACTAACTGTAATCAGTCTTTATTGCAAAAATTAGTAAAAATAATAATTAATCAAAACTAATAATCATTCCCCGAGTTTCCAAAGTAGAATCAGTTTGGGCATACAAATGAGGCATATTTAAACATTAAGGGCCGGTTTATTCACCTTCAGGTAAAATTCCCAGTAGTTGCCGGTCAAATAAATTAAGTTTAATAATAAATACAGTTTGGGTATATTCACAGGATTATATCTTGAAAGTAGTTAGTGGAATATTTATAAGAAAGAGTCCAACTTTTGCACTCAGGTAATACATGCAAGAGAGAGATGGGTAATTGACAGAATAATGTGTTCGAGAGAAAAATTAAATTCATTGACTAATCTACTTAAAAGGAGGCGGGATTTAAAAAAATCTGTAATCTTTCACAAATATTTTCTAAAAATTTTAGGTAAACAGATATTGATGATATATATGATCTAAGGTTCTATTTATCTATCTTTGCCAAGGATGTTTCTTAATTTTTGTTTTGTGACTGTTTTGATTTTAGTGCTGACTATATCTATGTTTCTAGTTTTTTCTTAGTTTGTAGTATTTTTATTAAAAAAACTGAATATTTAATAACTTTTTAAAATCTTAACGTATTTACATAAATAAATGCCTATATTATTACTTTATTTTTATTTATCGCTTACATTAATTTTTGCGATTATTTAATTATCTAAAATACTACTAAGCCTCTATTTTTTGATGATTGTTTTCATTATTATTTTCGTTTAGTTATTTTTTATTAAAGGTAAAGAATGAAACATAAACACGCTATATAACTTTGTTTAACTAGTAGATGCTTCTATTTAAAAGGACTATTTTATAAAGTGTGTCAAAGAAATTTTGAATAGAATGAGTAACAAGAGTTTTACAAGCGTGTTTTCAAAATAAGCTTTAAATAATTTAAATATCTTGCCCAGGTAGTTATCCATCTCTGTTTAATTCGGTCTCTTTCGTACACAGTATAAGGGGTATTTCGATTCTTAAAGCAGCAACGTCCTTACTCGGGACAAGACATTTGCTAATGACTGTACATTCCTTTTTCATGTATTCTAGAAATATCTACAGTCAAGCTCACGAAATGGCGCGAGCTTATGAATTTTATGGGGTGAAGGAGGCATGGTTATCACTTGATCTCAACGTGATCCGGGATGGTTGACCTTCGTGATTTTTATAAGCTAGATTCTTCGTTGTCTTGTTTAGGTTAGCATCATTAAATTTCATAAGCGATTGAAATTCGATGTGAAAAACTCTTACTCAATTCTTTGCTATGGAAAGTTGAGGCTAGATCTAACCAATTCTACAGTAAAAATCTATGCAAGGGCAAGGTTAAATGATATTAAAATCCCGCTATAGACAGATTGTAAAAATTAAAAGCTATACACAATTTTGGTTATTTACGTTTTGTATTACAATACGTCATCATTTGACACGTGCATTTTAGTAAAGTAAAAACTATTATGTTAACGAAGCGAAGCAATCTGATCTGCAATAGTACAATGTACCACAAGTGTGCGCTTGAAAATAGTGGATTTGTAGTAGCTAGGCCGTAAAAATACACAGTGAAACGTGATCTCATCACGTTTGTCTGACATTAAAAATTCAGAGCTTGCACTTATACAGTTTGTAACTACTCTTTTTTATTCAACACAAAAGTCCCACGCATGGGCGCCAATGTAACTAACACGTTTTCTTACTCTAACTGAATTACTATACTCAAAATACAAAACATACGCCGCGCGATGGACGTCAACTGTAACACCAATAAAATTCAAAATACTGAATATTTACTGCAATTGCTTACTGCACAATAAAAACGATACTTACTATACTTTAATGCAGCGACTTAAGATCCATAATGACAAATTACCTCATAGGCGTAGGTACTGGTCTCCATAGCTTATAGATTGTAAAGAAAAATAAGGTTTGTAGTAGTAATAAGGATTATGGGCGCCATTTGATTGCAAGTCATTAGAATATATCAATACATACATCGTAATTAGTCAAATTAATCTTAGGCAGTTTAAAGTATTTTAATAACTTATGCAAGTAAACGGTCTAATATCATCACAACTGTATTTAGTTTAAATTGGTTTATTCATAAGTCAAGAAATATTGATTAATAAACAATGAAACCATAGTAGTCCGGTCAAAATAGACGAAAAAACAGTGGTAAGTTTACATTAATTCGCATAGAGCTGAAAATTGGTACAGGTCTTAGGTACACTACTACAAATAAAATTTTAAAAATTCCCACCGATCCTACGTCTGCTAAAAAATTTATTCAAGGTCAAAGGTCAAAATCGTTTTCTTGCATTTTTCTCGTAAACGGTGTTATTATAAAAATAGGTCAGACAAAAGTTGTAGATTATGCAATTATCTACAAAAATTGTTCTTATACTTTTTGTCTTACGAATCACCATTCCTGAGATATAGCGATTCTAAAAGTTGAAGAAGTCGAATTGTACATAATATGCACACATAACAGTATTTCAAGGGTGAAACCAGATTCTAGCCGGTCAAAACTCCAAAAACCATTTTTAAAATCAAAGATATTCTAAGAATTCGTATTTTAGTAGAAAGCTTAGTGAACTCGTAACTACCTGCCGTTTACCGTTACGGCAAATAATACCATAACAAAAAAATCCGACAATTTCGGTAAAGTGCAGGTCAGTGTTAAAGACTTCCGAAGGCGCCAATCTGTGTAGATGTATTTGTAGTTTGTTCAGTAACGTGAATGTGTTGTTTTGTGGAACTGTTTTTTTATTGATTTCAATAATTTATAAACAGAATAGAAGTGCTAAAAAGTCTAATAAAAAGGTAAGTTGATACCCTTCTAATATGGAAAACGGTGAGTTTTACTTTCCGAATAATAAATGTTTAAATTTGTGGTTTATAACTTAGAAATCTTGCAAGCTCTCCCGTTTGTATTTTTAATATTTTCTTGCTATAGTATAAAGAATAACATATTTAAAAATCAACATGCATAATGTTGTATAAACTGAAATACAATCGAAATGAAAAGGGATAGTTATTAAACGATTAGCAATATAATTATTGCACGTTATTTTATTTATTTATTTATTTAATATACGGGATACCCTCTTTACAATATATAATGTATTTAGAAAAAATATTTTTGATGGTATCTGTATAGTACTTAAATTATTTACAATAACATAAATTCTATAATATAATTCTATAATTTCTCGATAATATAAATTCTTAAAGATTAACAATAACAATTATAAAAGCTTTCAACAACCAAAAATATATAATAATCTACTCATTAAGTTATAAATTACATATAAATTTGCATTTGATGTCTTTGAATTCCATTTTTACTAGGTATTTCTAATTTCTGTAATCTTTGGTATAATCCTTATTTAACAAATTGCTATTATTAAAGAACCCAACAAGGGCCATTTCCTTAATAGAGCAAAACATGTGTCGAATCCTTGCCATCATAGCTTGGGAGACACCAATGTCTAGGGTTTTAATTTTTTGTCAGATTCGCTGGTTTAACTGATTTAAGTTTTTAGCTTCTCATTACTGTCATAGACAGTTCGTGATAATCAAATAGTTAGTATCAAAAATATTCAATTGGCCTAGCTGTAGGGACAATTGGAGGATTCGCTTTTAAACGTCATGACACGCAAAATAGAACGTCTATCGAAGGAGCAGTAGGAGTAATGAAAATGATAATCTACACCTAGATGGAATCTTTCCAATTATTGATCGGTATATTTTGAAACCAATTGACGTTTGCGATATTTCAGATTTAAATTTTGTAAAGTGCGGCGTATATTTAGTTTCTCGAGACTAATTTGTTAGCTCACTTCCTTACCGACACGATTCTTCGTACATTCCTTCAATTCTTGCAACTCAGTAAAATGTTGTTTTTTTTAGATTTCTTTATTCATACGTCCGAAAGCTAAGTTAATTCTATTGAAACTTCTTTGTTATGACCCATTTCTGATAAGATAATGAAAATCTAAATAATACCGTAACAGTAATGCTTACACACAAAGACTTGACCTACACCAATATCTTTTTCTTAAGCATCGGCGTTCTGGGAATTATCATCTGACTGACTGATCACATAAAATTGTATTGTAAAAGGATCAGTAATAAATTGCAAAATCAGCAACGTAAACATAACAAAACATATAGTCTAAGAGATAGCGAAGACGACCGCTTCACAACTCCGTAATGGATAAAATCCCTTTTATTATCTGTATTCATAGTATATGAGTAGCAAAACCCTTGTCTGGCAGGGCAACCCCTCTGATTTATGGAAGAACAGATCAAATAGTGTGTTTAAAAATGTCACATTTGAAACACATATGTAATGTTTTTTCCAACTTTTATATGAATCAAAATACTGAAAAAAACATGATGGCAAACACGCTAGACAAATATCCCTCTGATTAATTAGTACCAGATCAGTACTCATTAATTAATTACATATTAAAAGATTTCAAGTATAAGAGCATTGTGCACACATAGGCAACCAGTTATACATAAAATAGCGTAAGTTTATTAACTTTTCAGGGATGAAATCAGTGAAATCTTGATCTGTCATTTTGCACCCACATTATACAAGGATCAACTATACTTAGTAAAAAAGACAGACATTACACTTATACTTAAAATCTTTAAATAATTAAATAATTAGTGTTGATCTGGCACTAATCAGAGGAATATTTGTCTGGCGAGTTTGCTATCGTTCTTTTTCAGTAGTTTGATCAATATAAAAATTAAAAAAACCATTACATATGTGTTTCAAATGTGACATTTCTTAACTACACTATTTGATCTCTTCCTCCATAAATCAGAGGGGTTGCCCTGCCAGACAAGGGTTTTCCTACTCATATACTATGCATACAGATAATAAAAGGGATTTTATCCATTACGGAGTTGTGAAGCGGTCGTGTTCTCTAGCTCTCCGAATAATAAAAGACCTTTATTTTATTTATTTTGAAGATCATAACAAACCCTACTGTATGTGCTAAAAACAGTATACCCTTTATTTGCATTTTTTCCGAAAACTACCTTTCTGAAACAAATTTATTTTTTATTTGTCTGATCGATGTCTAACTAATAGCCGCTTTTGATATCCTTCTTATAATACACCCTGTATATTAACAGTGATTTATTATACATTTTGTAAAGGGTTTCTGTTTTCAATGTTAATTTAAATTATTTTTGTAATTTGTTGAGTCCACATAAAACAGTGGTTTTATTCACCCAAAATTGGTTCAAATCGATCATCCGTAGCTGACCTGCAAGCTGCAGCTGCAGGTTACGTTGCATGACATCATTGTTGGTGTATCTTTGTCGTTGCGGGTCATTTCGTACTTTTCAATATTCACGATTAAACAACTTCCTTAAAGGACTTTTAAAGCGGCTATACTTTATTTTAATTTTTGGGCATTTTATGCAATCAATTTAGAAATGTTTGATGGTGCAACATGGTGTGATATACTAGTAGAAATGACAAAAATGAACAGTCAAAAATTAATCATGTGTGCATATCGTTGGGTTACTGCAAAAATAAGATAACTCCATTTTTTGCGTTTTTGAGTTGAGGACTAGGACTAGGACTGACAAGGAAAGGTTTGGAAGTGACCCCCGAGAAAATCGACGAAAAGTACATCAAGAGATAGTAATAGTAACTAGTAGTCTATATATAAAAAATTTGCTGCCAAATCCATCAGGGACAAAATCTATGGCCATTTTGGCCATAATAGGAAAAAAATTAAAAATAGTCTAAAAAAGTTGAAAGTTGATATAGACGTAGATCGTATTATTCTAAACTATGTTTAAATTGGGAAAAAAACATCTACACCCACTCGTTTCATCCCCACAGACCAAGAAGGTTTATACAAATAAATCTTCCATATCGATAAATTCGATGACTTTGACCTTTTCTTAAATAGCTAATTAATTTTTAATTTGTCATTCATAATGGATAAAAATCATTTCGTTGAAGACCAAACAACTCTGATATTTGGATTTTTTATACAGGGTATTTCACTTTACAGCTTGACGTTATCTATAAGTTATTTATAACGGAATCAATTCCAAATTTTTATCAGGTATAGAATCACTTAAAAGACGTTTGCGTGTAATCATAATCTCCATTTATTATAAACCACCAGCCTACTACAATTGACGATATATGCAAATAATTGAAAAAACATATAGATCTTGTTTAAGGAGGATACAGCGAAATGTAAAAATGTAGAAAATGACGTGAAATTTAAACCTCGAGTTCTTTGACACTTATTCTATTCAGTAGCTTTTTTTTATAATTTTCTTGTGTACCATTACCGAGAAAAATGGAAAATAAAATCCAGAATTTAACATGGGCTCTTATGGAGACCGTCTAACCTTTAGCAGTTTTCACTAAAAATTCTGATGAAGAAATGTAGAGAATGTGATAAAAAACTAAAATGACATACTTTCATATTCGAAGAACAATGCTGCCCAATATTTTTGAAATCTTGTGTCTAGTTAATGCACAATAATAGTTTAAAGTAAAGAAAACAAGAATTTTTCACTACATATGTGGAAAGACAGTAGAGATGTGACAACACCTCATAGCGCGCGAATTCAAATAACAGAACAGAATGATGACATATAATGACTGTTATAATAATCTATATTTTATTGTATTAACTAATAATCATATATCTTATTAATCAAATTATGTTGAACAATTTAGTCTTCTGCGTTAATAATCATAATACAAATGTTAATTCGACGGAAATATTGCAAAATGTAAAATTAAATTTTGCAATGTGATGAATACAATTTATCATCACAATCAGAATCTTCACGGAATCAGTAATACAAACATACTAATTTTAAAAATATATGTATTAAACTTTAACAACTTTTTATATATTTCTTGTATCTGCTTAGCAGATTGTACTCTTTAGACTATACAAAAGTTAAAAAATAGAATATTTCCATCTGTAATTGCATACAAAATTACAAAACATTCAAAATGTTTCCACTTATATTTTGGGATTGACTTTTGGAGGTTAGGATGTCAACTCAATCGAAAGCTGAAACCTAACATTGCTACCAACAAAATCGATTGATTTCTTTGAGGTGATTCTTAACCTATTTACATTTATTTTTACACTTTCAACAGTTAAACAAATGCACTCCAATCGACTTAAATTATTTTAATATATACAAATAATTAATAAATGCATTATAGGCCTTCATAATAAAATGATTTTGTTCAGTTTTAAGAATGTTAATTTATTTTTTCATCGATTGGTATTTCTTGTTAGAGCCTATGTAAAAGCATAGGAGATATCCCCTTGCCCTTCACCCCGCAAAGATCCGCTGTAACCTCCTTAATATTGTAAAAGTCGCGACGAAAACGAAAATTTGTTCTGGACCAACTGAAAATCATAAAACCAAAATTTGATTAGACAATCTTGAATAATAATAATTGTTTTAAATGTATTATTAGAATTGAATTAAAATTATCTTATTTTTGCTTTAAAAGTGCTATAGAAATTAACAACAAAATTTTGTTTACTCTTAAACCTTAACTAAAAGAGCAACAATCTATATATGCAGGAATATTCAGGAGTATTCATCTTTTTGGACATACTTGAAATAGTCTTCTATAATGTGGGTGGATTTGTTTTCTAAAATTATACGCCCACATTGAGTAGTGGGAATCATGCATCTCTTTCCCACTGATTTTACCTCTTTGTTATAGGTTACAATTGCAATTACAACACCGCAACGAACGAAATTGTTGATTAAATAATATTAATCGATTGATAAGTTAATGTACTGTAATAAGTAATATTGTAAAAAAGAATTAAGAAATAGAAGTAATTAATAATAAAAAAGAAAGAAACAGATAAGTATGATAAATAGATATTCATTTAAAAAAACGTAAGGTGTGAGCAACGGAATTTTGATTCACAGAAGGCCTTGGAAATTTTAGGTAACATCTGATATTAATTTTAAGTAGGTAGTAGAACTACTACAGATCATTTAGAACTACTCTCATACACTAACTGATAGACCTACTTTAAATGCATTTTAGCATTTTGGTTCTGATTTCGGAGCTCTCAACAGTCTTTAATCAAGAAATTTTTAAATAATACAATTAAATTAAAAATTTATTAAAGAAGATGAGTTATATGGCCCCCACCTACATCTCTACACAATGCAACTCCCCTTTTAACGGAATCGATAACATTATGAAGGATACAAGGTGTGTTATTAATTTCTTCAATTTTGTTGCTAATTCTGTGTTAGATAAATTTCTACTATATTTCTCTTTTGTACTTCATTAAATATGAATGTCATTATTAAAAACTGATATATTTTTATTTTTTTTGCAAAAACTGGCAAAAAAGTATCAGTTTAAAATGTTTAAATAAACTAATTCATACGATTCAAAATTGCACATGACCGATATGTCTGTCTCTTTCTTTCAAGGTCAACTCTGAATCAAAATTCCGTTGCTCACACGTTATGACAGCAGCCCACCATGCCAAAGTGCAGGATGCCCTAGATTTGTAATTCAAAACGCAAGTCTTTTATAATCACAGTTGTTAGGGTAAATTTCTTTTCATGACATATTCACGTATGAAAAGAAATAATTACATAAAATTATCCCTTAATTTTATAGTCATTGTTTAAGTGAAAATAAAACTAAACGATGCAACATATGATATTAATAGTAAAACATAAATAAAACATAACATTAACTATAATAGCATACAGTATTGGTATATTGTTTATGAATTATATTTATTTAAATAATGTTGTTAATTGTGTAGTGTAGACTTATCATTAATGTTTTAAGTATTCAACAAATGAGTGGAAAAAAGAGACTTTCATAACGTGCACATCATAACGTAGTAATTTGTCCTAAAAGGATTATGCAAAATTTTCAAAAAATCAGAGAAATATGCAGTATGCAAAACAAAATAATTAAAAAAAGTGCGACTTTCATTACGATTTTTTGTTAAAAAAAAGTCAACTTTCATAATCAATTTGCAAAACATATAATTACATTTTTATATTTCTAAAATAATCAAATTGTTCCGACATCGTTTCCAGTACAGCTGATTTCAAATAAATCTAGGACAGTCAGTACTCCATAGTGTAAATGTTGTTTTTTATCTTCCTTGATATTTAATAAATTTTATGTAGTTAACTATGAAAATATAATTTAAAGCATGATTCACACGTGGTTAAAAAAGCATAATTCACTCTCAAGACTTTTCCTAGATTTATTTGAAATAATTTGTACATCGCGTGGGGTGCAGGATTGATTCCTGCTCCGGTAGCTTTTTTTTATTTCCACTTGTTAGTTTAGAAACAAAAATTATTAGTTAATTAATTATTTGAATTATATTTTTAAATGTTTTTAAATTATTTTTACTTGACATCAATACACATACACAGTTTAAACAATGACTATATAATTAAGGGATAATTTTATGTAATTATCCCTTTTTATAAAACATTATAATTATAAAAAAGATTGTTTATAAAATATATTAAATATTTTATAAAAAGAAATTTACCCAGACAGCTGTGATTATAAACAAAATTTGCGTTTTATAATAATTAAAATATAGCGCATCCTACACTCGGACATGGTGGATGCTGTACTACATTTCTTTTTTAATGAATATCTATTTATCATACTTTTCTGTTTGTTTCTTTGTTATTATTAATTACTTCTACTTTTTAATTATTTTTACAATATTAACAGTACATTAACCTATCTTTTGATAAGTATTAATTAATCATCAATTAATATTAATTTATTTAAGAAATATGTTCTGAAATCTAGAATTTCGTGTGTTGCTGTGTTGGAATTGTATAACAAAGAATGGAAACCAGTGGGAAAGAGATGCATGATTCCCACTACTCTTGTGGGCCTACAATTTTATAAATAGTCCACCCAAATTCCAGAAGATTATTTCGAGTATGACCAAAACGATGAACGCTCGTGCATACTATAGAGTATAGACGTTTAAATGTATATGCTCTTTTAGTAAACTTTTAAGATCAAACAAAATTTTGTTGTCAATCTCCATGTCACTTTTATAGCAAAAATATGATAACTTTAATTCAATTCTAATAATGCATGTAAAGCAATTTATATTATTATTCAAGATTCTCTAACCAAAATTTAGTTTTATGATTTTCACATGGTCCAGAACAAATTTCCGTCGCGACTTTTACATTATATGTTTTTTCTATTATTTGAATTTATCTTCGATTGTAGTAGGCTGGTGATTTACAATAAATGGGGATTATAATTACACGCAAAACTCTTTTACAGGATTCTATACCTGATAAAAATTTGGAATTGATTCCATTATAAATAACAAATATATAGTGATGTCAAGCTGTAAAGTGAAACACCCTGTATAAAAAATCCGAACATCAGAGGTGTTTAGTCATCAACGAAATGACTTTTATCCATTTTTAAATGACTCATTAGTAATTAATAATGCATTTAAAAAAAGGAAGTCAAAGAATTTATCGATATTAAAAGATTTATTTGTATAAACTTGGTTGGCCTGTGGGGATGAAACGAGTGGGTGTAGATGTTTTTTCTCAATTTAAACATAGTTTAGAATAATACGATCTACGTCTATACCAACTTTCAACTTTTTTAGACCATTTTTAATTTTTTCCCATTATGGTCAAAATGGCCATAGATTTTGTCCCTGATGGATTTGGCAGCTAATTTTTTATATATAGACTACTAGTACTAGTTACCATTACTATCTCTTGATATACTTTTCGTCGATTTTCTCGGAGGTCACTTCCAAACCTTTCCTTGTGAGTGCAGTATTATACTTAAAAATTGTTTAAGAATATCCTGTTAAAAACGGAAAATCTTTTACAAGTGTAAAAGTAGATAAGCATGGACTAAAAATAGTCTAATAAGTTCACTGTGATCATCTGATCATACTGAAATCAGCTAAACCAAGATAAATAAATACTGTGTTTTACACAAAATTATTGTATTGCGTAATTTGAACATGGAGGAAGACTGTACACATGGGGTTTTAAACAAAACAAAACAATTGATCCCGATGGTGATGAAAGCAAGAAATGAAAACAAATTCCTTCTGAAAACTTCCGCTATTTCGAATTTATAAATGTAACTTATCTGGATTTTGCAGTAACCCGACGATATATAAAACATTATTTATAGAGGTTTTGTTCACCTAAATAGAACTTTGGCTGAATTGTTAGCCGACTTGCAGGTTATCTTATAGTATGACAACATGTTGGTCATGTTTTGCAGGCTTGCGAAGCCTTTTAAAACTTTTTGTTGTTACCAGTTACAAATTTACAATTAGAAACAGCCCTTTTATTAGTAAAATTCGGAGCGGTTCGAGCGGACCTTGTCATTGATCTAAAAACTAAAATCGTATGTATTCTATTTATATTTTGGTTTCGGGGTCAAAAGCGCAATATCGTCTAGTGTAGCTGCTTACTACGGCATGCGGATCAGCGACGGATGAGTAATGTACTGTCTGGTTGTATTTATATTTTACATTGTTTTCAGATAGTTCAGACAGTATCTTATCCATATGTATTTTATTAAAAATATTTAACCACCAAACAATCAAAAAATGTTTGGTGATGAAATATGGTGTAACAGTAACAAGAGTAATTATTAGAAGAGAGCATTCTTTATTATTAAAAAATGTTATAAAATATTACGATATTGGATTAGTATATAATGATAGAATAAGAAAATTAATATAAATACTTAGAAATACACAACTTCCTGAGTAATCTTTATGTTATGTAGGACATACACGGTCTTCCCCGACGACGTCGGGAACAAGGTCGAGATAATGAGGTAATGTTTACATTTACTGTAATTTATAGCTGGACTGAATATAATAAAATTATGAGTATCGTATTTCTTTAAAACATCAAAATGAAACAAAGCATTATTGATAATAATCATTCATAATAAAATCTGTACTGAATCTCTTTCTTTATTTAGACGTATTTCGAAATAGCTTATGCAATTAACAAAAATCTTCATAAACGTAATCACCTTGACGTCACCCATTGGTGGAATTACAAATCAATCTTTTATTATAAAACGAAAACTTCTATTTAGTTCAAAAATGGATATAATTAATTAACACAGGATTTAGGATTCCGAGTTCCAGTGTGCAAACGATGTACAATTTTCCGAAACCAAAAGGAAGATTATCACTTACCAAACAACAATGGTAGAAATCTGCTGATTTTTATCATATCTGTCATCTTTTGTTAATAGTAGTAAAAGCATTTGCTACATTTTATTCACATGAATCATAATGCTGATTCTGGTAAAATAAATGTTTTGTCACATCTATTAAATACGTCCGTTTACTAAATTGAACCGAATTTGATATAAACTGATTCACCGAATGAAAAACTGTTGAACATTTAAGTTGGCTAAATAATACCTACTATAGTTTCAACATTTATAAAATATTGTACATAAATAAAATTAATCTTTCAAAAAGTATAAAATTCTCAGTACTTATTTCCTATTATACAAGAAAATAGATATCATTAAGTGTTGAGGTGACAATTATTAGTAGTACAGATTGTAATTATCTTCCAAGGTTATCAGGTTATGACCCATATTGTAAACATGATTTGTAAAATTAAGAATCAGTTTACATCAAATTCGGTTGAATTTATTAAACGGTCTCTACAAATGCAACAAAATATTTATTTTACTAGAATCAGCGCATTCTTGATGAACAAAATGATATTTGATACCTATATAATAATTTGTCCATTGACCTCTCCTATACCAAAATCAGCAGATTCTTACCAGTGTTCTTTTACGGAAAGTCATTTATCGGAAATTATTGTACATCGTTTGCTCACCAGAACTCAGAATCCTATAAATCCTGCGTTGATTATATCCATTTTTAAACTAAATTAAGAATGAAATAAATAAAAAACAAGAGTTTTCGTTGCCTAATAAAGAGTTGATTTGTAATTCTACCGAGATATCAATATTATTCCGCTTATGAAAAGTTTTGTTGATTGCATAAGCTATTTCGAAATACTTTAAAGAAAGACATTCAGTAGTACGCATTGTATTATGCTCAATAATGGTTTCTTTCATTTTGATGTTTTAAAGAAATACGATACTAATAATTTTATTATATTCAGTCCAGCTATAAATTACAGTAAATGTAAACATTACCTCATTATCACGACCTTGTCCCCGACGTCGTCGGGGAAGACCGTGTATATCCTACATTACATGCAGCAAATAGGCAAATACTATGATGACGGTAAACTGATATTCAATATACAATAATAACCAACTTAAAAGTGACGTCATAATATATACATAGTATGTGTAGTGCATGTATGTGCATATGTACGTATGCATAGGATAGTATAACTGCCAGAGAAATTGTCGGAAACGCTTCTCAATAACTTTCAATCGAAGGCTCGTTGACGCCCTTAAAGTTAGCAGAGCCATTACAGATAACAGAAAAGCATATGGGAAATTACAGGCTAATTATGTAACGATAAATTATTTCGTCTAACACAAACTATTAACAGATCCATACTTACCGTAAAATGATGCAACTAAAAATGATCAAACTTTCATTACATATACTTATAGAAAAATAGAAAAAAAGAGGACGCCACCAAACTGAATAGATGTTCATTTTCAAAGAGGCTGTAGGTTCACAGTTTGGGAAACGACCTCCCATTTAAAATTGATGTTAAATTAAGCAAAACATAAGTCATTAATAATAAACATGAATAGAAAGATTAATGCGCGTATATAAACATATAACAAAGGGATAATAATGGGAATTCGCGCAAGAGATTTATAAGAGAAAGTTAGTTGCAGCCGTATACACTACCTATGTATACCTCCGTATATGCTACCTCCTTAGTGACGTTTGTTTTTGCACTGAAAACTCAATGTCTTCGAGCCGAAACTACAAATGTGTGGTTGGCTACTATCTGTGAAACCTTGTGTTATACATTGTTTCCAGTTTGTTGCTTAAATTTTATTTCTTCTATCTGCTATGCCGTACTGATGAGCACTAATAAGTGCGAAACACGTGTATACGGCTACAACTAACTTTCTCTTATAAATCTCTTGCGCGAATTCCCATTATTATCCCTTTGTTATTAATAATAAATTTTGATTGACAGAAACATCAGCTGTTTGTTGACAACTGTAATGACGATATTTAAATTTGAATTTTATGTATTGAATAAAAAATTGACATAGTTAAGCATAAAAACATACAAATAATTTTACGTAACTTTCGGAATCCCAAATCAAATAAACAAATTTAAACATACATAACTGGAACATAATCCTAAATACAGTTCTCCATAATTCTGAGTAATGTTCATAAATTTCTCGCACAAAAAGAAGGTTTAAAATATTTTCACTAAAGCACCTTAATTAAAATACACTTAATTTCCATTAAAAAACTGCCGTCTTGAAAAACCAATACGGGAAATAAATCTTTGAACTACCTATATTATATATTATATTGAACGCCAGACTGGAAATTGTTCATTAATTACCACTACGGAACAAATTCGGTGTTATTATTATTATTAACAACAGAATGATACGTTAAACTAAGTAGAATGTTGCTTGAATTCTTCTTGAATATAAAATAATGCGTTATCTGGTTATTAATTTATGTACTATTAATAAAATGAGTTTGAGTTAATACGAGTATACAATTCACTGTAGATTAGCTTTAAACAGATGCTTTTTAGCCAATACAACGTTCAAATAAGAGGACATTAACACTGATCTCTAATAGCATTTACACGGCATCAAAATACAAATAATTGTACTTATGCGAACGAAATTTACCAAACTAAGATTTATATTTAATCCTCTTCACTGGATTAATTTTGCAACAACATAATATGTACTGCATAATACTTAAAATTCTTCGTACTAAACTTTACATTAAATATATTACGGTAATACCAACTGAACGCGATGGCCGTAGCCGGGGACTAAGTCCGCCACTCCTTGGCTCAAAGCCTGTCGTAAGAATTGTCCGACTTGACTGTATTAGACCCCTTCGGAATGTGAAAACTATCTCAACTTTATAAAATTAAGAGAGGATTTTTTTTAAACCACCGATGATAGGCTGACGGTAATTTTATCCAATGAAAAAAAAAACAGAATTTCATACACCATTTCCACCATTTAAGAAGTGCTTATCAAGTTTTACCGGAAACGTAATGCTATAAATCTGACGCCTAGACACATTAAACTGAATTTATTTAGTTTCAAAACTCTAAAAATTCTGGGAATAAAACGTCTAACAAGATTCAAATATCATTTATAACTTAAAACACAAAAGAAAATGACGATATTAAAATACAGGCTGTCCATAATTTATCTTTTATAGATTTGGTACGTGCTAAACTAAGTAGCTTTTAGTTTTAACACAAGATAAGGAGATGTAGACTGCTATTTCAACTAAAAACTTGCACCCAAATATAATTTTTATCCGTGGGAATTGCAATTGCTTATTTAAAATGAAACGAGAAAACTTTTAATTTTTATATTTAGAGAAAATTTTATATTTAGGGACGATCTTTTCACCTTCTTGTAACTTTCTCTGGCAGTTAAATGTCATGGATACAATTGCAGAAACAATTGTAACCATATCAATTAACATTGAGATAAATTTAAAATGCGGTGAAAAGACCGGCCCATTTTTAGGCTTATAAATCAATAATCTGTCTTTTCAAACTGAAAAGTTTAATTAAGTATAAAGACAATACTACTCACTATCGGAGAGAGTGGCTTAGGGGTGAACATCTCGTCGATCTACTCTTCCTATAGAGCAGTGGATCTCAAACTTATTTTCTCGTGGAACCCTTATACAATTTCCCAAAGATCATAGAACCCTTGTCACGCCTATATTCTAATGGCATTAAATGAAAAGTTGTTTAGAGATAGAATTTATCAAATCATTTGATATACTGCGTGTCCGCGTAAGTTAACATAAGAAACACATGCAGATGTAACATGCCGAACTTTTTATGAAGAATAACTGTTTTTCATAAAATCAATAATAACAAAGTTTTCCATATGTAGCCAACTTACGCGGACACGGTGTAGAAACCTGCATAATAAGTATGATTTGAAAATGAAGAATATCCTTTTAGTTTTTAAATACCATTTGATTATAAAATAAATTCTTATTAAATTTGGAGTTTCTTAAGTTTAATCTTATTCATCGCTAAAGGGCAGCTTGCTTCGTGGAACCTCTAGAGTTCGCGGAACCCTGGGGTTTTACGCAACACACTTTGGGAATCACTGCGTATAGAGTTTAACGACACTTCCTGAGCAAAGCCGTCCGGAACGACGTGAAACCATGTATCCCAGGATCGATCTCATGGGGTCGTATGTCCTTGATTTTACCAGTAATCAAATTTAAAAATACTACTTACCTTGCTTATAGTTTCACGACGAAAATTTAAGTATTTAATTTCAAATACTTGAAGTAGTTCTTTAATGATTTGAAGTAGGTTATGGTACGTGATATAGACAAATAAGTACCTATTAAGTAGGTAATCATATCTGCTTTGTCAACGATACCTAAACCGTAAAAACAAGAAATGAGTCATCACAAATCACCTGGGCAACCATGGGAGACTCCCAAAACTTTAGTGCATTCCATCTCTCTCTCTCTCTCTCTCTCTCTCTCTCTCTCTCTCTCTCTCTCTCTCTCTCTCTCTCTCTCTCTCTCTCTCTCTCTCTCTCTCTCTCTCTCTCTCTCTCTCTCTCTCTCTCTCTCTCTCTCTCTCTCTCTCTATTGTTTACTTTTTCTTTTCATTTATTCGTTACACAATAGAGAGATGGAATACAATAATGCTTTGGAAGCAACCCGCTGTAACCCAGGTGATTTGTGATGACTCATTTCTTGTATTTAAGGTTTAGGTATAGCAAGTACAAACTACTGGTCGTTGAAAGTACTTGAAGTACATTACTTCAGATACCAGAAAATGCTTAAATAGTTCAAGCAGTATGTCCAGTTCTGATGGGATCCCATAATTGTTGGGATCACAGATATTTATAGACGCTGTAGTTTCAGGTTAAGGATTATATATTATCTTGAATTAAATAATACATCATTTCCAGAAATAATTTTTTTATTAAAAAGCAGTAAAAGATGCAAAATACAAATTTAATTTAATTATTAATTTCTTTTTAAATTACAGCCCTTGGCAACAAATTGAATGAGTACTGGGGACACATTGAATCTACATCAGTATAACCAACACATTTCATAAAGAACAGAAAATGTTACAGATCTTTATCCATTTGTGCCTTCAAAATTACAATCACAATAATATGCTCAATGCTTGAATACTTATGCGATTACTTTAAAATTATGGCTTGAATATTAATCCACCATTACTCCAAAAATTCCTAATTTTCGGAAAATTCTAGATATCAAACAACGATCTGAAACATGATCCAAGTGCCCCCTTTTTACTACAAATCTAAGATAAGTACATACAACTTTCTCAACTCAATTTCGACACATACGACATTCAAATAGCTCCATTTAAAAAAAGAGGTTAATATTAAAAATTAGTAACATCTATATATTTTATTTTTATAAACAATTACCCTTGTTGATGCATTAATCATAAATGTGAAACATTTAATTAAAATTTTGAATAGAAATACAATCATTCTTGAACTCAAACAATTTCTAATATCACAAACGCTTAACACAAAAATACTAGTAAAAAATAAGTAGTAAGCACAATACATGTAATAAATATATTACATAATTTATTCATTCTTGATTGAAGGTTCTAGATTCTAAACAAAACCACAAAAGATACAAAATGAAATAAAAGGGAATATCATTTATGTACTGAATTAAATAATCACATTAGGCATTACCTATACCTGTGTATAGGCACCTTGTATTGTATAAACCAGCGTTCCGCAACCTTTTTTATCTAGCGACCCAAAAATATTAATAAAATTATAAGGCTACCATACGAGAGGGAGAAGAAGGGATAGTTAAAATTACAAAACCTTATAGCATATATTTTTAACATGAACCTAAATGATATGATAAAATTAAGTAATTATGCGACCCATTTTTAAACATTCGCGGCCCAAAATTGGGTAGCGACTCTATGGTTGCGGTCCGATGGTATAAACATTTATATTGAATTAATCTGGTCGACAACATTGTATTTAACTATGTTGTCTCAAGAAAATTCAGTTATGTTCATATTTTCAAGGAAGCCACACTAATTTTAGTTTTTTTCGGGCATTTACCGTTTAAATTGTTCTTTTTGTAGTTCGGTATATATTGGACAAACACTTCGAAATTTTGACATAAGATATAAAGAACACGTACGTCATTACAAAAATAAACATCCTGAAAAATCGAATTACGCCAAACACCTTTTAGAACAAAATCACACAATGACTCCTCAAAATAATATTAAATTCCTACATTTTTGTAATAACAAACGCAAATTAGACATTTTAGAAGCCTTTGAGATATACAAACACAAACTCAGGGTACCTTTAATGAATGAACAACTTGAGCTCAGTAATTCTCCGTTACTGGAAGTATTAGATGTTTAATTATGATTTTTATTATTAATTTTTATTATTATTATTATTATTTTATCTAGTTACCTATTTTGTATCTACCTTAGCGACGTGTTTGTTTATAATTATATTACCTTTGATAATGACAGCATAGGTGTCGAAACAATATTGTCAGGTATGTTTTAATAAAACTGTGAAACTTTTAATAATCTTTATTTATTTCATAATATTAGTTTGATTGCTCCAAGCAATTTTTTTCTCATATCAAAAATTCATACATTTCTACAACAAATATACATTTCAGTCTACACCTCAAAGTACTTATTATACTATAATATGAAATGTTTTATTACGAAACAGATTTTATTTACGTTTGTAGATATGGCAAACTTGATTTATTTATACTGAATTAATTCTGGTAGATGTACAGCTGATTTCAAATAAATCTAGGACAGTTAGTACTCCATAGTGTAAATGTTGCTGTTTATTTTCCTTGATATTTAAAAAATATAATGCAGTTAACGATGAAAATGCAATTTAAAGCCTGGTTCACACGTTGTTAAAAAAGGCAAAAATTACTCTCATGACTTGCCCTAGATTTATCTGAAATCAGCTGTACATTGTTCTAAGGAAAAAATATATAAACAAAAAATCTAAATTTTGAAATTCCAAAAACCACACGGACGGACGTATGGGCTTCGACACAAAAAAGTATTTATGACAAAATTGCTATAATTATAGTAAGTATATAAGTACGTATAGGGTCGCTCACGTAAGATGACCCTGTAACTTATCTTGCAAACTGTAAGAGTTAAAAAAAAGTTGAAAACCTTTGGTTGGTACAAAGCAAATTTTAATTTAATTTAATCTTTGTATGTACGGGTTGAGTAATATAAACTTTTTTATTTTAAATGGAACACCCTCTCTATGCTTACAATCTTCGATTCTACACTTTATTATAAGTATTTTTGGTTAATTCTGCATAGTTTTTGAATCAATTCCATTTCTTTAATTTTTGCTTGAAAATGCAAATTTCTTAAAAAATTTTAGTATCTAAAACCTAGTAGTGTCTATAAAAAATTTTAACAATAAAGAAATAATTATAAATAATAATAAAATAGAGAGACATCATAGAAGCGCTGATGGCTTTCAAATTATATACATGGATTAGCAGAGACTCCAAAACTGAATCATATAAATATAAATATACATCTAAATGTTCCATTTGAAAAAATGAGATTTTTAATTTCGAAGTTTGGTATGTCTGGTCTAGTGGATTGACACCTTGTATATTTATTCAACAATAAATTTATGGAAAGACGTGATTTAGATATTTATAAGTGTCGTGTATTATTACAATTAGTTAAATGTAACTCGCAGTGTGTATTTTAAATACGCAATAAATTTTTGAAGAAAAGTTACATTTTCAAAAGAAAATTTGAAAAACTGGATTTACTCAAAAACTATTCCGAGTTTCAGTATATATGTATGTATCAACCCAAAATACTAAATCTAAAGTGTAAAATCGAAAATCGTCAAGATATACAGGATGTTCCATTAAAAAAAATTTAAAAGTAGCCGTAGCAAAATAATTCGCTCTGTATATATATAAAAATATTATACAATTAAAATCTTTTATGCCAACCAACTTTTTTTTGTAACTCGTAGTTTTCAAGATAAGGTACAGTGTCATCTTACGTGAGCCACCCTGTACGTATAAAAACAATAAGGTACGTAAAGTTTTGTCATATTCTAATAAAAAATGAGGCAGTTACAATATCACTGAAAACAATTCAACCTACAAACAACGTACATTAATTCGATTCAACGGAGTGTTTCTGTCCCTGCGTCTACAGCATCTTCTGAATCAATAGATAGACGATTGGTCTTATTTGGCATCTCTTTGTTACTTCTAAATGATATCAGTTCCAGCGGCGTCTGCAAGCTTCTTCTGTTAAGGCACACATCATATTTTTTACAAATAAATACTCCCATAAAGAGAATTAGCGATAAAAGAGCTAAAATGACCAATGTTATATTGATTCTATTTTGCGAATAATCTTCATCTAATGAAGGCTTTATTGTTGTCAGATTGATATACTCTGTTGGGGACTGTGTGGGTATAATTTCTAGAGTATTAGGAAACTGAATTTGATTGAAATTTTCAATTATTGTACCAGTTAAATCAATGTTAAGCAGTTTAGTGCCATTAAAGATCATTTTCGGTAGCTTTCTAATAGGAACGTTTGCAAGTCTAATGGATATTAAATTTGGCAGACACTGAAATGAGTTTTCTTCTATATCAACTATTGCATTATTGCTAAGGATCAGTTCTTTCAAGTTAGTCATTCCACAAAATTCTTTTCCAATTTTTTTAATATTATTGCCGGTTAAATCCAACACCTCAACGCTGCTAAAATTAGCAAAAAAATTGTGGCAAAGTATTTCAATTTGATTATGATCCAGTAGAAGTCTACTTATGTAATTTATGTGCTCTAATTCAGTAAGGTTCTGATTTTCCAAATCACTGATGTTATTGACACCCATATCAAGGGTAGCGAAATATTTTGTTCTTAAAAGCTCTACTGGGATCTGTTGAAAATTCTCCCCTCTACATATTGCTTTATTTCTTTTAAAAAGACAGGTTCCTGATGAGGATACTACAGTTGTTGTAGTAACTAAGATGATACTGAAATAAGATTCTATGTAAGTACTTATGCCGCATATAAACGAAAAAAGATCTCAAATGTTTTAACATATCCCTTAAAAAGCTTACCATATCCACAGCAGTGGGTTTCTAACAACCTGGTTGGTGTGTTTGGACGAAGACATCTGAAAAGAAAATTAGACTTGTTTATATTGTCTGTCAGTATGATTTCTAGTACGTTAACCAATAAATTTCATACATTAAAATACTGAAATAACCTTATGTCGACAGAATGAAGTGTCGAATTTAAACGTTTCGCGTCTTACCCCCTAAAACTCTATGCTCATGTATAAATTCTTTTTGGAAATTGCTTCGATATAACATGTATCATTATCAATGGTAAATAAAAGATAAACACACTTCGCTGTTATTATATGCAATATATGCATATATAAGTTACGGTAAATGTAATAAATCGGCCAATGTCGTTAATGACCGGACGATCTCGAGAATTGCATAGAAGCATACTAAATTTAATATCTAACTAGGGAAACCTCGTCAAGACATGACGTTCAAAAGGATTGAAGGATTTCCCTATCTACAACATTCGTTTTGTGATTACAATCTTTCGGATTTTCGCGAGTGGTTATTTAAATAAACGCAACCAAACATAACCAGTTGAAAATTCTAAGCCTAGCACTCCTCTCTCCCATCGTACCCTCCTCTCTTCAAAAATATCTTGCTTTCTGGCTTTCCGCTCCCCTCAGGTTTATTCTACATATACACATACGGAAATTCTACCTTACGGAATAATAAGAATAAAATCAAAAATCGATCTTGTTTCAAAATTCTTGAAAACGTCTATTAGTTCATATTTCAAAAACACGACATAAAAATAGTGTTGGCAAATTTCCAGAAATTTACATTTTGGTAACTTTCCATGGAAATATTGAAATGGGAAATATCAAAAAAAAAGTTGATTCCAAACGTGTGTGAAACCCTGGGGTTTCGTGGAAATATTTGGGGGTTCCGCCGGGACTAGTTGCAAGCCCTGTAATATAACAAAAGAATATCACTTGCAAAGCTTTAAACTTTCCTACAATAACGGCCTAATTACTATTTTATTTGTTGGTGCCTTTTGCTATCACATATTTATGTGAAATACAAAAACAAAATATCGCAATAAACTGAATGCTACACAGCGAAAGCTTCAATATAAAAAAAGAATCGCATTGGAACACTCAAACCAACTGGAACAAAAATCAACCTTGTGTCTTAAATGTCTAAATTTATTTAATATAAAGTATTTACGGGAATAAGTTCCAATAACAAATGCCTATTTATGAATACACAGTATATGTAACTAACAAAGCCTAAGTGAATGAAACATTTAAGTAGTAGAATTCTCATTAATTATAAAAATATTATACTAATATATGTTATTATTATTATTGCATTTCGTTATTAATACATATGCGGTTTGAAAGAAAAAAAGTGGTTTCAACTAATGCAGGTTTAGTGCAAACTTTTATAATAGTGAATAGTTCTGACTCCTGAATAGTAGACTGAGAGGGCGCTGCAAGTAGATAGTCATCAAGGTCCGTAAATGTGTAAGTAAGTTTAGAAAACTAGGTCGTCTCATACATTTCCACTATTGAATGGGCATAAAAATAGCGTCAAATAGCGAAAAATTTAAAATTGAGGTATAGTCAATGCTATGAAAACTTTTTATTTTGTTAATAAAAAGCGAAAAACAAAAATTTTTCAAAACAACTGTTAGATACAGAATAGTACACTATGTTTTTGGCGCTTACGGAATTATAGGTATCCCTAATTTTAATGATATTTACCTGCAGGAAATGTTATATTTAATTTTAATGATGCATCATTTGTTATTACATTAATGGATCTACATTCGTTGCAAGTTGCAAATGACATATATTTTCTTTTAACAAAAAACTAAATATTTTGTCACCTTTGGGTGATTTTTACAAATTTTAATGTGATAGCTGATATATTCATCAGCTTTGATTATAAAATAAACAACATACGCAGGTACCTGAGGTATAAAGAGATGAAAATAATGTCAAAACACAATCATGGTGGCTTCGCCAAGAAATGTCAGTGGGCAAGAAAATGGCGTCTAATGAGACGACCTATCTTTCTAACCTTACTTTACATCTACGGACCTTGATAGTCGTTAATGAAATACAGTTATTAAGTAGTGTTGACTAATATACAAAACGAAAGCTTCAATATAAAAAAAGAATCACGTAAATCGGACCAGTAGAACTCTCAAACGAATTGAAATAACAATAAGCCATGTGTTTTAAATATTGTAACGGTATATTTTCTATCGGCCTTAAGTACGTGAATTTTGCATGTATACTTACTGAAAAACTTAAAGTTCGGTCCTGTAAAATTGTATTTTATTTGTAGCTAAAATTTTGTTGTATAATCATATTTATAAGGAATATCTTAAAAGATTGTTTTCGAACTTCTATAAACTTAATGGACGTGGAGGTCATAAAAAAATATTTTTAAAGCTTTGTTTGTCCCCTCGTAGTAATGGTTGCGTTGCTGAAAAAACTAAAAGACCTTGATTAAATATAAAATGTACTCAAGTCATCTCGTTCTATAAAAATGTTTTCGTTTGTATCCCGGGATTGTATTTGTGAAAGATCAATTTCTTTGTTCAAAAGGTGACATCTACACGTGTTCGAAATTCAGATTGGCTTTTTGCGTATTTGTCTCGAAAATTGCACCATCAGCAAGTCTAGCCGGCACATGTGACGCAGCGGTTCCCGCGTTATTTTACGATCCCTACTTCTGTTCGTTAGGTCGAGAATTATGCGTGAATGTTAGTAGAAACCTCCTTATTGTATAGAAAAATATAGTTACTTCCCGCTAAAATAGGGGTCCAAAATGTTAAAAAAGACTTCTTCACTTTCGATCCAGCTTTGAAAAGAGTCAGTTGACTCTGTGGTCGACTCTATCGAATTACAATTTAGCGTTAATTATTTAGAATTAATGCAATTTCTAAATACAGTTCCCGTACAGTTTAGTTGCTATTTGCTGTGAAGTAAATTTTTTGAAGTTGTTTAGTTTTTAATAAATCTTGTTTGAGAAGATTTACTAATACAGTATCGTTAATAATCATTTATGGTTTGTTTTATTGTGATGAACCATTAAAAACAATTACATCTTTCTGTTCGCGCTTTAAAAATAATGTAGTTTTGTTATTAAAAATTACGTAGACTGACCAATAATTTAAATAATACATTCCCGTTCTATCTGCAGACAAAGACAAATAACTATTTTATTACGGGAGGAATTCTAAAGAGTGGCAAGTGTTACTTGGGTTAAATCTGTTGAGTTTTTAAAAGATATTACCATTATCCTTCCTGAATAAATTATAAACAATAAACAATAACAGAAACAGGATTGTTTAAACTGTGCTTAACAAAGATTGGTGGTGAAATCATATGGATGATTGACTATTTTTATTATAAAAAGTATTTCTTTGGACCTGCTACTTTCAAACTACAATTTAAAACCATCTAGAATCAACCACGGTTTTTTTCAAGAGAGGCTTTTCCAACTTCTAGCTGACCAGCATGGCTTGCTTTGTAAGGCAAATAAACAAAGGTTTAATTGGATAAGATTTAAGGTACTGTACTTCAAGAACTATTTATCATTGTAATTTTTCTTGACGGATTATTTGAACAAGTGAATTTTATTATTTTCTACAAGAAGAGAGCTCTCTAGTAGTATTTAATTTTAGTTCGTCACCGTTAGTGAAATTTAAATTCATTAACTTCTGTAATATTTAAATAGACTTATTTCAATAATAAATTATAGATATTTGTTTGCTAAATTTTTCAAAGGATTTCTTATCTAAATAATTTCTTGACCTTAAATAATTTTGGAATACTTTATGTTCACTAAATCTGGATACTCTCTGAATCTTATTGAGTTCTTGGATAATTTATACTCATTAAAATTCAAATATAACTTTCATTCTGAATAAATTTTAAATTACCTTTTTGAATCGCTTTGTGTTTAATAATTCTGAAGTAGTTGATAATCATTTACTGAATACTAATCTTAAGTTTAACAAAATTATATTGTTTATGTTTTTATACGTGTTTGACTATTTCTATATATGTGTTTGACTATTTTTTACTTTCTTATCATCCAATAAATATGTTTTTAGTTTACATCAAGGATCTAAACGGAACCACATAATTATGAATGTTTTGTTCAATTTTTATTTTAAAATTTTCTAAACATATCAAAATTTTTGTTCGAAACCTAATATATTTAATACATTTTCTGATTAGTGAATTTAATATCTATTCTGGCTTAATTAAACATCATCATTAAGCTTCATAATCAGATGGCGCCCTTTTAGAGTTTTTGTTTGAGTTCTAAACCCTTATCTACTCCTTCTCATAAATAAGATATCTGCAGAACCAATACCTGCGACCTGAATACAAAAAATTTGTAAGATAGAGCTAAATCTCAAGCCGTGGTAATCTTGAGCTTCTTTGCTAACGTAAGTATGACAGTTTTATAATTATTATTTCGTTTGTGGAATTTGTAAGTTTCAATATATAGATAATAATACCTTAGAGTGACAATAATAATAATAACCTTGGCAACTAACCAAAGTCGACATTATTCCAGTAGTAACCACAGTAGACCGATTATTATTAACATCGAGAAACTTCTAGGTTTTCAGAACGGTCTGTCAATTGTAATTCAAAAGGCCCCAATTTTTAAAATTTGTTACCTTGTCAGAAAATGTCTGTCGTTGCAAGAGTTTTTTATTCAAAAAAAACAGAAAACGGAATTGTTTAGTTGAAATTATAATAAATGTTCAAAATGACCTCCACGGACAGCAACACACTGCTGAGCTCGTCGGATCACGGACTGCCTCACGCGCTCAAAGATTTCTGGTGTGTTCCGAATATGTTGGTATCCGCCTTCCACTCTCTGTCGAAGATCCGTCCGTACTTGAACTGGAGTAGAATACACCATAGATTTTAAATGTCCCCACGTAAAAATCGAGAGACTGTGCAGGCCACGCTACGGGTCCACAACGACCAATCCATCTTCCAGAATACACTGCGTTTAAAAATTTGCGTGCTGTGTGACTGAAGTAGGCCTGTGCACCGTCATGCATGGACCACATGCGTCCTCTAACATCTAGTGGAACAGCTGTCGGCAATGCACCATCATGCATGAACCACATGCGTCCTCTAGCATCTAGTGGAACAGCTGTCGGCAAACCTGGTAAGTCAGTTTCTAAAAATACCGATAATTTCTGGCCAGAAAGTCGTCCGGGTGGTACAAATGAACCAATCAAGAAGCAGTTGATAATTCCTACCCACACATTTAATGAAAACTGCTGTTGATGCATGGACGAATAATAGCATGAGGGTTTTCATCTAGCCACTGATGGAAATTGTGAAAATGGACTATACAATCTCTTATAAAGCCAGCTTCATCAGTAAAGGGCACAGATGGCAAAAAGGGGAGATGGGCGGCGGAAGTGTGCCAAACCGTACATTAAATGCATGTCGAACATCTCTTCGAAAGAATAATCTACCATTTTTGTACAATTAATTAGAAAACAATACTAATGACTTAATCAACTGTCACGACTTAAAACAAGAAGCAGGGATTACCGACTCGATAATGGTGTGAAACACTAAAATGCGTGTAACCGGTGATTTTTTTAATTCACGGCTGTAACTACATGTTCGTATAAACTTTTTTTCTTATTTTTTAGTCGTAGAAGACGCTTGTGTATAACCATTTTTGTTACACCCTGTATACAGTGTGTCGCCAGATGAGGTGCACAAGAATAAAAATTTCAATTTTTGATTTTATGACAGTGTGTCATTCTTTATAAAAATTCTTATTTGATTGAAAACTACTAAAATAAAAAGTATAACAAAGTTTCAATATTAGTTATAAGAAAGTGGAAAATCTAAAAAATGCATTATTTTGTAAAAAAATGACGTTCAATATTTTTAAAAAAATCACCTTGTTTGAACAAATCATAAAAAATGTTATGTGCATTGACTGAAGCATGGCATCATGATTTTAAAGTGATACATATAGGACTCATTTTTTTCCTTAGATAATAATGAATTCTTAGATTTTCTACTTTATAAATAACGTTAGGATTATATTGTAAGTATTTTTAATGGTTTTGATACAAGCAAGAGTTTTTATAAAGAATGACTTTTGACTTGTGAACGGCATCTGGGGACATACGTATGTATACTATGTAGATCAAGTACTTGCATCTAGATTTTATAGAAAATAACCACTTACTTACTAACACTTACACACACCTCTCCTGAAGAGCATTTTAGTTTTATCAAAATGAAGACGGAAACTGTTGGTAAGATAACTTTCTACAATGCCTATAGAGTCGAAAAAACTTACCAGTAAATCGGACCAGCTTATATTTTCGAAATAACCCCATTTTACAATTAAATATTAGAAAGTTTTTATTTAGTCCAGTCAACGAATGAAAAATCAGCGGAAATAATTCGTGTAGTCGCAAATTCTTGTACAGTGGGAAGGGGGGGAGTGCCATGAATAACATGCTAAAAACCCTAACCGTGAGGGAGGATGGGGGAGCGTTTAAAGGCCATTTTTCCACGTTTTTCTTGAATAACTCACAAACCGCGACCTCTAACGAGAAAATATTACTACAAACTTAAACTACATGAGATTTACTACAAAAAAGATTCTATTTACTTTTTGTCTATGATGAATAGTTTGCGAGATGCCGGGGATGGAAAAACCGCGAATTATTAAAATAGAAATATAATATAAATACAAACATTAGTTAAAGTTTCACAAGTTTTATTAATATCTTAACCTGACAATCTTGTATCGACACTTTGTGTCATTATCAAAGGTTCTACCTTTGATAATGACACAAAGTGTCGAAACAATATTGTCAGGTTAAGATATTAATAAAACTTGTGAAACTTTAACTAATCTTTGTATTTATATTATATTTCATGATTATGGAGTTCCACAAAGTAAGGCTGGAGACAGTAAACGCTATTAAAATAGAGTCTTAATGGTATAAAATTAATGTTTAATGTTAAATGAAGTGGGTTCAGACCGAATATTAAATGTCTGTACAACATCTACGAGCAGTAGTGCTGTATTAAGGGATAAATTGTGTGCTGAGGATATAGTGGGGAGATGAGGGAGCAGATGCGTGAGGGAAGGCCGATTGGAATGAGGTCAAGCACCTCGTGTCTTCATTTCAGCAAAATAAAGGCAATCATCTATATCCCATGCCCTCATTGCTGCCAAGAAAACAGATAAAAAGTTTGTGCGCCATTTAAGATTTTGTCAACTGCATTTGCAGCATAAACTAGGCATAACACTTCTTTCAGCCCAGACCCTGCCATTGAGTAATCTGCCGTTCCGTAATCTGAAGGTCCATTACACTAGGTGGTCTACTTTTGTGTCAGAGAAAGCCGATTAAGGCCTGTGGGGCTCTTCAAGTATGGGGAGCTCAATGGGAGAGCTGAGACTGGGGTAATGCATTTGATGCCTCCCATGCTCTGAAAAGTATTCCAGCCATCAATAGTGGAGACATTGAAATCAGCATTGTCGAATACATATTCACAGAACGTTACACTAGACAGTGATGGCGAACCTTTTTGAGAAGTGGGTCAAATTTTGTTCACGTCACTTGGAGGGGGGGTAAAAAGGGTACCAATAATTTGGAAACACCGAAAATTTGTTAACAGAAAAACTTAACAGTTGACCCTTTTTTTTGGTTCTCACTTTTAAAATCCTCTAAAAAGGTTTACGTTTCCTTTTTGTTTTACAACTTTTATTTTTGCAAGTGAAGAGCAAAAAATAAAAGTCGACGTCAAAAAATTGATATCAATGGGGTGATACCATGAATTACCGCACCAGGTGACACCATGCCCAGTGGCGCCTCTGCTCTGAGTATTTGAATGAACAAGGAATAAAGAAAAGCATTTATATAGTATGAAATATTCTTTATTAATAAACATAGTTACAGATATGTGTACGCATAATAAAGTTGATAAAAGTATATTTAATGTGAAATCTGTTGTTACTTATTTTTCAGATAGTTTCTTAATATTAAAAATGATAGAAAATCAGTTAGCCAACGTTCACTTGAAAATATATTTTTTATAAATTCGACATTAGATATTTATACTATTTTTTTTAATATTTCCGATTGTCACGGGTTAAATTCACTTTAGTTGAACGTGTGTACGCAACCTTAATATAAATAGATATTTTGGTTGCCTAAAATATCGGCGCCGATAATTTCAAAATTTTGTGCCGTTATCATTTCCTTTTATTGATAGTGCGTATTTTGGAATAAACATTTTTCAAGAACGAAACGAATTCTTCTTTGAGTGGGTCGCCTTTGTCGCTGCTGCGGATTGTATTTTTTTGTACATATCCAACGGATTCTCTTCCGGATATAAGCAGCGGTAGAAGCATAATTTGTTCATTGCCGATAATACCGTTTTTGTTTTGGTATTCTATGTTGATAAGAACATTTGTCTGGAATTGCCAGGATTATCAAAACCCCAATTCACTAGTTTGGCCGTTCTCTATCTTTAGGCGAGTAAAAGTTAATTTTCAAGAGATTCGTTGTATTGAAGGTCGCTATGATTTTGTAGGCCAAAAAGGAATCCTTTATAAAAAGGAACCGTTTACAAAAAGGAACCCTTTATAAAAGGAACCGTTTACAAAAAGGAACCCTTTATAAAAACGAACCGTTTACAAAAAGGTACCCTTACAAAAGGTACGCCATACCGTGGACTCTAACAAGAAGCCAGAGAGGAGATCCCTAGAATTTTCTATCGACCCCGAACTTACGGAGAAAAAAAAAACTAAGGCATCTCTCAACTGAATAAGAAAGCCTCTTCAAATATCCAGGTCAGATCTTTTGTATTTGTTCGTCCATCTGTAGACAACGACTACCGGAGTATAGTTAGGACCAGGATACCAATCACGTTTACCTTCTTAAGAGAAATTCATTAATTAACATTAAACTAATTTTATTTAATAATTTTGTTCAAGTTTACTTACCTATGATGATAGTTTGAAGCTATTTCTTTATAGTATGTGAGTGCAGCATTTCTATTATATTATATAGGGTGTACTTATTGAAATTGAGGACTATTTATTTAAAAAGAACGATTAGTTTGTTCGGTAGTTTTTTTTTTGTTGTAAACATTATGCTATTGGGTAACGCGGTTTCCCCCGGGTAACCGGGGGAAACCGGTTAATCTTTACCATTTATTCTCAAAACTCAACTATCAGATTTAAAAGAATAATCTTTCGCAAGGCCCGTCCATTAATGCGTCCGCGAGTGGCTCATCTATTTTAATTGCTGGAGTTGTTGGGATACAGATAAGCGCTTGTCTACCCGATAGCCCCTTTCTTTTTTTTATACGAAAATTCTTTAGTGTAGCGACTTCTGAAGCAAGGATTGATTGATGAAGCCTGGTGAATCGATTATTTAATTCATCGGTAATAAGGTAATTCATTGGTAAGATTTTCCCAAGTTAGATCTTTTTGTTTTATTGATTATTATTAATGTTATGGGGCAACAATTATATATTATATTCTTTTATTAGATAATAATATTATTTTGTTTAAACTAACGTATTGGATTGAATACTTAGATGTTTATATTTGAACATTTATACTTATATCATTGGTATGAACTGATTTGTTATAAGATTATTTAGGTGGTAAATTATTATTTATACGTATAAGTTTGGGAATATCCTTATATAATTGACTTTATTGCTTGCTTACGGAGCCTTCCTGCTTCTTTATGGGACTTGTATTCAAATTGTATCTTTGCAATGGGTTTAGTTAAATAAATGCTGTCAATTATTAAATGGTGTATCGAGTTTTATCAGGTTTATTTGGGTATATGTTGCGGATCACAGGAGTCGGTGATCCATAGAAGCATAGCTATTGCTCAGCAGAGGGCAACCACGATTCCTGGCGCCCGGGAGTCCAAATTTGGCCGGTGGACTTCCGAAATCTTACTCACCCCCGAAGCTAGCCCGGAGCAAAATTTAAAAATCACCCAAGTGGGCCATCCTATTCTTAATGCCGTTCATTTACCTTCCACCCGTGATAATTAAATTTTTTCTTTTTTATGATATAAAAATAAATTTTTAAAAATCAAAGCGTGGTTCCTTTAAAAATCCTTCGTGTCTGTGTCTGACCTGCGGGTCATACGTTCGCCACCACTGCACTAGAGGCGGGCTCTTCAGTGTGGTAGACAGTCAATAGCTCCAGCTGTTGAGCTACGTGATAAGTTGCAGTGAATCCCAAACCAGCAAGTAGATTGGCTAAGTTTTTGGATCCAAACTTTCTGTGAATAAACAGAGTGACATCATGTAGGATAGGAGATATGAAAGATCGGGCGAATGGCAGCAATGAGGACGTGGGATATAGATGTTAGCTTCTTTTCAATTTTTTGTTTTGCTCTTTTTTTTGTCAAGCACCCGCTTGGAAAGAGTTCCAATCGGCCTTCCCGCACGCATCTGCCCTCCAACCCCCACCTTATCCTCAGCACACAATTTATCCCTTAATACAGCACTACTACTCTTAGATGTTGTACATACATTTTTTCGCTAGAGGTCGCGGTTTTATTAATGTGCTTTAAATAACAGTAGAGTAGGCAACTAAGTCAACGTGGCTGTGTGCGACGTATGTCAAATACATGTGAAACAATGCAAATAAAAATGACAGATGAGTCCGTAAGTCAGTTTTGACATATGTCATTGTGACAGATGAGTCCGTAAAAGTTCTACTTTATTTCAGAAAAACATTTTATTCTATAACCTCCTCCATCCTTGGGTGATGGGCCAATTCTGACCCTGGATTCGTTTTCAGCACACCGAAAAGCATACAGTATTGTATCTCACTTTTCAACTACAAGACTTTTTTATGTTTGTGGGCCTGTGTAGTCAGTTCATTTATAATGCAACTTTTCTGCTTTTAGAAGCATCAGATTTATCAATAATTAATATTTTCAAAACAGTCAAATCATAAATTTTGCGTGACGTCATTTTCAATAAACATTACTGATAAATTTTTTAAATGACTTTGTCCAAGATTATGTCTTACATAATGTTTTACACGTTTAAGAACGGAGATAGATCGTTCTCCAGTTGCATTGCATATCGGTAATGTTAAGATTTTTTTTAATTGTTTCAACATTGGGAAATGTTGACAAATCACATTTGTCAATGTAAGGAATTTCATCCATTCTAAAGCATGGTACAGTTCTCCTTCCCCGAATGTAACTCGGACGACCGCGCAGAGTTTGCTAGAAGAGCCACAGAAATGATACATTCCTTACAGGTCTGCTGCGAAACTGTGTATTCCGTTATAAAATTTTACCTATCACTCTGAATGCTCGTCTTTTCGTACGAAACTGTATTGCGTCGACCGTACACCTTTTTTACCAGCCTGTACACGATTGTTTCTTGTTTCACTTTTTGCTAGAAAGGGAATTCCCACGCCAATAATTTTTGTTTGTCGCGTATCCAGTGCAGTCCTTGGCAGGAGGCCTCCGCGGGGCCCCCCTACTTGTGGGGCCTGAAGCGGCCGCTTCCAACGCTTGTGCCTAAATCCGCCACTGTACTTACTCCTTTCTTATCTACAATCTAAGATTTGTGATAAGTACTTTAATTTACATGGCAGAGTTCGCAATGTTTTGTGACATTAGTAATATGATGATCCCATCTGAGATGGTTATCAATAGTTATTCCAAGAACTTGACTTTCTTGGTTTGTTTTATATTTAAAATGTTTCCGTGATTGTTTATTTCAATACTACTGTAATTGGGAAGATGATTTGCATAACTCGTTATCGTCGTTTTGACTATACTATTCATAATATAACGTTTTAAGTTGTTCAACAACATCCAAAATGGAATGTGCGCCGTCTGCATCCTTGTTGTGCTCATTCAACAGATGTCACGTTTTGTACTGATGGTGTCAAGTTCTAAAGTTTGCATTTAATCCTATTAGACTTAACACTGACCTGCATCTATTATACTTTTCTGAAAACGTCAAACATGATTTTCGAAATTTTCAAGTTGATTTAATCAAAAAATGTTACTAAGGTTTTGTGTTTCTAATGACCAGAGAGGCTATCCTCAAAGTCCGATCATTGCGTAGTGAATCATCGTATATAAATTAAACAAAAAATAAAAAATTTATTATTAATTTATAGATTAATAATTGTTGTTTCTTTTTATTAGGTAATCCTTAATAACGATTTAAATATAAACCGAAATATTGGAAAAATAAAGTGTTTTTTAATAAGACCGAAAAAATCCAATAACATTAATAATATAACTATTATGCACGATCGGTAAAAATTAAAGAAAATATTTAATATACACTATATTATAAATAATGAGTATAAATATTTCATTCAGTGAATTTTCTTCCGAAAGCCATGCGTTACGTACCATGGCACCATTCATAGTTACGGAGAAAGCTTTTGCGGTGGTTTACGACTCACACTTGTTGCACCGTGCTACGCAATCGTCCTATTCTTAACTAAGCACAACAAAAAGTTTCGTGGTAATAACACCACGAGGAAATTGTCGATATTTGAACACTTCTGATATACCATTTTGTAGGGAAAGTATTACGGCGTAATAGGTCCTTGAATGGTCAAATTTAGAAAAATAAAGCATTTCTATTGGCCAGTATTTTACGAGGTAAATTTTCAATATTAATCGACAATAACACGGTATTTATCACATTTACAGTGATTCATAATCAAACTAGCAACAAATTATGTAAGTAATTATCAAACATAACTCAAACAATTTTAATTAATGGAATTATTAGCATCTAGATATATAAGTACATCAATTACGTTACATTTAAAAATATTTACCATTTGTAGATAATCAAATAAAAAGAGATTGTTGTGGAAATTAATAATTAATTGATTGCTATTACATAGATTATACCACACTGACGAGTGCGAAACTGCACTAAACTATGCGATCAGCTGACACAGTATGTTGCGTAGGTTGTAGGAAGCTGAATCGCGAGACCAGACACTGCAGACAGACAAATTGCGGGGCGACAAACCACTATCCACGGTTGCGGTCACGGCCGGCGCGAAGCGCTGCGCCGCCGCCGTAGTTTTAGCGGTTTTGTTAATTTATTCACCGGTTGCATATTTGTAAATCGCCGACTCATTATTAGCTATTCAGCACAGTTTGGGGATTCGAATGATTGGCTCTCACTTTCCCAAGTCTAGACTAATACGTTGGCGGTTTACCTTGTGGCTCTAACAACTCAATAAACATTGGAACATTTGTTTATATTGAACCTCCTCCACAGACATTAAATTTTAAATTTAAGAATGGACCATGTTTCAAAAAAGTTTTTAAATCTTTTTCAGCCTGTAACCGCGTTAAAATCTGATTTTACAGAGCGTCTATTCAATTAGATTTCTACATACTTAATACAGCAGCAGAGAACGTTGGTGATACGGTAGTTTTTGTTCCCTATAATGCAATTTATTTATAGCAAATAGTGATCGATCTAGTCGTAATTGGAAGAAAAATCTCAGGCGCTAGAGTTTCGCACTTCGCAGCTATAAATGCAGTGATCTACTTTAGAAGATGGCTCGCAATATTGCATCAATTCATACATACCCACCATTTCAATGACCAAGTAATCTTCTGGTTGGATCTAGCAGTGTCATTATGCCAGAAAGACGATAGACCGGTTATCCGCTCACAATATCAATTTCGTCCCGTAAGGGTGATGACTGTGCAAATGTCGATCAGGCGAGACACATAGAAGAGTTTTGGGCTCTTTTGAATCGTGAAGTTTATGATAATGGGTGGGAGGCCGAAAATATGAAGAACAGCTAAGACGCCGAATATCCAAAAACCTTGTGAAATCAACGTAGCTACCGCCCAAGGACTGATTGGTCATTTACGAACAAAATCGCATGTCATTGAAGAATATGGACCCTGTCTGTCATTTAAATGTTCAATTTTATTAAATAATATAATAAGTATTGTCTATAAGATTTAAGATTTCATTTGTATTAATTAATAAACGACAACTGAAAACGTCTCTTTTACTCTAGAATAATTTATAACCAAATGAAAACATTTATCAACGTACATTATCTGTATATCATTCTAGCTAAGCAATACCATGTTAGGCGGTTGATAGACACTGATGGAGATAAATATGTATAGTATATGTGCACTAAAATCGACTAACGAATCAGCGTACAGACGTGATTTGACGTTTTTAATTTTTGACAAGCTAACTAAAAATCAACTTTTAGCAAAAATGTGTAAAATAATAAATAATACACTTTAAAATAAGACAGTTTTATAATTAAAATTGTCAAGCGTCTTTTCTCTAGTATAACAATGAAATTCCCAAATATGTTTTGTTTTATCACGATGATGATAATATTTTGCCGGAGAATCTATAGACTCTATTCCAATCCTAATTTTCCAAACAAATAAAATAATAATCAGAAATAATCGTTTACTGTCTCCAGCCTTACTTTATGGAACTCCATAACCATAAAATATAATAAAAAATCAAAAGGTTAATTAAAGTTTCGCAAGTTTTAATATAAATTCTTAACCTTACAATTGTTTCGACATTAAATGTCATGTCAAAGGTAGATAAGATTGATAAACAAACACGTTGCTAAGGATAAATACATACAGAAAATAGGTAACTAGATGCAATACATACAAAAACTAAATATCTAACAGTTCTAGTAAAAGAGAATTACTAAGCTCAGTTTGTTCATTATTATTTAATTTTATGTTAATTTATGATTGTTATTAGTTAACCTAAATAATAACTGGAACACGTTTGACCGTAAATTTTTATATTAAAAACTTTTCTTCATTATTTGCATTAATTAAAGTATTTACAAATACATAATATTCATGTACAACTATTTAAATATTATGTTTAGAACATTTTCCTTTACCAGATTTTAGTAGTTCCGTTTATAAAAGTTTTTTATCTTTTTTACTTTGTTTTTTTCTCTCTCTGGGAGAAGTTTGTTATCCAACTAGCTTCTGAGATTATCTTTGACCTTTCAATCGTTTTGAAAGCTAGTTGGATACCTTATTACCTTTATAAGATATTCATTATTTCGCCAAGAGATTAAATCTCCATGCCCACCCCATTTTTTACATCTACATAACCTAATACTTCATGATTTTTTGACATTTTTGTCAAAACATGTATAAAGCTTAACACAATTACTATAATTTCTTTTTTCCTCATTTCTATTTTGCTGCAAACCCTTTATGTTTCAGAATACCAATAAAGAAACCTTTTGAACAAAAACAAAACTTCATATACATAATGCAAATATTAATGAAAATTTAAAATATGTTCATAATTCTCCTTTTAAAATTATATCTTAAGTAAAATTTTTTATAAGTATTTTGATGTATCCTTTTTATTTTAAAGGAACTTATTTACGATTGAAATAATCTGAAACTTATCATTACAATACATACATCTTTTTAGAACAATAACCTAGTGATTATTTTGTTATGTATTATGGTTGTATCTACAAATTTATTAAAAGGGTCTTTTGTCAAAGGAGATCATATTCATTTTTTCTATTTCACACCTACACTACGGGGGAGCCAGCTGCTGCAGTCATATGTCTCCCATTTAACATGCAAGACAAATTACGCACGTCCATAGTCGGGGTGACCAAATTCTCGGTTTGAAAAATCCCGCCGCCTCAAACGGGACTTGAACCCAAGGACAAAATCATGCGACTGGTGCACTAACATCACTCTTTAACCAACGTCCCTGTAATATTCATTGTTATCTGCTTTCTTTTAATATAATTTTACAGACACACATACGCACATGAACATAATATATCTTTTTCAAACCTGTTGATTTGTCTTCAACTGCAATGTTTCAGAAAATTATGCAAAAAATAACCTGCACATGAAGTTCGACATCATTGATGGGCAACTATTTATACCGAAATTTATACCGTGTATGCTCTCACTTTTATTCTCGGCATTCAACACACGTACACAACAATCGTGTCGTTTTTCGGCGAGTGTAATAAAACCTGGCCTGAATTTAAACAGAAAAGCACCTTTCAATAAGATTGAATGTATCAACATTTTTTCCCTTTTTATTAGTGAAATGCTTCTAATTAGTTCCTGGATGAAGAAATTTATGATTTAAATTAGATCAATGGCTATTAAGCTTGCTGAGCACTGGGGATTGGAATGGAATGGTTTTGCTTTTTATAGAGCATTTCAATGTCCCACACGTAACCTAGAATCGGATCGGAAACATTACGTCGGACCGGAAAAGAAGGAATCGGTTTGCCAAAAGGAATATTTTGACAGATTCTGAAGTTATGTGAATGCGCTGGCTCGGCGTGCAAAAACGCCCCCACATTCAATTGTAAAACGTGTTCTAGTTTAGCTTTTATTTCCTATAATGAAATGATTTGCTCCTAGAAACTATTTATTTTCAAATCTTGTAATATTTTTTTGTTAAAAGGAAGTCATAAATAACAGAGAATTTTAGTCTTAACTAAACACTCTTACAGTGACAGAAATGGGATGATTTAATTTACGAAAATGCAGACTGAAATTCACAGAACAAAAACATACGAAATGTTGAAATGTAGGGAAAGATTTATGCTTGCGAGTTTCTTTAAATAGACAAAAAAATAGTTTTGGCTGGTCACAGATGACACAGGCAGGGGCACTCGACTTCGGTCACGGCGTATTAAAAAGGCATTAAGGGTCAGGAATACTTTAAAATCTCGGAATATACATAAAGCCGTTAATTTTAAAACATCAAAGATTTAGCTTTAAGCAGATAGTTTATTTTCAGAAAGTTTTCTTATAGGGGCGTGAAAAAAAAAGAGACATTTTTGAATAGGGAACCGGGCGGTCCACCATTGAATATGGCAATAGAATTTGAATGGTTGATTATTGGTTCATTCTAAAGCGGAAGAAGGGGAGAAATATTTTAAAATCGAGGGGGCAGAAAGAAATTTGGAGGAGAGGAGTCAGTTGAAAATTAGCGGGAAAAAAAGTCGGAGGTGCGTGCGAAAGATGACTTAATTTCTTTCTTGTTTGATTTTTGACAAAAGTTTAGTAAATTTTGCAATAGATTCGTTACCATTGAGGTGTTTGGATTAGTGCGGTGGTTAAGCGTAGTGAGTAAAAGAAAAACTCATTTTAAATAAACTAGGAGTTGGTGATTAGTGGTTTGTCTTCGGTGTAGTGGATATACTAGCTGCGGTTTAAACACCGAAATTTAAGGTAGTAAGAAAAGAAAGTCTGTTTATTTTTTTATCTAATTGCTTCATAAAGTGATTTTGACAAGTTATTTTGAAATCTTGAGGGTTTGATTGATAAGGCAACACACTTGAAATCAGATATCTTGGCACACTTCATATGCGAATATCACCGAATGATAGGAGAACTAATTGAAGAGATTTTAACAAAGTGATGAAAATGCACGAAAGCTGGATTTAATTCCATTATCCTAACGTTAGAATAGTCAGATAAAATTACCATCGCGAACATTAGAGTAAATTGAAATGCTTTGTTTTTTTTACAATTGTAAGGTCAATTCTTAATCATGTTAGCATGCTGGGCGGTCCACCGAGGGAGCACCAAGAGCTGGTTTTCGAGAGCCCGCGTGCTCGAACCTCTCCAACGACTACCATGGCACGAGCGTCCGACAGTTCTCGGCGTCTCCGTTACCCCAACGTTATATATTTTTACTCTGACGCACATCTGCGACTCTGTTGATGAACTTGACCTTCGTGAGTTTTCTTTTCTCGATTCCTGGTGAAAGGAAGAATCGAGGACTGAGCTCGGCGGAGTAGAGTTCATACTTCGGACTCCCTGTGCTGTCTCATGGTAGTAACTGCGATCCACGTCTGTCTTGATACCGGTAGGAAGGTGAGAGCTCCTACCAACATCTCGACCTGTTGACTGGGACTACCCAACGATGACCGACCACTGTTAATTTGATTTGTATTTTTGCTGATCGTTCAAATAAAGAAATGGTGATGCTATCTGATAGATTGATAAGATGTTTAACTAGTCTTGAACGTAGAGAGAATTGTTTTTGCAATCGATGGAGCTTGTCCATCCTGCATATAGTTGTTCGTCGTGCTGCTTTGCGTCAAATATGCATGAATTTCGGTAACGCTGTAGATGAATAGATTCGGAAAATGCGAACAAACGTACAACTGTTTGCAGGCAATCAAACATTAAATTTCACATGAGAATTCATTTTCATAGGGTTAGGACTAGAAGAAACTTCTTATCATTAAAAGCAATAGGGAAATCAATATTCAACAAAAAGGAAAGGTCAAGTATGCTCTTATTATGACCATTGCAACTAATGTCATCTACAAGAAATCTACATATTGAATTGTTCAATGATTCATGCAATAATAATATTCAAGTTGAAATTTTTTTTTTCTGAAAGTCATTGATGTTAGAGACGAAACAGTTTCACTGAGTTGTTTGATGTTCATATGAATTGTTTGTTTTTAGAGTTGAAATAAGAAAAGTCAGGTTGAAATTATTATTAATTTTTTTTGAAAGTCATTTATGTTAGAAACGAAACAGTTTCATTCAGTGGTTTGATGTTTAAATGAATTGTTTGTTGTTAAGAGTTGCAATAATAACAGTCAGGTTGAAATTATTGTTATGTTTGAAAGTTACTTATGCTGGAATCTAAACAGTTTCACTGACTTATTTGATAGATGATTGTTTGAATGAATTGTTTGTTGTTCAGTATTTCAGGCACTAACAACATGCCGGTTGAATTTATTGCTATTTTGAAATATCACTTATGTTAAAAATTAAGACTTATTTGATTTGGTAAAAATTTGTTTTTGATTCAACCATTCAGGTTGAAATTACTGTTGTTTTTGTGACATGGAATGCACACCAATAGTATTGTGCCGTCAATCAAATTGTGAATGGCTCTTACCATAGGCAGGTTTTTTACCGCAGTTTTTCCTGACCTGGATAAGATCTCTTTAGACGAACTGCGGGCACAAGACTAATGGGGATAAATAAATTTGATGAAAATTTGTTTTACTTTTTGGAATGAAATAAAAGAAAAATTCGTAAAGAATTTCTGTGTAATAAATTGAGATTATAGATGAGCTATATTATACATATTTTTTTAATATAAATTTTGTTAACTCTTAATTGCCTTATCTGTTAAACACCTAACCTTATAGGATACCACACTGGCTAAACAAACTTGGGTGCCTGGCATGTACTCACATAGGCCAAAATTTTGATAAATAATAAAAAGAATCAATCTAAGGGACGCTTTTCACAACGGGGCGTCTATTAAAACATTTTCAGGACAAGATCATATGCTTCGTCCTGCAGGGTCCAGAGAAATGTCAGGTATAGTAAAAAGAGAAGCGTATGTGTATAACATATCAATATCACTACAATACTTTTGAGATTATGTTTATTTTTCAAAATGAGTGATGGTGAGAAGTTAATTTAATTCAGCAATAACCAGTTATTTACGAAATTTGCAACAAATATTATGACAAGATATTGCCAGAAAAAAAATGCATTCATTTTTCTAGTGTCCATGTTTACCGTTACGATTCCACACCCTTTATTTAGGTTCAAAATGGATCTTGATCGTGATTTTCCAGAACTATCCAAAGTCGAAGCTATACGGAATGGCGTGAGCTCACGTGCTTTTAGAACGATTATCGGAAGAGACCTGCGCTTCCAATAAACTGCAGATCAGGATAGGCAGTAATCTCGGCAAATTGATCTAGAGTGATCATTTCTTTCAGGATCATTTTGTTAATAAACTGTCATAAAGGCAACTTTCAGTCTAGCACAATTTCGACTGAAGATCGTCAAAAATGTCCACATTTTAATAAATTTCAAACAAAAGCTTTATCTGATTTGGAATTGTTTTATGTTGATCCAATAAATACAAAATCAATAAATCTTATTTACTTTTCTTCATGAAAATACTGCAAATATTTGTGACATCATCCCCATGATGTAAAAACGGTTTTATTAGTAAGACAATTTGGATATTATAAAATTGTAATTGAATAAATAATTAAAAATGGGAATATATTATTGTAGTTTATCTCAAAGTGTAATAAGTATTGCAAACTCATTATTTGTTCTTCAGTTGTGCAACATCTTAAATATGAAAAGCAACCGAGTTAAATAAAATTTACTAATAGGTATTTTGTTTATTTTTCCTATAGTCTAAATGTGTTCACAAAATATTCAATATTATCAGATCTACTATATTAAAATTTAAAAACTTACCTTTAAACAGTTTTCGTAGCGACAACTTCAAGAATATTTGCTATTTAAATTCCCGCGATACTATACCACTTTCACCACCACTCTTTCATAGGTAACAATGAGAATGTGGTTGGTTATGCCGACTCCGATTCGTTCCCATTCATCTTTTGTCATTCGTTTACTTTCGTGACTTTCAAGTAGAAGATGCGTGCGCATAGATGGATCTGATACAGGTTACTATTAAAAAAAATGTATAAATCATTTCCACGTGTAAAATCGCAGGGTTGTTGTAATTGTGTAAGTCTAGGATGTAATGTTGCAATAACCAAATAATATATTTTTGCAAACGGCGTTTTTCGAGGTATATACCCATTTAAGTAATTTTTTGTAATGCAGAAAATGTAACCTGAACTTTTTTAAAACCACCTGTATAAGTACATAACTGTGACTTTAGCCTAGATCTGTAATACACCGTGTATTACCATATGAGTTATGGGTTGCCTATATATTTATACATGCATGTAGTTTATTTTCATAGAACATGTTCTGAAATAAAGCAGAATAAACAATATTTGAAAAAATTGTTTTATAAATAAAGATTTGGTCGTAATTATATGTACAAAAAGGACTCTATAATGTACAAAAAGCATTCTACTTTGAAAGTTTTGTTACTAGGAGGCATAGGTGCATATATGTGCATATTTCAGTACATATACCTGTACAAGTATACCTACTTATGTTAGTTACGTTTTTCACAAGAAACACCATTAAGTAGCTCTGAAAATCCAGTTAAAATCCATCCTATCTCACCTAACTTTAGCAAACAAAACATAGAAATTAGGAAAAATAACTTAAACCCAGTATGGTTCATAACCTTTCCTGCCTAACCAGGCGCGTGCTGGGTCAATGCTAGAGCCCGGGAAAATATTACCTTAGAGGGCCCCACCACCCCACTTCGGTTAATTTTTTGAGATAATTTATTTATTTAGAATAATTATTAGATCATCTATTATATGGGATTCATTAGTTACTGTCAATACAAATTTACGTTCCTCTTGCGGAAAAAACTTGCAGAGAATGAAGGTTGTTGTAGCCACGAGTGTGGGAGATGAGAGAGCCATGGAGGGTAAAAGTCTGCATGAGGCACTATCAGCCGGATTATCTGCTGATGGAACGTAATACCATCACGAATGAAAAATACTCGGTTAGCCACAAATGTGTTGGAGTCTGGGAGTCTTCCAAGCGATCGTATCGTCAAACGTGATCTGTTTCTTCAAAGCATCAATGAGACTTTTCACCAATTGTGCTGTCAATAGAGAACGCACAATTCGTCAGAATATTGAACCCTTAAATACGCTGCTGCAGCGGACCGCAACCATAGGATTGCGACCCAATTTTGGATCGCAAAAGCTTAAAAATGCGTCGTATAAATATTTATTTTTATTATATCATTTACGTTCACGTTAAGAATATATGCTATAAGCACCTGTAAATTTAAGTAACCCCCCTGTCCCTTACGTATGGGTCGCTTTACTATTTTATTGATATTTTTGGGTAGCTAGATAAACAAGGTTGCGGAACACCATGGACTGTACTGTACTGTAACGTCTGTAACCAATTTCAGACGCATCCGAGATTGCATAAAGTTCTTTTGTGACGGCCGAGTCGAAATTAGTAGGCCAGGCAAATTAGTATTGGTACCCAATCGATGCAGAATTTAATTTAATATTTTAAAGAAGTCGTTTTTTAGTCCTAATTTTACTGGTATATAATACATCTAGACGATTTTAAATTTGAAAGTTTTAGGAAGTTCCAACTTGAATAAATTCCAGTTATTGATCACTGCCTCAGGAACAGGGTAATCCCAATCTATTTTCACCATCCATAACTGCTGCATGAGCCTTTTTGCAAAGAGAACCACTGGGGTTCAAAACCTTAAAGTATCGTAAATTCGCGCTACTTCCGATAAGATATTTTTTGTGTGCAAGGACGATTTATACAAAATCATATCCCCAAATTACGTTATCAATATAAATATGATTACGCAACGTATACGCAACATCAGGATATTTCGATTCTTCTAAATTAGCAAGTTCTTAAACGGTTCGCAAGGCTAAAAAATGAGGAAGAAAATTATTTTAAATCGTCGCTATTCGTCAGGTATGGTCGAGTTGAACAGCGGCGAGGTATATTGTTTCTACTTAAATATAATTTAATTGTTGATAACCTGAATTCAGCTCTTCAAAGCAACTTTATAAAGGCCCATCGGGAAACTCCCGGTATCCCGGTGGGCCAGCGCTTGTGCCTAACCCTAATTTACTAGAGAAAAAAAAATTAAAAAATCTTTTTTGTTTCAATTTAATTTTTCCTTATTTACTTAGGCACATTAGTGCAACGTTTTAAACTACGAAACAGTGGAAGCAGTCGCAATACGACCAGCGTTGTAATGTGTGTAGATACAAGTATCTAGATACAGTATCTAGATACTTTTATGGTACAGATACATATCTAGATACTTTTAAAATTTTGTAACTCTATTTGGATCTAGGTAAATACATTTTTGTAGTATCTGTGTATCTGTATTGTGCAGATACTATTTACATATTTTTATAATTTTATTTTCAATTTGAAATAAACCGCTGGACATAATAAAACGAATTTATCATTAAGGAATTGCTTTGAAATCTACTAGATGCTAGTCACCTCGTTAAACAATTAGACACACTACATCTAGTCAAACAGGCCAAGTTGGCGTATCAGAGTACCGCAATCGACGCTATATTAGGGCAAAGGAAATCTGAAATCTTGTTATTCGTAAATTAAAATCGCATCTTACGTATTTGGCATATTAGAATTTGGTGCTGTCAGAATATAAACTATGCAGCAAAACCTTTTAGACTAAACGTGGATTGAATTAAATTCAATGGGGGATAATAATAATTAATAATTTCGGGCTTTTCTCGTCTAAGAAGGAAAATCGAAGTGAGATTTATCCCAGCCACAGAAGGGTAAATCTGGACAGATGGGAAACTGCATGCCACCAGGTTCCGGAAGCCATTCGAATCACCCTATGACTCGTATTACGAGTACTGTAATCTGAAGAGGCTCTAGAGCCTTTACTCTTAAAGGGAGTGATTTGAGAAGGATACATAGCCTCTCACTCTCAAGACAACTTCACCCGAGAGGGTACATACGGGGGGCCGGTGGTCTATAACATATAGACTTGTAAACAAATCGCTGTCGAGGGCACACCAGGCCTATAATCTGGGAGATCAGGGTGGCAAACCCATTAAAAAACCAAGTCCTGCCACAATTGAGGTTGGATTCGATAGGGTAGTGGTTCTCAACTCTACAGGAGTTGGGGGAATGTCCGAAGCTGGACGAGGTACAATCTCCTAGGAGAAATTTTTAACGCCTATGAACATGGTAAAATATCAGGTTTCAGATTTCGTACAGATTTATTGGGATTTTCCGAATAATCCGAGGTCATAAAAGCCATTTTTAATATTATTTTTAGTTTTCTAAACAGCATATTTTAGGCCCCTGATGGGCCCTTTGAAAAGTAGGGTGCTCAGAACCATGCCATGACCCTTCATTTTCACGGATTTGTAAACCTACTAGTGTATGGTATCGATTCATACTAATTCCAACCCGCGGAACACGAATCTGATCATTAAAATCGCTTAAGCTGACACGAAAGTACACCATATAATCTTTTTCCGTAATGGCGGATACAAAAATGGAATACCGTGTATAAGAATTTTTCTAGAAAAAATTATGTTTATTACGCAGTTGTTATTGGCCACATCTTATTTTTGTTAACTATTTCTAGTCTTCTAAAGCAGTCTGCCAAGGAATATAGTGTGATGATATTTTCAATTAGAAATGATTGTTCAGAGGGTTAAAACTTTAATTAAAAATCAGAGGGATACATTCCAGATTTTAAATACAAAAAAGGCGATGTTATTTAATAAGACAAGGATATAGATTGTGTTGGAGAGTCAATTATAATCCTTGTTGACAGGGTATCTTGCAGATTGACTTTTCTTTATGAATATGACTTCATATGAATAATCCTTGGGTTTGCAACGAACTAAAAAAAAAAGAGAATTGTATTAGTTTAATAAATTAAATAAGACTCTACAATAGAGAATATAACTTAAACACCATGGAGGCAAACAATTATTAATAATATCGCTATCTTGGTAATAAGATAAAAAAATGGGTTAAAAATATTAATAATCGTTTCCCTTAGAAAAATAATAACAAAAAAATTTAAAGAGAGGTGGTGACAAGAAAATTTTTTAAAAAAAGATTTTTGTGATAATAAATCAGTTTAAAAAAGGTGAAAATCAGATTACGGGTAATAGAAATGTACTGAGAAAATAATATTGTGATTATAAAACAATAATAAAAGTTTGAAAAGAAATAAAACATCTTATCAATAGGGTGTTTGTACTTTGTTTATTTGAAGAGGAAGTAGTACGTGGTTGTGAATGGATGTTAATGCTGAAATTGATGGCTCGCCCATCATATTTGTAGAAAAGAGGTGATACCTGAATGAAGAATAAATTGGAAGGAATCAATCATAAAGCTGTAACCAAAGATAGCAAGGAAGATTAATGAAAAATAAGTTGGTGAATTTATAGCAGAGTAAAAGTGATACAAGTGTACAAAGTTTAGTAATCAAAAGCACTAGAGAACATAATACTTGAGCTAATAAAAAAAACTAAAGTAATCGTACTGACCAATAAACCTTTTGGAAGTAAAGGTGATTGTAGTAAATTTAATAAAAGGTTTGTTAGGTAAGTTGCAAACTCTTATAATCAAATTTCGTAAAAAAAATCATACATTATATAAAATCTCATAAAGAAAACATAATTGACTTACCTGTCATATAAAACAAGAATTTCAGGTTAGGTAATTGTCAAAAGTTGATGTTGATTAACTAACATCAAAAGGTGGAACTGGTTGTTTAGATACAATTCCCTTAATAGCCATAAAAATTGAATTTTTAGATAAAAAGGAGGAACCTCGGCTTTTTATGTAAAAATTAAAAGTAGAATTCACAGTTAAAGGTAAAAATCATATAAAATTATTTACTAATATCTGAATGACAATCACAGTACAATAGTTAATTAATTTGGTAATAAAAATAATTTAATCGAGCGTATTGTATTTCTAATTAAAAAGGCGTTCACTGATTTAGATTTTGTTTAGAATGAGATAGTGGAAATATTCAGAAAATAATCTTTCAATTGCTACGAGCAGATAATAGCGATCTAACTAGGTGGAACCCCAGACTCAACGTTCAAGATTGACATAAGTCTTAGAAGGCCTGGTAGCAAGTATCCATCTGCACCTTTTTACAAATTCGGAATACAGAAAACCAGGAAAGTCAATTTTTTGCACGTCTAAACAAATGATGTCACCGAAGTGGAGGAAGTGCCCGAAAACACCCAGTCTGTGATGGATGGATGCACGATGCTACAGATGTTGCCCTTGCAGAGTTTCGCAACATATAAACAAGTGTGCGAATTGTAGGTCTCTCATGTCGATAATCACTTCGGTTCCGGTGCCTTTGTAAGGGTAGTTTTTCACGGGTTTGATGAGCCTTTGACGACAAAGGCAGTAGAGCATAGTTATATAAAGAAGAAGTGCAAACCTCTCCAGTGTGCCTGACGTGGTAGTGACAGTGAGCAAGGTGGACTTTATGGACAACTGTCGAAATAAGTCCTAGCTCATCAATATTTTCATACTATTTCTCAGAAGAATAGCATCGCCGTTAACCAGGCACTGGCTGAAACTAATTACCTAGTAACAGGTGTTAAGCTGTTAGCTAAGAGCGCCATTACAACAGTCGTAGCTACAGATACTTAGATATTGGTCATGTTACTGGCTTCGGCTAGAACTCCTGAACTCGATGGCTTGCAAGTGTAATAATGCAGAATGAACTACATAACCGAATGCACCAAAAAGCGTGAATGTAAATCACACAAACTGATGTGTTCAGTTCAGTACTGTATATAAGTACAAATAGCTATTTGTACTTATCTATCCCGCCTAGGCTATCTCGCCGCAGGCGGCTCGTTTTCTAAAAGACTCGTGCAATAAATCTTGCCTTATAAAACGCGTTTTTTAATATACTATTTTGATAAAGGTAGCTAATTATTTTTTTATTTCGTTTTATTATCTTCTTTTAATCCGAAACTAGGATGAAGACGTTAAGATTATGGATTCTTGCTTTACAACCCACAGAACCGTTGAATAATGGTTTTCGAGAAGTGTTTAATAGAATTCAATTTGAAAAATAGATAGCCTTGATAATGACTTTGAATTAAAGTTGATGAGGCATGTATGAAGATTCGGGTTACTTTACGCAACGTATTTCGATTAATACTAGCACATGCTTCTAGCACTGCTCATGTATTTTGCGGCATAACGGGAAGTCATTTAATTGGACCTGTTATCTTCAATGGAACTTTAACTGCTCAACGTTATTTAGAAACTCTCCAAACATCCTTAGAAGATTTCATAGGTGACCTACCTTTGGCAGACAGGATTGGGTTATGGTACCAACAAGATGGCTGCCATGCCCACAATTCAAGAAACGTGGTAGATTATTTAATTCACCATTTTGACAAAGTTATTGCCACCAATATTAATGTTCGATGGCTGATCTAACGCCTCTTGATTCTTTTCTGTGGGGCACGTTAAAGAATAAAGTATGTGGAAGTAATTACAGCTACAATAATCTTCAGGAACTGCGCGAAGCATGTGTTAGTATTACTCTAAATACGTTGCGTAAATAACCTCCGAAGTGTCGTTAAACAGTGTCAACGATGTTTAACTAACGATGGCCAGCATTTTGAACCTTTAATGTGATTATTAGGATTAAGTTTTGTTTTTTTAAATAAATTTTGTGCTTGATTAAACTATTGTACTTGATTTACTACTTCATTAAAATGTAAAAATAATTAATTTTACTGGTATTTTTTATTCAATCATATGTTATCTTACATCCTTGAAAAGAGAATAAAAAATTCTATTCAGTAACCTAAAAATCCAATATGGTGCCCATTTAACTTAGGAAAGTTGATACGAGTACCGCAAAAGCAGCCATTTTGAATTTTTGTTCGACACCAATCTTAAATTGGTCTCATCCAATACACGATACATTTTTTCGTATCTCTTATACTTACGAACATATTTAACATACAAGAAAATGACAATTTTTAGTTTTTTTTTAAATAACTTTTGACGGATTCGACATTTTGAACTTTTTCAAACAGATTTGAAATCAGCATATAAAACTGCAAAACATTGCCCATTTAAGCAAATCTCCATCTTCAATGATAAGAAAGTTACTCTGCAATCCCACTCGATCTGGGACACTCTTATATAGGGAGGAGCCGCAGAGGAGTGCAGCAACTACAAAAAAAAACGAAAATAAAACCCTACGCGGGTGCGAGAAAATAGAACTTGAAGATTCTTACGTGGTTGCTAATCGGGTTGCTATCAGTTTCAACGGTTAAAGTCAGTTGCTACTTCGATTTAATATTCACAAAATCTTAATTCTCATGAGTAGAAATGTACGGATTTGTAAAACTTCGAGGGGCTGTAGATAAGATCGTGGGGTGGGATACATTATTATCGCACTTATGTTATTATACAAACTCGACCTACGTTCTCGTTGTGCAAATTCAACAAGAGTGCAATAATAATATTTGCATCTCATTTATTGAATAAATAAGTATTATTTAATGACAGTTGAAATTAAAGGTATTACACACTCACTACATACAATATTAGAAGAGTCGTTGTAAACCTAAGTTATATTTAGGAAAACAGGAAAACAATTTATATTTAGAATAAATAAGCTAGAAGAAAAACAAGTAAGCACTTGCAGAAAGCTTTTTCTTCATTAATTTTGCATATACTAACGGCAGACTTACACTCGGTATAACGTAGACAGATCACGAACAGGTAGACAATGAATAACTGTAAATGGTAGCGGGAACAAGTAAAGTGTATGTATGGGAGGAAGTATACAGGGTAGACTGTTGGGTAATAAGTGTGTATGTGTGAATTAAAGTTTAAAAAATATACTACTATAACGTACTACAACTGAAGTAAAAAATATAGAACATGGAACAAAAGTATAGAAACTTTTAAGTATCTCTGGAACAGCTTACATGATCGAGGCGAGTTTTGGAACACTTCATTTAGATAATATGCTGGATTCAAAACTGATGTGAACAGTGTTGATAAGATGTTAGTTTTTTTTGGGCGCTTTACAATCCTTTGTATTTTAAATAGGACACTCTGTATATTGCTATTTTTTTAGTTTCCTTGGTAATTCTACACATAATTTGTGTAGCTTTCTCTATACCCATGTTCGACAGTTTTCGAGATATTTGAACATTTTTAACTTCATAGGTAACATTAAAAATATAATGTAACATTAAAATATTTTGAAAACGGTTGATCTTCTTTCCCTATATCGGCTATATCGGAAAATAATGTAAAATGAGTGTTCTTTTTCACTCGTGTAATATGTGTTGCCTACCAATCACGTAGTTAACGATGACGCATTATAATCTTCTTGATGCCAAAAATTAATTGTAAGGTAGATTTGGGATAAATTGTTACAGAAAATACATAATGATTATTATTTTCACATTCAAGTGAGTTATTTCCAATTGAGTATCTTTATTCTCTAGTAAATCAATAGGTTTTCATAAAACTCTTTGGCTTTGGCATACGGAAAATGCATTATTTCATTCAGGAAACAACAATATATAATATTGTTGCCTCTTAATTTTGTAACTAACAAAAAAATTAATACAAATGTATAATAGAATATTTGCTAAAACTAACAGTAAGAATACTCATGGTCATAAAACAATTTTACCACTACAAAATGACAATAGTTACAGGATGGTGAAATTGCGACTCTAATAAAAGATTTAACTTAATTTTCAATATTATCTAAAATCATTTGAAATTAATGATTAAGATTATTCAAAACGACTTATTTAAAAATTATTTTCCGTATAACTGCAAGCTATAGTCTTCCATTTTTCTAAAATTTGTTCTTCTGGTTGAGGCCATAACTTTAGTAAGACTTCCCATCCAGAAACAGCTGTTGCTAATATATACTTATTGTCGGGATCTTGAAGACTAGTATAAGCTCCCATTACTAAAGATTGACAAATTCTAGCTGCTACACATACCTAAAATATGTAATTACAACTTTATTTCCTTTGTTACCTATGACTAGAAAAAAATACCTTTAATAATGAAAATTCAATGGCAGGTATAGAACGTATTTTGGAGTAGCCTGCAATAACATAACCAGCTGCATCGAGATCTTTACTAAGAATAATTATATACGTTATGGCAATTGCTAACTCAAACAAATAACACGAAAAGTGACTATCTCCAAAATCTAAAATTCCCTTGATTGTCCATTTTCCATTTACTTCATGGACAACTACATTTTGCTCATTAAAATCACCATGTACTATTCCTTTTTCTAGATTTTCTTTCATGCTTAAAACGCGATCTTTAAATTCCTGAATTATTTCTTCCAAAACTTTTCTTTTAGAACTATCTTTTACAGCGAAGAGAAATTCACTTAGCTGAGGAACGGAATCTAACATCCATACACTTTGATGATTATTATCATATGCTGAATGATGGAAGTTCTAAGTAACAAAGTAAATAAAATAATAAATTGGGTGCATTTTTGGTTAAATAATTCTACTTACTTTTAATAGCGCATCGATAGAAGCAATATATTTACCACATTGATACATTAGACAATTGGTTGGAGGAATTTGATACAAAATGGAACCCGGTAAGAATTCCAACAAGCGGACGACGTGTTCACCACTAACAAATCTTTCTACAGAATAATATTGTCCATTACGAGTTTCTACTGGTTTTGGGCACATTATGCTATTGTTGCCTGAAATTAGAAAATTCAATTAATGTCTTAAAGCAATGGCTTATTAGACTTTTGCTTGCTACTTTTTATAGAAAAAGATGTACCACCCTTAGTCTACATTCTTAGCAAAACTTAGGTTATGCAGAGTAAGTTAATCAGTTAGGCTATTTGAACTCTTGCTTCATAATATGTTATATTTGCTTGCTATTTTCTAGTTGTTCAATACTATTATATACGATTGATATACGTTTGACAATGAATAGATATCACCATTTTTATTTTTTAAGGCATTCCATTAATTCGCGGTTTATATATAAGAAGAACCGCACATGCGAGCTACAGGATTTAAAAAAAATATCCGCTACTGATGAGTCAAGGGTAGAATAAAGCAATAGGGGGATGTTTTGTTTAAAATTCTGTATCTCTCATAATGAACTAAAAAACTCAAGAATTTATATACTCGTATGTAATAATAGTTGCTATTATTTTTGAAATTATTTGAAATGCTTAAAAGTACAATATCATTTAAAACAATTGATTGATTGATAACAAATCATTTGATTCCTCATACCTAAAGAAAATAGGAAAGATAACTGTTGTGGAATATTCTGTAGATGTGATGTTAAGACAGATTAGAATATTTGTGGCATCGTGGACTTATTATACAATGTAACGAACTTATTATTTTGAATATTTAACTAGCTAAGTTTTTATTTTAACTATGGTATAAAAGTGAACAGATTTCAGTCTTAATAATCATTAAAATAAAATTAGCACTTAATTAAACATGACTACATTTCAACAAGTATCACATTCCCCTTTTAATCCCGTATTTAAACTTTTGCAAACTACTTAAATAAAGAATAATTTTTCGAAGCACACTAATGTTTTATGATCCCTTTCTAGGCAAATAAAATGTTCTTTAAGTAAAACAAAGCAACATATTGCTTTTGAAACTATATTTTACGAACTTATATTTAACGATATTTCCTAAAAGGAGTATATCGGATAAGCCAACCTCGTTTTTCTCAAAATTCTTAATTTTCGTTGCAAGGGGATCCTGGACTGGTTTTCCAGTTCAGGATGAGTCCTGGACGCGGACTGAATAAATCGACCGACTATCAACGTTGTTTCTCACCGATGGCTATTTTAGGCCTAAGCCTCTTCAGCCGATGTTGGCGGGCCCCTTATTGTTAAATAAATTTAAAAATAACTGACTCGGCAACGGGGTGACCTTTGTGGTTATTATAAGCGACATTAATAATAATGTTGGTAATGATAACCACAATCGCTCCGCACTTGTTGTATACTTCGAAAATTTCACTTTTATGGCTCTTCTTTGGTTTGTTATCGGCCATATCAGCATGCAGAATATGTTGGTATGGGCGATAACGTTGGAATGTAGAGTATATTTATCAATGAATTGTTGTAGGTAATAATTACGGCTTGGTTGATTAATTGTAGAACGTGGAAATTGGTGTAGCCGTTGGTTATTACGAAGATTGTAGTTGGAAGCAGTTGGCGTTGAATAATTTGATGTTGAGATGTTGGTAAATTGAAGTTGGAGTTGAAATGGAAATGTTTGAAGTTTTGAAATGAAGTGGTTTGCAGTCGTCGAATAGTGGTTGGTTGCAGATTAATAGTTAAGTTAAACGAGTAACACAATAAAAAAAACAGCTGTTGTCAGAACCACCCCCGAAATATGGCTTTCGGGGGATCTTGTGTAGCACTAAGCAATGAGTCGATTCAGCCAGATTCCATTAAGGAGCCCCCCATAAGTAGTGAACAGCCACCTAAATGAGAAAGGGGTTGAGGAAAGGCAGTTACCAGTCATTAGCAATCCACCAAGCCCACCTAATTACTTAATGGAGTTACCAGTCTTCTTATGACTGGCAACTGCCTAAGTGTTGGAGGGTGGCGGTTCATTGGGTGACACGGTCACTCGTGACTCGGAATGTATTTCTAGTTGCAGGAGGGAAAGGGGCTGCTTCCTGAAACCAGGCAGAATTGACTCACCGGTTAACACTGCACAAACTGACCGAGCACGGTTGCCACGGTTGACGGCTAAAGAGTGGCTGCATGAATAGCATCTCTACTCGGGTTTGCAACACCTTTCGAGATACTGCACTTGAATAAATCGACGGGCGCACCTGTTTATGTAGGAGCGTGGGAGAAATGGTAGGAGTGAAACGGAGCGGCGCAAATATCGGTTAAGGAAGGGACGCGTGATCTAGCTTGAGTCAGCGGCTTTTCCGAACTATCGAAGATTGCACGGAAGAGAAGCATAACCAAAATAATTAAATAACTATTATTAACTTCGCTACACATCCCCTTTACTTACCAAAAAAATTTTTTCTTAAAGGGTTAGGCATCGGTACAAACAGAAACCTTAAATAACTCAACATAAGCTATTCCAAAAGAAATACTTACGATGCATAAGGCATCACCCTAACTTAAAAAAGCAGATTTGCGAATAATAAATAAAAAAAACGACATTTTCTTCTTCCTGGGTCCGACATCTAAAAACAAGACCCTAACGTGGGATCATGGTACGCGAGTTTAAGATCCTTTAAGTGGACCGGGCGTAACCGCTTCCCTGTGCTACTCTTCAAATTATATACAACCGGGGAAATAACTTTGGTAACGGTAAACGGACCGGATTACTAAACCCCTAACGGCAGATGACAACGGATTTTCACGTTGCATAACCTTGTCGCCTACGTGACAACGCCATTCACGGCGGCGCACCAATGCCGGGATCTTCGCAATATTGAGCCATCATAGTCTTGACGGTCTTGTTCGTTCTTTCTACAGGATTGGCCTGCGGAGTATACGGTGGGGTTAGACCGTGTGTTATACTCATATCTTTTAGGAGTTCGGTAATGGGTTGTCTCGTGAAGTGGGTGCCATTATCGGATAATAAGGTTTTGGGACACCCAAACCAGGTAACAATCTCTTCATAGAGTGCCGATAGACTGCTCCTTTTGTGGTGGGGCTTCTCAGTGGTCGACACTGTACCCACTTAGTAAAACAGTCTTGCATTACCATCAAATAATGCTTTCCTTTTGCGGACCTTGGAAGAGGTCCCACCAGGTCAACACTAACGGTTTCCCACGGTTCAGTGTTCCGTGAAGGCTGCATCCTGCCAGGAGGTTGCTGTTAAAGATTAAATTTTAAATCGTAGGTAAATAAATTAGTCATATGAAGATGCCGATTTAGTTGCACACTACCTGCTAGTTATCATCTATATATTTAAAACACAAGGCTCATTTTAGTTCCAATTCGTTTGAGAGTTCTACTGGGCCGGTTTACGTGATACTTTTTTATATTGAAGCTTTCGTTGTGTATATTAGTCAACACTACTTAACATCTGCATTTATTGAAGTTTTATATTTTTAAATAAATAATTGTATTTAGATAAATATTTGGATAAGCAAGAGAACGGCCATCTACTTGCAACGCCTTCTCAGTTCCTAGCATTGGTAGCTTTTGGAACTATTCAGGATTATAAAAGTTTTACAAATTATATAAATTATACAAATATTAGGTGATGTCCTGATGACAATTGCTTATTTATAGCTGTTTCATTTATTGTTTGGACAAAAAAAAATATTGTGAAAATCGTTTGCAAATTGTTGCAAAAGTTGTAAATGACTTGGACGATTTTTTGACTGTAGATCAGTCAACAATACTTTTAATTTTTATTTAATTTTTATATTTTTAGAACCTTTCTTATTTTTGTAGTGTAGTCTTAGGATTGTGATTTTTTAATTATTTACATTTTTAATTTGAAAACAATATTTGAAGAAATACGAAGAGCATACGAAGCAATATGCTGCCTTAATGTGTGCGTTTGAGCATGATAGCGATATACGTTCCATTGCGATAAGCCCGGGTTTGACGTCTACACCCACCGCTGCTGGCAGATTGGGATATTTAATGAAAAGGTACATAGGACATAGAGAAAATGAAAGTGTAGAGATCTGCTATATTAAGTAAGTATACGATATATGAATTCAGTCGTGTTAGTCCGAGGGAGAGTTAGGTGGAGGGGGTAAGTCATAGAGGGACAAGTCAGGAGGAGGTAAGTCTGTGTAAGAGTTAAGTTGGGGCGGTAAGCCGGAAAAAGGAGTAAGACGAAGGTAAGGTGGTGGTGGGGGATAAGTCGAGGGTGTTTGCTAAATAACGCGTTTAAAAGTTCGTCTGAGAATAAGTAAGTTCTCAATAAATTCAGCTAGGCCCACAAAATTTATTTATGCCGATATAGTTTGAGGAAGTTGTGGTGAGATAGTCTGAGCCAAAAGTTATGTAGCTATTTTGATAAATAGAAGTAATTACATAGTTTTGCTTTATATAATGGTTCGAGTGACACTAGTTTTATCAGAATGTATGTAAAAACAGTTTAGTTATTATTTATAGATGTTTTTAATTAATTGTTAGTCTTTTAAAGTCAGAGATTAACTTTTGAATGTCTAGTCCAAACTTGAGAACGTGAAAAACTCACGAAAAAACAATTCTTCTAGTCAAAGATTTTATACAAGTTTACTTTTTTATTATTAAAAATAAAATATTATCACTATCTAAAGTCTAAACACTAAAATACAAAGAAATCATTTTATAAATAAATTATACGTTTCTAAAATAGGGAAAAAAGTGACAAAGTTTCCTTAAATTACAAAAGAAGTTGGCACTAGTATTTCGTTTGTTGTCCTGATGAAAACAAATTAATGCAGTCAATGACTTTGACTTAAGTTTTGAGGCTATATGTGCAAATATTGAAATATATCTATATAAAACGATATATGAAACATATTATTTATTCAGATTCATTTAAAACGTAGCAGTAGAATTTTTTCGAATCATGGATCTTTTTATTTTGTTTTCGAGATATAAATTACGAACAACCAGAGGAGCTGCATGTAGCTATATAAAACATTTAAATTTCCTCCTCGTTTTCCTTACTGCGACGTTGTTACTTTGCGAGCTATATCAAGCGTACAATCCATATATTCTTCGTATTAATTTTTATTTTGGCAAAATTATCTTCCTAACAAATTTGAAACTTTAACAGCATAATCTTACAACGTTTTTACGTGAAGTGTCTTGATGTCAAATTTTTTTTATTATTTTTTATGCAGTTATTATAATAAATGTGTTAATAAGTTACAATTTTGCGTAAGATCGCCTGTCATTTTTAAATACAATTTTTGCATAAACAAACTTTCTAAACATTAAAAATTTGTTAGAAAATAATTTTATGCATTAAAGTTTATCAACTGCACTGATTTTTTACAATTGTATAATTTTTTTCTACAGCCTCAATTTTTTTATTTAAAAATAAATGGTTTTGCTTTGATATCAATAAATAAATGTAACTCATCTAAATGAACGCGTCTAAATAAGATAAGTAAACGAATGTAACCATAAATCAATAACTTAATGTAAGCGTTAGTAATGAACTTACACAAATATAACATCAACTCATTTTGAGCTTCAACAACAGCAGTCTTTTTCGAATCCAAGGAATTCATTATTTTCAGAACGTAACCATCTTTACAAACTTCTTTTATGTTTTTATTTTTCACATTCACGTCCTTCACTAACACTTTATAATTTTTATCATCGTATCCGTTTAATTCCGTAATAGAAGAAATTTCCAAGCCATACAAAGCTTCCAATAAAATTTTACATTCTGCTACATCTATAATTGGTTTAATATTTTCTCCGGGTTTTAATAATGGACTGCCTTCAGCCATGCTGTCTCAACACACACTTATTAAAACTGATGTTTTATTGTTGTTAATATACAAAGAGCAAATTGAATAATTGACTGTAAAATATTTTTAGTGTACTTGATGCGATTGATTGACTGACATTCTATTATAGTGGCTACTGTTAATAAAGGGAAAAGATTACTGTGTAGTATATTTTATAAAGTAGCTACTCGATAAGTATAGAACAATTATTTACTTACTGTTATTACAATAAATAAAATGTACAGATAATATAAATACCGATAAGATTAGAATGAATCTTTAGTAGTACATATTTACTCTAGTAATTTATATTAATTTCAATTACAACAATGCATGACTTGCTTTAAATATTTTTCTAAATCCAGCCGCTGGTAGTTATGTGCAAATTATAAGCAATTTTAAATTAAACAATAACTATATAATTGCACTAACAACACAATGTTAAAACTTAAGAAGTAGGCACAATTAGAGAAACAGTTGACAGAAGTACAATACCCTTCCGAACAATCTTGACGCCTCACAGTGTGACATTTCCAGAATCTAGTGGAACTTATAAATTAATAACACTACAACAAAATCGGACTTTAAAAAAATCTATGAACACAATGTAGGTGTTTATTGAAGAAAAAAAATCTACAGTTTCTAATACACTTTTTCTAGAGGTTTTTAAAATGCAGATCATGAATCTGTGGTTTTTTCGGGTCAGGTCAAATTTCAGTTATATTCCAATTTGTTTTCAAATAAAACTCGTTTATAAATGCACGATAAGGGTAGGAAAACTTTTACGTTTACCAGGTAACAAGATTTATTACCTGGTGGTTATAAAATACGTGTTGGTTCAATTTTTGGTTATATAATAAAAGGATACTACTTGCAAAGCTTTAAATTTTCCTACAATAACGGCCTAATTACTAATTTATTTGTTGGTGCTGTGGTGATTATATTATATTGCCATAGAAACATTCTTGTTACATTAATTGATTGACTTGATATTATTTCAAAATATGTAAAAAGTTATTAATTATAATAAAACAATTCTTATTACGTATTTTCATCTATAAGAACATTATATTTACTCTTTTAATTTATGTGTGTGGTGAAACACTTAACAACGTACAACGACCGCCACAGTACCTTTTGCTACCACATATTTATGTGAAATACAAAAAGCAAAATATCGCAAAATTCGCGAAAGCTTTAATATAAAAAAAGAATCACGTAAATCGGCCTAGTGGAACTCTAAAACTGACTGGGACAAAAAACAGCATTGTGTTTTAAATGTTTCGATTTATTTAATATAAAGTATTTACAGGAATAAATTCCAAGAACAAATACTTATCTATGAACACACAGTATATGTAACTAACAAAGGCTAAGTGAATGAAACATTTAAGTAGTAGAACTTTTATTAATTATAAAAATATTATACTAATATGTTATTATTATTATTATTATTACAATTTGTTATTAATACATATGAGGTTTAAATGAAAAAAAAAATGTAGTTTTCAACTAATGCGGGTTTGGTGCAAACTTTTATAACCGTGAATAGTTCCAAAAACTTCCAACGCTGGGGGCTGAGAGGGCGCTGCAAGTATATAGTCGTTCTCTTGCGTAGAACAATAAATGTTTTAGATTTATTTATTTAAAAATATAAATCTTAATGAAATACAGATAGATATTAAGTAGTGTTGACTAATATACAAAACGAAAGCTTCAATATAAAAGAACGCGTAAATCGGGCCAGTAGAACTCTCAAACGAACCGGAACAAAAATAAACCTTGTGTTTTAACTATATAGATAAAAAGTAAGTAGTGTTGACTAATCTACAAAGTTAAAACTTTAATATCAAAAAGAATAAAGCAAATTGGTCTTGTAGAACTCGTGGACAAAGTGGAACAAATATGAGCCGTATTTTAAATATATAGATTAGTAAATAATAATTGACCTATAATAATTAAGAATTGCCTCAGTCATTTATAACTTGTTTAATAATTTGCAAACGTATCTCGCGATGATTTGTTTTGTCCAAACAATATGAAACAGCTATATAAATAAGCAATTGTCCTTATCTAATATTTGAACAATTTGTTTGCTTTCCATGGTGTTCATGCGGGTTTGTTTACGCAACCTAATAACAAATCAACCGTTAACTGCAAGTTAGGTGGTTGCAGCAAACTTTTATAATCGTGAATAGTTCTAAGACTTACCACCGTAGAAAGTGAGATGGAGGTGCAAATGACTGTCCGATCCGTGCTTCTCAAATTAAATATTTTAGATTTATTTAAATTAAAAATATAAACATTAAAAAAAATAAAAATTAAGTGTGTCGACTAATCTACACAGCGAAAGCTTCAATATGAAAAAAAGAATCACGTAAATCGGCCCAGTGGAACTCTCAAAAGAACTGGAACAAAAACAAGCTTTGTATTTTAAATATATAAATAATAAATAATTTTATATTTTTAGAGTATATGAAGCAGTTTCGTGCGGTCTATGGAAGCAATGGAAGCAATGCTTCCCTTAAAAAATTATTTAAAAAAAACAATGTTAACAAAAATATTTTTATAAAATTATGGTTATCGTTTATTTAAATTTGTAATATTTAATCAACGTAAAGCTCAACATCAATTCCGTACAGCAAAAAGTATAATTAGAGTACTATTTTAAATTAGGATGATTAAACTTGCGCTGAAGAGTAATACAGATTCAAATGTGTTACATATACAGCATATAAGCAACTGATTCATTTGCTTATTACACTTCTCAGTTCTCGCTTTCGTTAGTGGGCGGTGCGTTGTCGTCATACGTTTGACATCGTAAAGTCAAGTTATTTTTAGAGTGCTCCGTGCTCAGATGATTTATTTATTATAATTTGGTTATTTATTCGATTTGGTATTTGTTAAATATTGGACTGCATTTTGGAACATTTTATTACTTCAATTTATATAAGTTGGGATTTTTTTAAAGACAAATATTTTTATTTAGTTTACTCTGTACGCAACATTTAAAATTACTTATATCGGCTGCTTCGGTAGAAGTTATAATTATTAAATAAAGAAGTGTTTTGTTAGTTTTGGAGAAAAATTACAATTTGTTGAGAAAGGCAGATCAAAACCAGAACTTCCAAAAACAACAAAGGTTAAAACCTGAACCAGGTATTTTGCTAAAAGAACACCGGAGAATCGAATTGCATTATGAATAAATAGTAATACTTTTTTTAATAAAGAATAAAAGTCAACAAATTCCATAAGTATACAGAGTAAAAGTTCTTCTTTGAAAAACCTTTAAGCTTAATAATATAACACTGTTTTTTATTTAACTGTAATGATCTTGCTATATAAATGATCACCACGAATATCAATACATCATAACTAATTAACCATCAGAAAGGCATTGAAGCATATGGATTGCCATAGAAACTGCATAAATAACTAGTAAAAACTAAAGATTCTATAGTAAGACATATGCTGTTTCATTGAGCTTAAACTATTTTACAAGAACCTCTTAAATCTAAGAATCTTCCAACTCGTGGCGGTCGCTTCATCTACATATACAACTAACCCAACCGTTAGTTCTGCATCAATCAACTACAGCATAGACAATGGGATTGGTTGGGTAATTGTTAGCTGATCGATTATAAACCAATATCGGGATATACAGAACTTTTTATAATCAACATAAGTATAACACAATTAAATTTCAAATTAAATATGGCTGCTCTTATACCTTTTCCGACTTTGGCAGTTCAAGAGTAAAATCCTGCTAGAGTATAGAATTATTATAGATCATTAGATTAGTTCTGTATTGCTTTAAAGTTATTTTTTAATTACTATTACTTAATCATATTATTAAATTTTAATTTCCGCATTTATGTACAGAAAACCATTGAAAAGAAAACATCTAGCCTCGGGTTTTTTGTAGCTAGAATGTATTCTACATTCATTTCTTGGGGAATGGGTTGAATGCCCTTCTAAGTTATTCTGAATTACCGTTTAAAATATGTTCAGCTTCTTTTTTTACGGGAAGTGTTTTGTAATGATCTTGCTATATAAATGATCACCACGATATCATTACATCATAACTTCCATCTGGAAGGCATTGAAGCATACGGATTGCATAGAAACAGAATAAATACTAGTAAAAAATGAAGACTTTATAAGATATACGCTGTTTCATTGAGCTTAAACTAAGTATTTTAGAAGAATCTCTTAAAAATAGTGTATCTAAAGGTAAACCGACACACGTACGCTATAGTACTGTTAGTTTCATAATAATTTAGGAAAGCAAGGCTAATATGATGCTATTTTAAATTATGTTATCCTATGCATTTACATTGAAAAAAAAATAAAATAGCATCATAGGTACCTATATTAAAATTAAAATCGTAATTGCTTCCCTTGACTACATTGTAACAGCACGACACTACTATCAACTATCAAGAACGATTGATATCAAACTTTCATATTAACATCTAAACTGACTTTGAGGTTACATAATATATTTCCAATACAGATATTTCGGCATTTAAGTGAATTAATTGTTCCTGAATTGGTGAAGTTGCTTGGACAAGGTTCAAACAATCGGCCTTCTTCGTTAGTTTATTTATAACTGTTATATTTCTTAGATAGTACTCTGACTTCAATAATTCTTTAACTATCCGTTTCTGAACTTTTGCCGTACATTCTTCAAACGATTTCTGACGTATTTGTTTAATAAATAAGAGCCATGTCTCATTGAAGTTCGCAGACTTCAGACAGATTTTTGTTAAACGGCGCCGCGCAATTTTCACCCTGGATTTTTTTGGTTTCTCGAAATTGCTCGTTGCTAGAGTCAAATACTGGCCTCCTATATTATAAGTTATGTTGTTTTATTGTTATATTTCGTTGTGTATTTATCTATTATATTTTAAAACAAAGTACATCCCACAATATTTTTCCCAAAATTTCCTTTGGTCTTCAAAGTGACTGTTCCTTATTGTTAGAATAAGGTATTGCTGCTGCATCTACTTCATGTCACGTTTTTTAAAATTTTACTAAGACAGAGATCCCTCTTACCGCGTCTTTGCGTCCGCAGATTGATCAGAGCTGAAGGGGTGGCTTGAGGAAACAATTTGTTAGAATTTCATGAAACTTAACATGGAATAAGTGCAAAGATAGTACTTTACTCTAAAGACAAGAAACAGCTCATACGCGTATAAAAAAAATGCGGGGCGTTCTTTAAATAACAAAAATAGAGTGTGAGAACTTCAGTGAGACAGGGCTCATATATTCGTTTTACGTTCATCTAGGTTGGACAACCCATAAACGCCGTGGGACATCACCGATTTACTTTGTTTCCAACATCAAATAGGTTTTTATTTCATACTGTGTCACATTTGTCAGTTTTACGTCAAACTTTTTAGTCCAGAACATGCGATTTTACGGTCTAGTATGCCTGTAAATTTTTTTTTCTGAAATCGTCAAGAAAGCTTGTCATGACAGAACTCAGGTTGGTCATGAAAGTGTCACTTTAAAGACTAGTCACTTTCATGATTTTTACAAGACTCCTGTCACTTTACAAGACTCATCTGTCATTTTTAGACTGCAATTGAATTAGAAATCGTCACTTATCTTATGAAACGTTTATTTAATATAATTAAAAACACTAACAATCAAATACAACAAATATTATTTGATTTGTTGTTGATTCATTGTCATGGATATTAACTTCTCATACGACTCTGATGTTGATATATTTTTTCAGTTTAAATCTATTTTTAGTTTTGAAAAACGATTTCAGAAAAAATATAATACATCACTGGTCATGAAAGTGTCTCTGCTTGACTCGGAGGCTTTAAAGAGATACTCGGATGCTACGCATCCTCGTACTCTTCAATAAGCCTCCTCTTCTGCAAAGTTTCACTTTCATGACTTGTAATGTAATACACTATTACAGGACTTGTGACTGTAAAAAATTTTACCGGACGCAAATACAATCAATCAAGTGGACAATGTTTTAGTACGTAATCAGTTACCATGGAAACTCGTTCTTCATAGATGTCCATATTTTGCATTCGGAAATTTATTTTTTATAATTTTTTTTAAATTAAACCAATATTCCAATAATTGCAGTATGAAATAAAACGCATTACGTCATACGTCCTGGAAATGGTCTTACAGTCTCGTTTCGATGTTCCGGACTCCTTCGTCAACTTGTCCGTAACATCTTACTCGACTGTAAAATTCCATTTCCAGGACTTAAATTACGTAAATTACTATTGTAGGCGAGGACGTCTTGTCCTAAGAAAAGTACTTTTATCGTCGCAGCTCTTCGCAACTAATTTTTTGTAAATTTGTAGTTTACACAATAAGAATTAAGAATTTGATAGTTAGAGAATAAATTTTATAACATATTCCATGATAAGATTTGAATTTATATAAAAATGAAAGTGGTTAATAAACAAATACATACTTATTGTTTAAAAAAATTGCAAAAGTTGTCACTGAAGCATTTAGTGCCACTAGATTTGAAAAGAGAATGTACTATGCGTCTCCTGAGCCAAATATGCAGAATGGTACTTCAAGAAAATGAGGCAAACGCTACAAATATAATTTATATATTTAAATTATATAATATATAATAATAATAATATATAAATATATAATATAATATATATTATATAATTTAAATAAACAGTCTGAATCAATAGACAAATAACGACTTCAGAATTTGGACCGTGTCACATTATTGAGAACGATGGAAGAACGCCTTGAATTTTTCCATTATTCTCAATATGACATGATCCAAACCGGAAGTCGATCAATCTCCGTAAATATAAAGTATTACATACATACAGGGTGGAAGGAATTAAAAATTAAATTTTTTCAAAAATTTGTAAATGTAAAAAGAATCCGATATTACGCGTAAACGATTGATCATACGAAAAAAAATTATTAAGGTTTTTTTGTTGCGTTAGATGAGATGCATCTCTTGACAAAGCGCCATAATTAAACTAATTTTATTAACGCGTTAAAATGCTGTTAAAGTCTACAACTTCATTAATTTTTCTGAAAAAGTGGTACGTCCTAGTACAAAGTTGTATAGACTTTTTTGTTCCTTTTGATGTTTTCTATCACTCCTTAACATTATCGCATATTAACCCCCTCCACCCTGTATTTTGGTGAATGTTGGGCAGGTGTATGCAGTGTTTACTACAAAACCTAGATTCAAAAAGGACCAAAGAACCTTGGCTTGACATAGTACGAAATTTGGCTTTTATGATTTTTTATGAATGTTTAATACATTATTTTCCCTTGTATTCTACTTCCTATTATAAATTGAGAATGCTTGACATCTCTAAATAATTGCTGTGTTTCTAGCAATTAGTGTTATTTGGACAGTATAACGTACTCAGCAGCAAATAAGTGTATAACAAGGCAAGTCCCAATAAACATTTTTAATTATACAGTAGTAACCACAAGGATGCGATTATTAGGTTTATATGTATAACTTTATAATTTACATAATTTAGTAATAGCAATGTCTCTGTTTCATTTATAAACAACCCCTTAAAGAGCTTAAACGAGGCAGTTTGTAAGAGTTTCGCCGGCTCTTGTTTAGTAACGGTATGTAACTTCAGTGTTTATACAGAATAGTAAGAAAAACTTTTTCGTTATCACTATATAACCTTTAGTGATAAGTGATTGTGATATCTCGCAATCACATTTATTCTCTATTGACTCTTGGACACTTATTTTTAATATGGTATTCTCTCTCTTTCACTCTCAAATCCTTAGTTGATGTTATCTTGTTCGTTCAATACTGTAACGTTCTTTTTAAAATAATAACAAAAATGCTGTTTAATCGTCTATTCACAAAAGAGATATTATTTACATACACTAATTAATAACACTATAATTATAAACTGTTAAACTAACTTAAATGTTAGATATTTAGCAACTTAAAGTAACTTATAAAAGAACTATTTATGTATTATTATAACAATTATTAAACATTTATTTATTCACTAATATATTTGATTATTAATCACACAGAGCACATTTCAATACGACGCCGGTTAAACACTAATTGCCTTCCCTTCTATCCGGGACCGTCGTTTTATAACTTCCATGTAAACGTTCTGGAAGACGTTCGAACATACTCATGTATTACCTCGTTGATGTGTCATATCTCGAACATCGTAGACGGGCCGCGAATCTTCTAGTGGATTCTCGCGGGTGTATGACGCTTCGCTTTGGAATGTTCTGCCGTCAGCATATAGGGATTTCTCTATTTGTTACAATACAATAAAAGTAAAGGACGTGAATATGTACATAATTACCTACTGTATTTATGAAATTTTTGTGCAAGTATAGATCAAACTTTTGTTGCGGGAAATTGTTTACTGCAAACATGTACAAGTTTGAGAAAAAGAACAAGAATATATTTTAATTCGCTGATTTGAAAATTGTTAATTGTATATGTATTTCTTTAAACGTTTATTCAAAAAGTTTGACAAAGTGTTGCCCTATAAGGCTACCTTAAATAAATACCTACCTTGTTGTAAGAGTTAAATATACAATTTTAAATAATGTTATACCGTCATGACCGAAGGCAATAAATATTTCTATAAACAATGGAAACTCACCCATAGTAATCTAATATGATTTAAGTAACACCATACGATTACCGAACTGTTGGTTTATTACATGCCTTTAAGTGATATAACAGCACTGACAGGATTGTTATAAAACTTGGAAGTTTCCTGTAGTGTTAGTATTTAAAAAATGTACTGATTTTTGATTCTCTCGCGAACCGCGCACGCGAATGGTCATTAAATTACCGTCTAGTGCCTAGTGTTTTTATTGAACAGTAATTGTTATTAAATTAAATATAATTAAATCAACACCTACTCAGTGAAAATATTACCTCTAACAAGTGAGTACATTATCAAGCCAGTCAGCCGCGGCCGGGTCACCGACCGTGGCCTGTCCGTTAACTACAGATTGCATTTACCACGGAAAACATGCCTAACTCTACTATAAAACAACCAAAACTTTTATATAAAGGAAGTCTTATTCCTCCAGAAAATAATAATCGACACATAAATGAGATGGATTTGGATGCAAGTGCCAATCAATTATCAAATTAGGATACCAAACGGAAATCGGACCAAATATCCCCAACAAATGACGATGATGTACAAAAAAGGTATATGTGGGATACAAATTACTTACTAACACAAAACAAATATTATCTCCCTAACGAAACCGAAAAACAAATCGAGAAAGATAACGTCTCACAGTCAACAAGCGCACCAAAAATAAAAATTCAACCAATCTTTCTACATAATGGTGATAAAATCAAATACACAGAAGTAACTAACGATATAAAAAAATAGTCACTAATAACTTCACAACCTCATTTAACGGAAACATTCTTCGTATAAACCTCACCAACGAAGATGACTATCGAAATCTTACTAAATTCTATACAATTAATAATATTAGCTACCACACTTTCCAAAACCCGAACAACAAACCGCTCTCAGTAGTGATCAAAAATATACCACTGTCTCTGACAGCTGAAGAAATTCTAAACGAGCTTAAACAGTATCCTGTAAACAAAGTAACTCGTCTCTTAAAAAAGGATAAAACTCCTTCCTCCATTTGTGCAGTTGAACTTATCAATAACGATGAAGCAAAAGAAACCCTCAAATTAAATAAACTCTTCTACTCTATTGTAAAAGTAGAAACGCGCAGAAAAACAACAGATCTCCCCCAATGTCACAGATGTCAGCGTTTTGGCCATACAAAGAACTATTGCCATCTAACACCCAGATGCGTCAAATGCCCTGGCAACCATCTCACAAGCGAATGTCAGAAAAAATCCAGTGATCCTCCAATCTGTGTAAATTGCAATGAGCACCACTCCGCCAATTATAGGGGATGTAAAAATTACAGCCAGCAACGAAGTATCCTAGCACACAGCCAAATTCCCAGTAATAAATACAATAACAAGAATACACCCAGCGCAACAACAAACCCTAATCAAAGCTATGCTTCCAAACTTAAACATACCCCAAGAGAACCAACTATAAACCAACAACAAAACACAACAATAAACGCTACAGATTCACCTATGATAAATCCAACCTAATAAAAATTCTTCTTGATTTCATAACTAACACGATACTTCCTAACATTATCAATGGACCATAAAATACTGCAAAACTTAACAATCCTAAACTGGAACTCAAAGGAATAGTAAGACAACGTTCAATTTTTATCGCGTTCCTAGCCAGATACAGCATTGATATTGTCACGTATCGGGTTTTGCTCAGGTATGAGAGAAAATACTTATATACGCTTGGCTTATATTAACGAGAGGTAGATACGGAGGAATGGATCGATTAGTATTTATCGGATGTTAATTAGTTAAAAGAAATGATACACAAAACATAGTAACAGTTTAAATAAGGTTTTGTATTAATAAAGAGAAAAGCAATTGAACAAATAAAATATTAATTAAAGAGCTAACTTACATATTTAGGAATGATGATTTATTCGCAGATAAATCATCCTTCGAAGCCAGACTCTCCGATGATTCCATCTTGGGTGGTTGTCGATTTGACACTACATTACTCGTTGACTAACTATTGCGAACGACCCCCACTAGGGAGGTTCCCTTAGTTTATATACGTTCCTGATGGGAACGGATATCACGTACTCCAAAATACAGGAAGCTAAAGTCACGTAGTCAGGAAATGTTAATTGCTCTGACGGAGACTGTGGTTGGGCTTACGTCTGGAATTAGTAACGTTTAGCCAAACTCAGGATACGTCTCAACCAAAGGATCAGATGATAAGAATTATATTATAATTTGAAAGAATTAGAATTGAATATTAAATAATTTAGAAATATATAGAATTTGGAAAATATCATTAAATAACATTTCGTGACATATGCCCCGGTTGGAAAAAAGCATTGTCCCTAATGCTTAGCCAATAGCATACTAAGAACAGAGTAATCTATGGAATCATCGAAGTTGATCAATGTGACCTTAAGTCATTAATAAAGGTTAATCAACTTAAAACTAGGAATTAAAATTTGATAAGCAATATAGAATATGATTCCTAAAAAACTAAAATACACATTATTGGTACCTCAATATAAAAAGCATATTAATAATTAAAGATAAAAATGTAAACTTATAGTTCCACAGAACAACTTAAAATCTAACAAATATAAAAATTCAAATATAGAAATTCAAATACAAAAATTCCTCAGAAAAGTACAGCTTCACTAAACACTGATAAAATTATGAACAATAAACATATACATATTACATACCACCATGAGAATGTATGTGAGCACATCACCTATTATTTACCTAAGACATAATAAGACCAAATAAAAATAAGACAAAGTAATTAAAAATAATAATCCTTAAAATTAATGCAAATGTGCATCTGATATTACCCTGAAATATCCCTAACCTAAAGTACATAATAAAATCAAGCTAACTGAAAATAAAATACATAAAGCGTAGCAATACAATAAACATAATAGCAATCAGGTTATTCATAACCGTTATCTGCTTCCGGCATAAAAAATTGCATATAATTAACATTGTGTTTTAAAACTTATAGCAGGTAAGTGTCACTGCTAGGTGTGGACATTCATTGGGCTGTCTTTTGTTCACAAATATAACTGTTTATTGATCATTCATTGATCATTTCACGTATACAACGGTTCATTTCATAAATGTTTAAAAAAGAAGCATTGGGCACATACTGACACATAAATTTAGCACTATTTCATTACACTTGTATGCGAACTATCGAGGAGTTGTAGATGTAGAGGGCGACAATTGGCTCATAGGAATATAGGTTGAAGTTTGATTTGAAGTTATTAGATTAGCGTAGTTCAGTTTCGTGGCTGCTAGCTGCAGCTGAGGGTTAGTTTCATAAATCATACGAACTCTTTCCGTTGGATCTCTAGGAAGGTCATAAACTTGATGTCTTATTGCATTCGGTTCTAAATAACCGGTATCCGTAGTCGAAAATGAATTATCAGAAGCAGGTGTTGGAGGTAATTCTCTATTAATCATACTTGTTGGCCTTGAAGGTCTTCTGGGAGACGATTGTCGGAATACATCATGGATAGGGATGTATTGGGTAAATTGTTTTTGAATATTTAGGTAGAAATAAATCATTGATGCCACCAATACGATAATTAATAAAAAGTTTACAGAAATAAGGTAATATGGTAAGGAATGGTTAGAGGACATGGAATTGCTTAACCAATTGTAGTTTAGGCAAGCATCGAGATTCTTAAACTTTGGGTACGGAATTCCCCATTTAGGAATTGATAAATCTTCATACTTCGTCCATGCAGCTGGGATGATTTGAAAGATGTTGATTGTTCCATCATCGTCTCGACAACGTCGAAATGGATAAATATCTTTATTGGTACCATCGGTAATATTACATTTACATGGTACATCGACTACTAAAGTTCCAATACGTTGTGGCAGGATTAGTTCGTATTCTGCCCGGCACCTCCACCATATGTCACGTATCGGGTTTTGCTCAGGTATGAGAGAAAATACTTATATACGCTTGGCTTATATTAACGAGAGGTAGATACGGAGGAATGGATCGATTAGTATTTATCGGATGTTAATTAGTTAAAAGAAATGATACACAAAACATAGTAACAGTTTAAATAAGGTTTTGTATTAATAAAGAGAAAAGCAATTGAACAAATAAAATATTAATTAAAGAGCTAACTTACATATTTAGGAATGATGATTTATTCGCAGATAAATCATCCTTCGAAGCCAGACTCTCCGATGATTCCATCTTGGGTGGTTGTCGATTTGACACTACATTACTCGTTGACTAACTATTGCGAACGACCCCCACTAGGGAGGTTCCCTTAGTTTATATACGTTCCTGATGGGAACGGATATCACGTACTCCAAAATACAGGAAGCTAAAGTCACGTAGTCAGGAAATGTTAATTGCTCTGACGGAGACTGTGGTTGGGCTTACGTCTGGAATTAGTAACGTTTAGCCAAACTCAGGATACGTCTCAACCAAAGGATCAGATGATAAGAATTATATTATAATTTGAAAGAATTAGAATTGAATATTAAATAATTTAGAAATATATAGAATTTGGAAAATATCATTAAATAACATTTCGTGACAATATTGCTTGCATATCATAAACTCACCTCACTGAAAATGAAATTTTTAAAATCCCAGGATACAATATTTACAGAAGAGACAGAGATGCTAGAGTTGCTTCTGGGGGAGTTGCAGTGCTAGTTAAAAAATCAATTACCCATCACCCGCTAATGATAGAGAAGACCATAATAGAAACGACCGCAGTAAAAGTCACACTTTGTGATAATAATCAGGTTACCATAATCAGCGCATATAAACAGCCAAATAAAAAGCTTACAGACAATGATATGCAAATTCTTCTAAAGACCAACGAATCCACCCTCGTGATTGGAGATCTCAACTGCAAAAACACTGCCTGGGGCTGAAGAGCTACCAATCCTGCAGGAATACAACTCCTTAACTACTCGGCCTCGTACAATTTTCAAGTGTCACCCCCTACAGAATATACATATTATCCCTACCGAGCGGACCATCAAACGGACATCCTCGATATAGTCCTGCAAAAATGATTTGCCAAACAAATCTATCAAACACCTATCCCTGAACTTGATTCTGACCACCTACCCGTAGTAATAACATTCCTGAGCGCTCCACACTATAACCCTCCTAATCCCAAGTTAATAAACGGCCCTGTTAACTGGGATAACTTTCAAACTATTCTTGACCAAAATATCAAACACTCGCCTCATCTTGAAACCAGAGAAGACATCGATCTGGCAGTGGATGATTATACCAGCAGTCTACAACACAGCATCCAGCAGGCAATTCATACCAAGTACAGAAACAAACCAACAACGCATAACATACCGCCAAATCACATCATCGAGCTAATTAAACAAAAAAGCAAAATGCGACGTGAATGGCAGAGAACACGAAATCCTATACTTAAAAATACCTTAAACAATCTAACACACCAAATTAAAAGAGCACTTGACAAATATAAAATTCTAACGTACCAAAAACATATTGAAAGTCTAGAGCCAGGAGAGCCAGATATGTGGAAAGCTACGAGAAGAATTCTAAATGAACCTCAGCAAATACCTTCAATTACAGCCAACAACACAACTTATTACACAGATAAGGAAAAGTCTGAGCTATTCGTCAATCACCTAGCACAAATGTTTACTCCCACAATCGGCAATAACTATAATTTTACTAACACAATTCTAAACTACATTGAGACACACCTTCCAATTCCTGATGGTATACAACCTACTTCGCCTTCCGAAATCAAAAAAATCATAGACACCCTACCGAAAAGGAAATCTCCGGGATGCGATCTCATCACCAATGAAATTTTGAAACGACTCACCAAGAAGGTACTCGCATTCCTTACAACATTGTTTAATGCTTGCCTCAGACGGGGATATTTCCCAATAGCATGGAAACATGCTATAGTCGTTGTCTTTCCTAAACCAGGAAAAGATAACAAAAACCCTAGCAATTATCGGCCAATAAGTCTTTTAAATACTCTTTCAAAAATACTCGAACGAATAATCTACTCTAGGCTAAACACTCAACTGCAAGAACAAAATACTCTCCCACCATTTCAATTCGGATTCAAAAGCGGGCACTCAACCTGCCATCAGCTCCAACGAATTGTAGAAATAATCGAGACTGGATACAAGAATAAGCAGTATACCACAGCCATCTTTTTGGATATCGCGAAAGCTTTTGACAAAGTCTGGATTGAAGGTCTTAAATATAAACTACTCCAACTACCAATATCAAGCTATCTTAAAGCGATAATTTACTCTTTCCTAGACGACAGAACCTTTGCTGTGCGAATCAACTCAACTGTCTCTGACAGTAATCCAATCAAAGCCGGAGTCCCCCAGGGGAGCGTGTTAGGACCGTTGTTATTTAACATATTTGTTAGAGATATCCCGCTTACACGTGAAAATCTCGCTATGTACGCTGATGATACTGTGATCATATCGCAAAACTGGAATCTGAACCAATCAATCTCTCAGCTACAGTCAGCAATCGACGAAGTAAACAACTGGCTCAACAACTGGAACATAAAACTTAACACAACGAAATGTGAGACCAAAATATTCACCCTTAGACAAATTAAGGATCCCAATAACATATTAATAAACGGTGCACTCATTGAATGGAATTCCAATGCTGAAGCGGTGAAATACTTGGGTGTATATTTAGACACACGCTTATCGTGGAAATTTCACATTAATAAGAAACTTAACTTAAGCTATGCTAGATTAACAAAATTATATCCATTAATTAATAGAAAATCATCACTAAAAACCAAATGCTCTCTACTTTTATATAAATCTCTAATTCGACCGTTAGCAACATACGCTTGTGCCATATGGAGCAATGCCTCTAAATCCAATATCAACAGAATACAAATACTACAGAACAAAATCCTAAGGATATCAGTTGATGCCCCCTGGTACATACGAAACACCCAATTACATCACGAGCTAAAAATTCCAACCATAGAGGAATATTTGAGAAAAATCACCAAAAAGTTCCAATCCAATATCAATAGCTGCGAAGGCGCTGTGCACTACAGACTAGGACGCAAGAATCTACACAGAAGATTAAAACGCAAACTCCCACAGGATCTGTGTATATAACAACAGATAACACGAAGCTGATTAATCCGCTGACACCCAAGAAATAGCGATTATCCTTTAGGACTACCTGATACGATAATTATGTATCTTATGATATGTATTCCGTATGACATGTAAACTTTACCAATGCTATGAATAACAATGTACATTGTTGAACTGGCAATAAAATTAAATTTAAAAAAAATGTAATAGTAGCCGATATTGCCGTAAGTGATGTTATACATCCTTGGTTAGGCCACCAAGATTAAAAGGACTTAACTTCAATACATTTTTAATCTTCCTTCTTTTGTGTAATCTTTAAATAATGTTATTAAAAATTGTACAAATGCAAGTAAACTCCCATCTTTATCAATTGTGTTTTCGGCGTGGGAAAAGGGCTTATACTATTTTGGTCACCCGCAAAAAAGAAAAACTTTTAAAACTTTCCCATGAAATACTCTGTTGTATTTTAACTTTTTCTAAGTGTTTAATAATCCCCTACCCATACTTAAATTACGCAATTCAACAAATAATTATGTTTTTAAATAGAAACACTGACATATTGCAACCATCTTTTATACTAAAAAAGACATAACTCATGACATAGTTTATAAAGGTAATTTGTAGACACTAAAAGTAACGCAAGTTTATAACGGAGATATTGGTTAACAAAGTTCCCACCAAAAGTTATAACAATTATAACATATATATTAGAAACACTATTATCTCAAGGATTTATAAAAGTAATTAACAGTACCACTAAATCATTCCACAAATATCAGGTAATGTAAACCTTATACAGGGTGTTTCGTAACAAGTACATCGAACGCGGCAGGTAGTTAGACATCGATAAGACAAACAAAAAATCCCTATAACATTCTTTTCTCAGAAGTGTAGTTTTCGGAATAAATGCAAATAAAGACGGGTATAATGTTTTTAGCACATACAGTAGTGTTTGTTATTTTCTTCAAACAATATGTTTTATGGTTTGTTATGCTTACGTTGCAACCTGATCCTTTTACAATACAATTTTATGAGGTCAGTCAGTCAAATGATAATTTCCAGAACGCCGATGATTAGGAAAAGGATATTGGAGTAGGTCAAATCTTTGTAAAATTCGACAAACATTAAAAACCTGGTGTTCTCATTATTAAAATGTTTAATTAATGTAGTCAAAATCTTGGTTTTGATTTCCTAATCACGTAAATTAATTAGATTAAAGGGAATTGTTATTAGTGTGTGGGACTTTGAATTTAATTTAAAAAATAAAAACCATTCGACTTTTCAAGAAAATTACATTAACGAATTCTAATAATATCTGAGATGCGATGTGAGAATTCCCCCTGAATCACATGAAGAAAGCGTCATGTAATTCAGGGGATTCCCGTCACGTGATTAGGCAATCAAATGTTCTTTAAAAAATCAGGTAAGATATTCTGTTATTAGTCCTTGAATGTATTTCAAGTTTTATGTTTTGTTACGTTGACGTTCCTGCAACATGAACCTGTGTAGATATAACACAATTTTATGAGGTCAGTTAACCAGATGATTTACTGTTCATTTCTTTTCTGTCATGCGTATGTCATTGCGTACTCCAGCATTTTTAGTTTGTTATGGTACGTCGTAAAAAATATCAGTGGCACATCCAAATTATCTAGGATAGTTGTGTAAATACATACCTCTCTAAAAGTGCATGCATGCAATTAATAAAATTGATATTAATGTGATAAGGATTTAATATATTTGCTTTTTCATCGCGTTTTACTCTTTATCGAAAAATTAATTAACAAAATTGCCAAATGTAGAAGTTTACAATACCAGATATGAAAGGTCACGTTAATGAAATTAAATAAATTCCCGTTAGAAACAGATGGCTTGTAAAAATGAAATACACAACTTTGTTTATTTATGATGAATTACTATTAGTCATTTTTTTGAGACGTGCATTTTAGTTTTAGTAAAGCAAAAACCAGTGTATCAATAAAACGAAGCAATTTTATCAGCAATAGTCTAATGTAACACAAATGGGCGCTTGAAAATTATGGGTTGGGAGTAGATAGGGAGTATAACATCAAAGTGAAATGTGATCTCATGTTTGTCTGGCTTGAAAATTTCAAAGCTTGCAGTAATAAACTTTATTTTTTAATCATGATATCAATATCAACATTTGCGCGTAATTTTATACGTACTTTTCTAAAAACGTCGGTCAAAATTACTCAAAATTTGGACTTTCCCTAATCAAAAAACTTTATTTTTTGTTCTAAATGCCATCAGAAATGCGCTGGTAAAGTCTGGTGCAAGGGCTACGAGACACCCTGTACAAAGATCCCCCAGAATCCTTACGGGAAATGACTTTTGACCAAAACTCTTGAAACTTTGGTAAGTGCTAGGGTAAATTTTGACAAAATTGTTTACTTCAAACGGCTATAATTCGAAAACTATAATCTTTTGGACTTTGTTCCAATTGGCACGTTTGATGTACACATCAGGAACTATCATTTACCAAAGTTTTATGAATCTTGACTTAGAATCATTTCTTAAGGATTCTACGGTGTGAATTTGTGAATAATATGCTATGATAACTGTTACTATTAAGTTTTGTAAAATAATAATGGGAATATTTATATCATTTGATTATATACCAACATTACTGTATTCTTATAAAAACTGTAATAAGCCTGTGGAACGTTCTTATATACTTCCAACACTTGTATATACCCTTTATATAATCAGATGTTACCGTAAGTAGTGAAAAACGTTTATTAAGCTCATTATTTTAATTTATGCGCTTGATTATACGTTTTGTATTGTATGAACTGTCTGCTATTGTTATATTTTGTCATTACTGTTATGCACATTGATGCGTTTGTCCTGTTTTTTATATTTCAATCTAATAAAAGCCAACCACATTTAATTGAGTTAACTTTTCTTGGAAACCTTCAAACAACAGCTTCAATACCAAGTGCGATTGATGTTATGTAGATAAACTATAGTTTGAAAACCTTATGTATTGAAATTTTTATATATACTAAACAAATTTTTAACATGCGCACTCTGAATATATACAGAGTGACTGAGTTTTCATTGTGCAGGTTATGTCTGCTGAAATATTAACGATAGAGGAAAAAGTTAAATGAGAGACTTGTAATAACACAAATTTTCTCATTCTCAAGTTATTTTTCAGAAAAATATCTTACTATGATTTTTGAAATGGAACGTCCTGTATGTTTTTACGGAATTAAGTTCTAAATAAATTTCTCTTTACAATGCTATATCATAAGTGACTTTTTTCTTTTAAATTACACCCACATCCACGTTCATTGATGCATTTTCAAAGCGTCTGTCGTACGTACTGTCCAAAATGTAAGCAGAAACGACAACGAATCAAATTTTCACATAAATAGAATTTTTAATAAACTTAATTCGCATTATGGGGATGATGAGAACACTTGTTCAAGTACGTTTTTCAATTAATGTATGTGTAGGGAAACTTGTGATTTCAACACGACGTAGCCCCGCCTCATAGTGGAGCTGCATTAGCAATTTGTTTAAAGGTTTCAACAATTAATTTGATCAAAAATGGAACGGTAACAGAGGACCCGTTTTCTGACTTCCTAGTCCTAGTGAGAGTGGTGGTGAACCTATGACCCGCGGGTCAGACACTGACCTACGAAGGCTTTTTAAATGACCCACGCGTTGATTTTTATAAACTTATTTTTTATATCATAGAAGAGAGAACAGACAATCGAAAATATTAAAAAATTAAATCATTGAGATGTTATAGAATCATCAGGTTGAAAATTTACTTAACCAATTGTAATTTCAGACCATTTTAAAGGCTGCGATTTGATCGTAAGTTCATGTTTAATAAATTCATGCAATAAAAGATAGACATGCTAGGATACTAGGTTTATTTAATCTAAAGGCTACAGGCTAGGTTACAGATAGACTTATCAGTTTTAAATAGAATTTATACAAGGAAGAGATTAACTAGACTTAAGGACAAGGTAATAGATAAAACTTCAGCCAAATACTGAAGAGATGGCTCTTGAGTACTTTTGTTAAATAAATATATGTTAGGCCACCCAAACGACAAGTTTCCAACACATTTTTCTAAACGTAAGTGCAATGAATGGATTAAGTAAGGTATAATAACATAATCTCCATTGTTGCTAGGTGGGTAAACCCCATCAGGGATTCTTTTTACTTACCTGGAGTTTTGTTACAAATACCTTTATTGTATACCTATTAGAACTGACAAGAAATTATATTGAAACGATTGCTTTCTGTAGAGAAATCTTAGTTGATAATAATTAAAGAAGTATTATTTTAAATTATTTTTATAAAAAAAATATTTTTAAATACAAATTGCTACCTACTATAGATTAAAAACCAAACTGAAAACTGAGTAGTAATTTAGTTTACACTTGTCTAGATGTATGTATAAACTTGAACATTTTAATTACAATTTAAAGGTTAATTGAGTAAATCTTCAGTATAATTATTATAAAAACTAGTTAATTTGAACACAAAGACTTGTGAATTAGTAAATGTATATTTTCTTCTTGCTGTAGGCAAATGAAACAAAATTGATTAACTTTGAGTAACTTTATTATAAATTTAATTAACTCCTATCTCTAGCTTTTAGTCCTCTTGGAATTCTAGGATCAGCTAATTCTGGTAAAACGCATTGTTCCCAAAATTCAATGAGTTTTGGTAACATTGTATTTTGCCAAAATTGCCGATCACGTTCGATTTGTACAATTACTATATCTTTGTTTGTAAATAACACCAAATTGCAATATTGTTTTTGACATATATTTAACTGCCCCTGAATTTGATAAAAGTAGGGGTGACTTTTTTTTAAATATAATTCACCATTTGAAGTCATTTTGACGCACAAGTAAGCTTTACTTTCTAAGGCTTTCTTTACAGTCTTGTCCCTAATAGAAAATAAGCACTTCACTTCGACAAGTTCTTCGTTTTCTGTAATCCCATCTGGAGATGCACCTAAAAAGCGATATTCGTTACAAACATGAAAACCGCACTCGTTAACTTTTGAATTAGTTACACTTTCGAAACGTGTAATGGCGTTTCTTTCATTTTCGATGCCATACTGGATCGCCTTGGTTTTCAAGTCGGTGTTCCTGTACAACAGTTCCTTTATTAGGTTATGACAGGGGGTACTGGTTCTTCTTCTGCATATTCTTCCAAAATTTGAAGCCGTAAGCCTGTTTCTTCGGGCTTGATGCCATTGAATATTTTGCCTTTGCCCAATGGTATCTCGGGCTATCTGGAAAATATCGTCACTGCTTAGTTCGTGGACTATTGCTTTTTTCGACAGTTCCATCTCTTCATCATCTTGATCTGGTTGAGCTGCATTTTGACCGTAATCCATATCTTCTTGAGAATTCTTATTAATTAAACGCCTTTTTCGTTTATATACCTTCCGTTTGGATCGTCTTATAGAAAAATTGTTTAAAAAGTATTTATCCTTCTTAGTAGTAGAGAGAGCATGAAATAATGGCCCCATATTATACGCTAATCCAGTTCCAAAACATCTGTTATGGTAGATCCCTTTCTGAACAAGATTTGTTCTTTTCCCTCCTGTAAATTTTGCAATCATTGCCATATATCTTTCAGCACAGTTCGTTGTCACATTTTGTGTCAATCGATCAGCTTTTCGCACGAGTCCATTGCATACCTTTAATAACTCCGGTAATATTGCAGACGATCTTAATAAAGGTATAGAATTATTGGCCGTGCTAGTTTGTTTAGAACAAACCTCTGGCCTGCAATTTTCATGATCTCCAAACATATGCATCATGGAATTTTTTAGGTCGGTTCTTAGCTCATCTACATTCGACGTGCGGGAAATAATTGTTCTTATAAGTCCGCTAAAAACTGGAATCTTTGATTTAATTATGTTTCTTGCCGTAACACTAAATGTCGTATTCTTTACTAAATTGTGTAGTTTTGCTGTAAACGCTCGAGTACAATGATTGGCACATTCCAGTTTAACGACATATCTGCCGTAGGTAACATGTTCTATTATTCGCGTATAAACACTAGAGTCGCCGTCCCCTACAAAATATTTATATCGTATTCCGTAATCCGATTCACTTCTATTAAACCCTTCAACTATTACTGTTTGTTCCATACTTGTGGATGGACCTGAATAATTTTTATAACATACATGTTCACGACTACCGACTGTACAAGAATAGCAAAACTTGTTCTTCACACCAATATACACAAGTTTCTTTGTTTTATAACCAATTATGCAAGCTACACCAGAAAGAGACGAGTAACTATGACCGTAAGTTCTCTTTGCCCAACTTCCATCAACTACAACTGTTATATAAGGTATCCCTTGCTCGTAGTGTCCTTCTTCAATAGCCAATCGCTTTTCTTCTTGGGCGTTTTCCTTCATTTGTTCCACCAAGTGTTGTTGCCATTTCATATGAATCAAAGTTTCTACCTTTTTGTATGTCGTCTTCATCTTCATCGGTATATCCATAACAGACAACAGTTCTTCTGTTTGCGAATACCCAATTCCAACACTTGAAGCTCCCCACACTAACGCTTGATTGACATTTGTATCTGGTTTTTGCGTTGTGAGGGTAGTAGTTCTATTACAGCTTTTACAATGATAAGTAAAATATGAAGTTAAGCCATTTCTCTTTTCGCCCAAAAATGTCATTCTTCCTAAGGTACATTTAATATCGTGCATTGTTAATTTTCTCACTTGATCTATAAAATATTCCACATCTACAACGCGATTCCCTAGTAATGTTGGAGTTGAAGTAGATGGGGTCTCTTTTTCTATGTATAACTCTGGTAGTTTTTCTTCCGGTAAGCTGAAATAAAAAATGTTCATTAATCAAAGTATAAATTTTATTGCATTACTATAGTATATTAAAGTATTAGTTTCATAAGATACGTTTTTAGCGCACGCGTCCAAGTTTACAAAACGACCCGCGTGCGGGGAGTTCTCTAAAGGGCAAGTGCGATAAAACGTTTTATGATACGAATACTTTATTGGGACCCGCTAATAAATATAGACGGCATTGTACAGCAACAAAATTAAACAAAATGACTTTAGTTGTAACATAACCTTCGAACTTTCTAGTTTGACAATTATCCTACCGCATAATTGGATTTAATAAAATTCGGTTAGAATGCAGGTCAATCTTTGACGCGTCCCAATACTATTTTTTCTATTTGCAGAAATTACTAACAACGTAAATAGGTTTGACATTTTGACAGTACCATCAACTTTAAAAAATAAAATGTTACTTGAAATAAATGTCTTTTAGACACGGAAAATGCGTGTTCAAATGACTTCCTATGCACACGCAAATAGAAAAAGTATTTGTATGTATACTAATAATTAATCATTTTGGAATTAGCAGCTGTAATACTTACTTTTCAAAGAACGGTACGTGAGCATCTTCTGGAACATATGTGCTTGCGTTGTTTATCATCTGCAAAGTTTTAGTTCTTTTCCAAAACTGCCTTCGTGCTATTGATGCCTTATTGCGCTTTCTCACTATTCCGCTACTTCGTGGCATTTTAATTGATGAACTATATCCAATATAAAATCGTACAACGCCTAGATTTGTAATCCAGAGGTTCAACTCTAAATCCAAACCGCACAATGTAACTAAGAACTAGTATTACGCCAAAGTCATAAAATACAAATCGTTAATCGAAATCTCAAAACCCGAAATCGAAAGCAGTCACACCCAATATAACAAGAACAAAAGCCAAATCGTTAATCCAAATCGTAAAACCAGTATCAAAAGCAGTCAAATTACGCTAAATATCAAAAACACAGAAACACTAAGCGTCTGAAGCTGGCCAACCAACAGTTGAACCAACACTAACTAAATGCAACACCAAAAGTTTGCTTTTGTCAAAATATTTAGGAAAATTTTATGAGTATATGTATTTTCAACATGCAGAAGATCTAAAAAGCACTTTCTTAGAAATTGTGGTTGTTTATCTTGACTCTTTTGTTATGGAATTACAAGTTACTTTTCTATTGTACTATAGGATTAACAGTAGGGTCACAGCGGCAGGTAACAACAACTACCTATCCTTTATTGGAATTTACACTGGGAAATTTTCAGTCAGTTGAGAAAAAAATTCATCATAATGAAATATTTATTTACTTTTATCACGTTCTATTTATTGCTACAGTTTGAATGTAGTATTAAATTATGTGAAATTTTGATGTTCAAGAGGTTAGCTAATTTTTATTAAAGTTTTAACACTTCTGTTTCATTTAAATCAGTTTTTATTGTCTTCTAGCATTAAATTATAGTTATTTAAAATATTTTACATAGAAATGCAATTTTTAAATTTTGAAAGCGTAATAAAATTTAGATCAACTCCTCGCTCTTAATGCGTAGAGAGTATATTCCAAATTAGGAGTTTGTAAGTTTATTTGTTTGCAAGAAAAGTAAATAAAACTTATTTGCCAAACGGAGCGTCAAAAATAATTTTTTTAATTATAATTTTATAGATCTATGTTAAAATAACCTACCTACAAGAAGTTTTGTCTTAAAAATAAAAAATAACAAAAATATAAGTATTTTAACTACATTTTGTATTGCATATTACCCACCCCTTAACCTTAATTTTAACAAAAGGTATTGAATTTATAAACAGGATATAATTCAAGTATGTTGTTTTATAGTAGAACAGGTTGTATGTAACGCATTTACATGTATTGAATATTTTATTCCCGTTTCTAGGTTTTATCTTCTTATTAGATTTGAGGTTTGTCGTTGAGTAACGCAAAACAAGTTTTCTTTCGCAAATAAGTCTAGCTCAACTTCGGGTACATATTTCACTGGAAATAGTTAAATCACATAAGTACTTTGATGTTTATAATATTACAATTAACTTACTAATTCTTGTATGTGGAAGAATTCAGGTCAAAAATGTCGAGATATCAGCTGTGCTGATATTCTTTGGTTTTTCCAAATTTTGAGTTTATTTTGATATTTTGTACTATTGCTTGGATGCAGGCACAGGGAGTACTGTATTCTGAGCAATGAATTCATTTATGTTCTTATTTATTCTATACTTACAAAAGCATCGCTTGTTATCTGAAACGTTGTGAACAGATTTTTAAGTTAAGTTTTTTTTTAGTATGTAATTTAATTTGTGTAAACTTCATATGTTTGGAGTACCTTGTGTAACTACTATGTAAATAGTTGATATACAGGGATAGCTGGAGAGTGATGTGTTTTCAATGTAATTTATAGTGTTTTCAATTGGAGCCCGGATTGCTCAATTGCAGATTGCTCTGCGGTTGCTCGTAAAACGGATATGACGTCATTGCTCTTATGTAGATTGACCTTAGATTGATCGGAACGTTATTCACAATACACAACCGAATAAAATCATTTCAATCACCGTAGGTTTATGTGACCATTATATAAATTATTATAACTAATAATAGGTAATAAAACACCTGGCAATACTTAACTGTTTTGAAACATGGTCAGGAATTTATTTATTAAACGTGGGTCGCAAGAATGAGCAAAAACGATTAATAAAATATTGTACTGCGTACCTATTATTATAGAAAACCTACCAATTCATCAGAAAATGAAGTTATCGTCTCCAGAAAATTACGAACTTTGCATAACGGTTGTTTCTCATTTAAATATTCAATAATAACTTCAATTTCCTTATTTTAGACGAATCTGATGATAAAAATTTCTAATAAAGCCAAACGATACCATTCATCGTCCATAATAATACTTTGAATGTCTTTTCCTAGTTAAAGTAACGCAGAAACGAATGAATTATAGGTTAGGCCTTTGTTTTTATCTGAATTGATCTGTCTCGTGGGACAGATCAATGAAGAGCACTCTCGGTGTGCTTTTACACAGAGCGCTTGGCTCAATCGAACAAGCATTCTGGATGACCGGAATGTCAGGTGAACCAATCGAATACGGAATGTGGTCTCAGAGCAATGTAAGATCACTCCAGAGCAGTCAATTGTAAACGCTATTAGTTTTTATGAGATCGGTGACAGCTGATCGTTTTTATTGATTTTTTTTAGTATTATTCAATTTAGACCATAAGTGTCTTAATGTCATTTTAATCGTCACTTTGCCAGATACCTTTCTGTCTTTGTAGAATTAAGATTAGTATTAATTATAAACAAATGTTCGGATTAGTGACGTCATGATAAATGTTGTTCTAGTGTTATTGAAAATTTCGTTGTGCCGTCAAATGTTTGGCGAAAAGATATAAATGCACCTCGGAAAAAGAACAAATTCAGTCGATCAAAAGCTTTGATTAATACCACCCTCGGCTCGTAACGAAATCCTAAAAATAAAGTTAGGTTATGAAGAATCATATGTTTTTCCGTTGTAAACAAACTTCAATTATATTAGATTTGGATATCTATCTCTTATATAAATCAAAGAAGATCATTTTTATTTTTCAAAACAAATATTTGGAATTGTGTTCGAATATATATTATTTTAAAAACGAGAAAGATTTTAATTTTGGAAAAGTTTTTATATCGATGTGTATGGATTTGGTGATCGACTGATATGGATTTTTAAGAACAGCTGATTGGAATAAACGCTGTTTTACTGATCATACAACAGTTTAAACATTTTTAAGTGGATTCATTGACATTTGGTGTGTCAGTTTATATACAAGGTTGGTCGAAATAAGAATTGTTGCCCATTGGGAATAATTCATTAAAATAATTTTATTTCATTTCTAAAAAATTTTAAGAAGTTATTTGTGACTAAAGTTTGTTGTTTTAACAAAAATTTAAAATCAATTATTCATTTGTAAATATTGTTCTTGGTTGTTTATTGAATTAAATTTATTTGATGCTAGTCTGTTTAAATTAATGCGGCTACAACCCTCATTATCAGGTTAGCATCCACCAAAATTTCATTTAAACAAACTAAAGGAAGATTTTCCTTAATGATTTTTCCAGACGGAATTTAGTTTCATTTTGATAAAATATTTATGTGTTTAATAAAATAAAGATCTGTTGTTTTTAATTTGTAAATGTGTTTATTTTATTTTGATGTGGATGCAAGTATAAAATTATTTATATAGAGTTTAAGACTACTGCTTGTCCAGGTGAAGAATTCCAAGTGCAGTGGTAGTAAGTTTTTCTTTCCAGATACAGGGTATTAATAAGTTCAATAATCTGTTTATCTCATGCTCAATCGAAACAAAACTGAGTCAGTCTATTGGGTAAAAGAAAAGCTTTGGGTTGTTATATTTTCATTTTTATTAATGCTAGCCAAAATCAAATAAAACATTTATGTTATTTATTTAAAAATTCCATCTCATAGTTTAATTGTTTGTCCAGAACGTGGGGCTTTCTTAAAAATTATTCATTTCAGAACATAACATCTCAGTATAAATATCTAATGTCGAATTTTGTTCTTCACTTGCAAAAGTAAAAGTTGTTAATCAAAAAGGAAACGCAAACCTTTTTAAAGGATTTTAAAAGTGAGAACCAAAAAAGGGTCAATTGTCAAGTTTTTCCGTTAATAAATTTTCGGTGTTTTCAAATTATTGGTACCATTTTTACCCCCCTTCCAAGTGACGCCATTGACTTAGTGACCCAAGGGCTAGTATTAAAAAAAATGATGAACTAAATTTGACCCACTTCTCAAAAAGGTTCGCCATCACTGTTCTAGGTCACCTGACTTGTATATTCTTGATTTATTTGTACGGGGTTTTCCGAAAAACCAAGTATAAGAGGCTCCTCAAAATGTTCAGGGACTTTCAAAATAAAATCACTGCAGTTTGTTGTTAATTACACCTACAATGCTGCACCGGAGGAAATCTAATCAAACGGGACCAAATAGGTTTAGACTTTCATAGTGGACAACTTGAGCGGTCATTAAGCTAATTCGTTGCGTGTTATTGAATTTGTTAAATAGCAATAAAATAAAAGATGCTATAATTTTGTAATCGATTTTAATCTGTATCTTATGTGGGACAAAGAATCTTTAGTTCAAATTGGAAATCGATAGCTTTTATATTTCAGAAGTTATTAATGGAATACGAGCCACACACGCACGAACAACCGCACACACGCCCGCATACATAACTTGTCACTGCTAATTAATAACTTTGTTCTTTTATCTGAATCTCCCATTGTATTTTATCATTTTCACCGGAATTTAATCATACTCTTCGCGTTTTTCTATACCTCTTTTGTTATCATTTCTTCGACTTTTTCATGTTTCTTCATCTCATTCGGGCAATCAATTATATGTAACTAATGCTTCCTTGTTCTACACATGATAGCTTCCGAAACTACTCTTTCCAGTTTTCCACCTTTCCTTATATTATTTTACTTCTGTTAAGATTACAATTTATTTTTTTTTTATTGCAATGACTTTGTGTTGTTTTCTGTTTCTTAAAGATTTTAATCAGGGACTTGAACAGAATCGGAACCGGCACCTGAAAACCCACAAGAACCTGTATTTTGTGTCGTACCGAATCCGGAATCTAAACTCTCATCTTTTCAAAGCAAGTACCGGAATCAGAATTTGAACCGAAAAAAGTACCGACTTTATTCGGTTTTTTAGGTTCTCGGACACAAATTTCTGAGAATTTAATATTTAAAGACTAAGTAATCCCAGTTTTTTTTAAATAGTATGTGATGTGCCTTGATTGGTTTTATACAATTTGTACCTGTCTTCGAAGATGAAGATAGATAAAACTATCTATCTAGCTAACTATACCCTGCCTGCTCTGTTGTTTCAATCATGCACGATTTATAAAGTACTGATGTCATATGATCTTGACATGTTAATGTCATGATTTTTCGTTGCTGCATTTTTATTAAAGTATGTGTGTATATAATCATCTTTATTTATGAGTGCTTGGAAGCTACTGGATGACTGTCTCATCCTTAAGCAGACAATTACTCTGCCAACACAAATTGTAGTTTATTGGATATTGATGATGTTGTGTATACATCTCTTAATTAAAAATTCTATCCGGAAACTTTGACATAATCGAACGCGGAACCTGAAAAATATTCACCACAACCAGAATCTAAACTCTTATTTTTTCAAAGTAAGTACCGGAATCGGAACCCAAACGATTACATTTTTGATATTCTGGAACCGCCGGAACCGTACCGAAAATCTCTGATTTCTGAACATATATGTTTTACTCTAGTTCTTTGCTCTTCGTAGTCCCAGTATTTTACAAATAATAATAATAATAATAATTGCTACAACCGTGTGCTACATGACCTGTGAACCAGGCCCCAGAAGCTATGAAGCTTGTGCGGGAGGAAGGGTGCGATTATTATCATTACGCAGGCCCAACATGCGGCTGCACCTCACTTACAGATGGAACAGCGCAAATCCCACATTTGTGTCTGCAAAACTGCAGACAACCTTAACCAGATCTGCCGGTACCAGGTGTCCAACCTGGGCCGCTGGATGAAAGTCCAGCCCGCTAGACAATACACTACCAAGGCTGTATACATGCTAAACACACCTACCATTTAATCTAATTTTTATTCATTAACTCCAGACTCCTGTTAGACAGTTTTGTGCATAGAATGTTTTTAACAATCAACAACATAGCTATAACAGATGCCTATTTTAGCATTAAATACGAGAGTAATTAAACTTTTATACAAAATTATGTATTCATTACATCAAATCTATAACTAAATGTGACCGAGATTTATAAGGAAACAAATACATTAAATCTATTAAATATCAACAAACAAGAGATATTGGGTGTGTCCACTGGGACTTAGCAGTCGCTTGCGCCTGTCAGTAGAGTGCTAACGAAAAACGGTTTTAAAGCTGGTGATCTAAATAAAAATGATGTAATTGTTTAATGATATAAAATATAAGAAATGTAAAAGTTAATTTTATTTAACAAATTTATACAGCTGTCGGCAGAAAAATCTATTGTATTACACATCTAGAAGCTGTCTTATGTATACTCGTATAGTTATGTAGACCTCGGCTGTTCGCCTCGGCTCACAAACTCTACTTGTATTCACAAACATGCAGTTTCTGGACTGCATTTGATAATTGTAGTAAGCTGCATTAATTGTTTGGCACATCGATAGTCTATGTTGTTTTCGATATTTAAGATGGTGGAATGGATTATACTAAAAGTGGTGAAATGGTGATATTAGAGCTGGTTATCAACTTTTGATGATTGATGTAAGCATGTATAATCATGCGATATTGATTGATATTCTCAATTCTAGAGAGTTACTGAAATCAACATGAATTCAACTTCTAAGACATTTGAAGAATTGAATGAAAAATGAAGAATGAAAAATATAGAAAATATCTGAGAATAAAAAGGGCAAGCTAAAGAAATTTTATAAAAACTGTAGGAAACTAAGAAAACAAAAAAATTATATTTAGATATGGTTAACCTTCGAACTGGAATAGGTAGCATTGAAATTTACATTGGAAAAAGCGAAATAACTGAAAATTAAATGAAATGAAAACAAACTTTTATTCGTACTTTATTAACACAGAATGCTATACTTATTTTCTATATAACTATGTATAACTTTAATCGCTTCAAATACTTCTAAAACAACAAACTTAATACATCTTAATCGCAGTTGAATATAAGGCTTTGCAGGTGGTAATTCTATGACTAAACTGAGATCAATACCAGCAAAACCTTTAGCCCAACTAACACTATCTCCTGTTGTTATATACATTAATTTCGAAATTTGGCCTGTACGATAACGTGTGCCTGATGTATATTCAATAACCGATGCTGCAAGCTTTGCTAAATATTCCAATTCATCTACATCCGGCGGCGGTTTGGTGGTGTGACCCCAAGGATATAAAATAACCTGTGAGGCTGAATGAAGTGTTAAATATAATTTCATTTTTTGAGAATACTTCAATATTATATTTCTGATGGCTTTACTTTCTGGTTCGGAAAATGGTTTTGGCCCATGATAGGTAATACCACATTCGTCTATGTTGCTGAAGTCCTTTCCCCAATAAAAATCAAAATTTCGATTAGCGTCGACTCCTACACAATGGAATCCTGTGGAAAGCGTCTTTCTAAAATTTACCGACTGAAATTTAAAAAACAGTTTATTAAGTTAAATAACGAAAACCGACAGGTAATAAATACATTGAGTACAAGAACTTACTTGTTTCAGAGAGAATTCGTATCCATCGGGATTTGCCACAGGAAAAATGATCCAATCCACGTGATTGATCATATAACGATTTTCGAGATTTTCTACAAGCTGTTGAATAATGTATAATGCTTGAGCTGTTGCAATCCATTCGTTTCCATGTATTCCCCCTTCAATGTAAATTAAGGGCTTGTTAGGGTTATTACATCCATCAGTTGAAATTTTAACAACTTGTAGATCTCGTCCTTCTGTACTTGTGCCAAATTTTTCTAAGGTTATTATTTCTGGATAGCTTATGCTTAGTGTTTCCAAGTAGGAATAGATCTTAAAAATAAATAGAGTTTAGGCAAATATGTCGTAAAAGTTTAATGCAAATATTATACATGATCTGATAATAAAGGGTTGTCACAGATTGTTAGTTACGTGATACTTCTGAAAAGATTTTGAAAAACATTCATATTGTGTAATCTTCTTCCTTTCATCAACAATAGTTTGAAAATTTGTTGCATGTCAGGATTTATGTTAAAATATGTCACTTGGATTCGAACAAGATTGTTTTAAATGCGTGCGTATGGATGGAGATATACAGGTGCTTGACTTGGTATCGCAGCTTTGAATATCATTGCACTTGGAAAAAGCTTTATTGCTTATAAAATAAAATGATACCATCGAGGTAATATTTGTTGGCGGTAGCATCTTAACCAGTCGTATATGGATACTGACGAAAAGATTTGTGACATGTACAGTAGAGCCCCGCTATTCCGAAAATCCGCCTATTCCGAACAACAGAGTTCAGAAAAATACCGATTTTTTAACTTAAAAACAGAAGAAATTAAAAAGACGTTTGTGAAAAAACGTACATTCGTACGCTCGTTCACCACGAGCCAATCAACGCTGTATAGAGCTGACACTAGCAGATGTCCCCGCACTTAATTTACGCCTTAACAAGTCAATATACGTTGATATTATTCATGAAATCCGCCTACTCCGAATTCACGCTAAACCAAACAGTTGTTCGGTCCCAATTAGTTCGGAATAGTGGGCTCTACTGTACGTTCAAGTTTGGTTTCGCAATTACTCAGACTAGAGTGATCTAAAAAAACGAAGCAGGTTAGACCTGAAGCTAAATGATCTTACTGAGAAGAGATGAGAAAAGTAGAAAGAAGGAAATAGAAAATTAGCTTTTAAGGAAATAAACTTCTGACTCACCTTACAAACTCATATATCAGTTTAGGCAGTGTCCCTGCCTTGGAACTACTGCTTGCTACAGTAGGATACTTTAACAGTTGGGATAAAAATGAATTAATAACGTCTTTTACTATTAATCCAGACAAATTAGAAAAAATAGAGGAAAGTTGAGATAATTCCTTGGATTTTTGCATAGGCCTTCCTTGAGGACTGTTAATGTTAGAAAATGAAAACTGTTTTTGTCGTTTTTCTCGGAAACTATTAGGTTTATCGAGATGAAGGAGGTTAGGTAAAATAAAGTTTATTTAATTCCCTACCAAAAACGTCCGAAAGTATTTCCGTGCCTCGTCTTCCTTTGTGTTATCGAAGAAACAAAATATCTCATACTTGGATCAGCAATTTGCACCGTGAATTTGCTTAAGGAACTCTCGGACGTCACTTTTTGTGGTCTCATAGCCGTCATGAAGTAGCTAAGAAACATTTATTGATAGCCGGATGCAGTCTTGGTCCAGTCATATTTTACTTTAGCATCTCTTCTGCAAAATCCATTAGGCAATATTATCGTTATTCTTGGTACCAATCAGATGAAAATCTCGAATTTGCAAGTTAATTCTTAGGTGAGTATACTGTATTGGTCAGTCTTTTTATCTAACCCAATACGTACAGGGTATTTCGTCTTTTTTTAATTGTAATTTCATTTATTTATAAGATTTTGTTATCGAGTACATTTATTTCTTGAATGATTTTTGCTGTAAAATTGAAATACACAATTTAATCCCTTACTAAATATAAGAAGGTTAGTTTTTAGAATTGGAGGGTGAACAACTAGCTAGAAGTGTAAGACTAGAATTTGCTTTTCTATCAATTTTTTTTCTTTAATTTCCAGAACTTGCTTTGCAGATGGGAAATTTGGGCCTGAGAACTACTATACGCCCAATGTTTCTTGCAGTGATTATTAACGGTCGTAGATGCAGTAACCAGTGCGAAAATTCTGACCTTAAGCGAAGTCAAGGTAATGGAAGGCAACAATTTCTGATATGTAGACTTCGATTCTTGAACTATATCTGCCAAAACTTGCTGCAATGATAATTTAAATAGACCCCTAATTTAAGCAACTAAGCTAATTAAGCATAAGATTAACAATTCGCTATAGAAGTATTCGATGTTGCCCAATTTTGAAGTTCGCTTTGTCGATCTTGAGCTAAGAAAAACTATCTATTCAAAGAAAGCGACTAAATTTTTTCTCGATACACATTTCTTTACACTGTATCTAATCATACTCGAATTGTGTATCATAACCTTACTTTATCTCCTTATTTACCATAGTATGGTGGTCAAAAAACGCTTACAAAACAAACATTTTTCTATTTCACAGTATATTTCGTTTCGTCAACCAAGCCTAATAAATTTTGCCATTGCCATGAGGAGTTTTTTTTAAATAGCATTATTATCAGATTATGTATTTTTATACTATTGCCCAAATGCCTTTCATATTATTAATTTCTTTTGGTGTTTTCACCTATTCAGCCATTGTGTAGATTACCACATTCAGTCCATGATATTTCTCAAAAGTAATATTGGCTTCCATCACATATTCAGCATTTTTCTTTTTGGGAATGCTAAAATACAAAGAAAATGTGTTTTAGTGTATATAGTATAGAAAAAAAGCGTGGGTTGATTGATAAATAAGATCTTGATTTTAATAGTCAAACTGGAATGATGAAATAATAAGAAATAATTTATTTCGGTAATATCTATTCATTTTTTAAGATATTTAGTCAGCATTTTGGCTGATATTTTTGTGTTGCCGTACAGCAACTTCATTTTTAGTATTTGTTTAATAGTGCTGGCTTTTCACCCCTCTACTCCTTGAACATATCAGAAACGCGAGTGTTATACCTGGGCTGCAAAACAATGTTAAACCGTGCCACCGTGTTTTTATTGTTTCCCAGCTACTGTCATTTAGATGCCTTTCATCTGTGAAGCCGTGTTCGAAGTGTTTCAAAAAACCACGCTAGATTAATTGCATCTCTCTGATCCTTCTGAAGGATATTCTATGTAAATAATTATCTTCATGTGTCAAAAAATACCCAACATGAGTTTTCGTAGAAAGAGATTCTAAAGAGTTCTAAATATAGACGAACAGAGAAGTAGGAAAACGACCATAGACCGCCTCCTATTCCCTCGGATAAAAAATTCCCCTTTAATAGGCCACGATCTTGAATCCTGACCTATTTCTGATTGTAGCCTGAACGGACTGAATTGTTTCTCTTGCATCAGGGCCTCAACTCGAGATTGATTTTCTTCATAAACTACTAAAATTGATTGCCCTGTTCTTTGTTCATAGAACGCATTAATTGCTCCTCTGATGTAGCGCAACAAAAATGCAATATAATAACATAAAACGGACTATTAAATGATATTTGTATTTTAATTCAAGCAGGGTAGTTTAGTAGGAGACCCTATTTATCAATCAACCGTCATGCCATTATAACCTATTATAATAACTACGAAAGATGTGTTTTACGTCATCACGCCCTAAAATTAGCTGACCCAAGCATTGCAGATATTTTTCAAACATTAATGTATGTGAAAAACATTATAATAGTATTTTATGTATTAAGTGCTTAATTGAGTGTGTTAGAGCCCCCAGAGTCAGTTAGAGCCTGAGGCGAAAGCCGAAAGCGCTAAGACCATAAAGGGATCTAAAACACTAATTAAGCCCGAAATGTATGCGTGAGTTTGTGTCTGGTCTAAGTTTAAGTTAATATTTAATTTTAAAATAAAAATAATTTGAAATGTACAAATCTTCAAGTAGGTAGGTGCAGTGATCTTAGTTACTATTATTACTATGGTGACGGCGAGGTGCAAACAAGAGTAGTCATTTTTTAGCTCTAAACACTCTTGAGCGGGCTCTAAAAAGTTTTACAGTCCTAAATTTCAAGTCCAGCAACTTACGCTCTAAAAACATGCTCATAAACCGGTCAAAATCGCCCGATCGGACATAAAGATTGTTAAAACTTTGCTTTCGGTTTGGGTTTTCATGCGTCAGCAAAAGAAAAATAGCTCATAACAATACATCTGAGAAACAAAGTAATACCATCGCATACTTGCCAAGTTTAAAATATATATCTAGTAATTTTTTTTGTAAGGTTGGTGCTATAAGTAAATTTTTTTAAATATAAATTGACGTTTGTGGTTTTGACACAAATGAAAATTTAATATGGCTGTATACTTTTCCCACTAAGCTAAATTGTGTTTTTTTAACCTTTTAAAGTCAAAGATACTTGTACGTTTAGTACTAACTAAAGATAATAGTTATTTATGTGTTAGTGGGATAAAGGCATCATTATGCGAGTGTGAAGCTTTTACGACAAAGTCGTAAGACCGAGCCGTGAAATCACACGAGTGCTATTATGTCTTTGCCCCTACAAAATTTTATCTACGACTGCCTCATTATGTCATTCATTTTAGTTAGATAATGAATTCATTACATAACTCAGTTATGTAATGAATTCATTTACCTCTCTAGCCTTATAATGAATTTCATTACCTAACTCGAATGACATAATGAGTTCTTATCCAAGCAGTCGTAGATAAACATCTTTAAACACGATCAATTAGAATATCAGTCTTACTACCTCCACAATCAAGCAGTATATACAGTGAAACCTGTAAATCTGACCACCTGTTTAAACTGACCCTCTGGTCATATTGACCACTTTTTCTCAGTCCCACAAAAATCCCATTACTTTAATGTAATTTATACTGTATAAACTGACCACTTGTCTTTTGTGACCATTGACCACATTTACCACAAATATTTGTTTAAAAATGTTTGTGTAATGTGACCATTAGCCAAGGGATTACTTTACTTACAGTTATAACTAATCTTCTAAAAGTTTAAATAGGCATGTACATGTAAATTGCATTCAAAGAATTTCTAAGAATGCATCTAATTCCTTAATAGTGACCAGTTGGATTCAGGTATTTCCAAGTTTTAAGACTTTATTTCTGCTTCTGAGAAATTCATTACCTGCAAACTTTCACATTAGTAACCCTTGGATAGTTTTAAAGTTGTTTTATAAAATCAGTCTTGATTCATCTATTGATTGAAACCCTTGTGTTAATTAGTGCGATCAAGATGACTTCAAAAAAGTTTACACGGAACTAAATTTGAAAGAAAAACAAAAGGTGTTAGTTTTTAGAAAACCACAGTGAAAAACAGCGGAACATTTTACTATACAGAACTGCCCTGGAATCCTAACAGAACTGTACCATGCTAAAAATAATATTAATGAACTAATCTGTGCTAAACATATGACCTTGAGACAATCTACGTTACATGATTTTTAAATAAATATGTACCTATAAGTAGGGTAAGTGCTCTGTTGAATAAATATATATATTGTACATATACATTTTTTTAGCATTTACTAGAAGCACAAAAACTCAAAATACCCACCTATGTAATGAATATCGCATGAAAATGAAAATTGTTGTGTATAAAAAATTCACACTTTTACAAAGTGACCACCTGCTTAAATTGACCATTTTGGGTCAGTCCCAGAGGTGGTCACTTTAGGCAGTTTCTACTGTATTAATAAGTATCAAGTACATTAGTATGTAAAATTATGCCAACGAATTATGTTTTGTGCAACCGTACGCGAAGTTTGCACAGGACGGGAAATCCAATTTCAAGGCCGTTACTAAGAGTAACGTAAGTAAGTTAATGCCGGTATCTCCAGCTGTTTTTACGATTTTTTACAAAACTAATAAAATTGTTATATTTATGTCAGTTCCACAGAAACGCTACAACATGAAGGCCGCCTTTCTATTTACAATTTAAAGTGTTGGTTTTTAAAAGCAATGGCATTTGTAATTACAAATGTTTTACGATTGCAACATTGCATGTCGTGTATGCCTTGTCTGCGAAATTCTGGAGCGTCTTCGAGATTGTCCTACCTCGGCCGCAAGTGGCCTCGGCGACAATTATTCTCTCAGTACGTTAAAAATAAATTTTGCAGCCTTGGGGTACAAATAACTATTCTTTACAGGGCAGTTGGCTGTATTTATGTATTTATTTCATTAACATTGCAGATCCCAAAATAGTAAAAAAAATAAGCGTTTGTCGGATGGTAACAACTTTTTACTAAATTTGCAAACGTGAAACAGTCTGTTTGAAACACATACGAAATTTTAAATTCAAATATTTTTGTTGTTAATTATTATCAAACAAAAAAAACAAAAAAAATATCAATAACACACATAAAATTCGTAGAGCATGCGGCCAGAAGCACTTTACAAATACTCGTTAGTTGCAGGCCTCGGCTATCACTCTCTACCACCTACAATACGCCTCGTACGCAAAACATATAGTTTCTAGTCTAGTGTTCCAAATTACTATTTCAGTTATGTCAAAATATTAACTATTTATCAATTATTTTTAATTTCTTTTACCTAGCATTAACCTTAAAAAAAAGTTACTATACTTTATGTTTCACTTGCATATTTTTTGATGTTTATACCTGTGCAACACAACAAATAACGAGTATTTGTCACGTAGTTTTTGGGCGCGTGATCCACGAATTCTTTTATGACGACTTCTGCAGAAAAGATAAATTAATAATGTATTCTTTCGACGACAAGTGTTATTAGGACTTTTTTGTTTTCATGTTGGTAACAACTAACAACAAAAACATTTGAATTTAAGATTTCATAGCTCTGTTTGACCTTTGCAAATTTAGTAAAAGTTGTCACCCTCTTGACATTATCATCATTCTAACGCCCTTGATACAGAAATAACTAGTAGAAGAATTGGGTAGTATGCGATAAAATCTATCTTTCTCTGATGTATCGGTATTCGCTATTTTTCCTTTGATCACACATGACCATTTAAACCCAAAGCAAAATTTACCCAATACTGTATAGTCCATATAGGCATGAATTTGAATATTGAGGCACGTGTGCAGCTACTTGATTGGGGGTCCTTCTTTCGTGGTTATTGATCTACCTCATTGTAAATATACTTGTAAATATGTTTAGTATAATATTATATTGTGATTGAAACGTATTGTCATTGCAGTAGCCTTGTCTACGTAGTATGTACTCAAACAATACTAAGAACTTAACAATCTACATTTGGAACAATCGCATTTTAAAGTTAAACAATTCAATCAACACAACGTAAAAAACAAAATATTTTTATTATTAATAATAAAGATAAACACAGTAGTTTCTCAGAGTGTTAACAAAAGTTTACACCGACCTTAAGACTCCACATTAGTAGCTTTAGAAATACGTAGATAACTGAAAATTGAGACTTTATGTTGTCAGCATTGTTCACAAGTATGTTTATTTTATTGAATAATAAAACGACAAAGATTATTTTTTTCATATCTGTAAAAGATCGACCAAAAGGCAGCATTGACCAGCCTACACGAACATAAAATAAACAATTTTGCAAGTGGGATTCCCTGGCAACTTATTTATTGTTATTTAATAATCGCGTCGATTGTTGCTATATTCGGCGGCACAGCAACGCGGTGAATATTAAAAATTTCTGTTTAAAATCGATATTTCACATTATTTATAAATAAAATGCGAAATACAATCGGAGATTTAGGATCTTTTGGTTATATATTTTTGTCAGTCTGAAAGAACATTATGAGACCGAAGATCGAGTGATCACCTAACTGATACTTTGTGAATATGAATTCTGTTACAACAATTTCAGAGCACCTGTGATATTACTTCAGACAGTTATTAGAAATTTCAAGAATTTAATTGAGAATGGATATACTGAAATGTAGCATAGGTTACTGTAGTATAACATTTTTGAATCACATGTAAAATATTCTTAATATATATTACTATACTGAATGTAAGTTTCGCATCTTATACGTAAAACATCCAGAATGAGAAAATAAAACAATAATGATAGTCATTAGTTGCATAATTTTCTATTCCTTTTTCAGGTTATTTATCATACTTTTGTATTTAATTGGCAGGGTCGAATTGCTTTCCCCTTTTTTGCGTTTCTTATTCCTATGCGTGATCACAATGTATGAGATGATACATTGACAATAATCGAGCAAGTTTGAAATTTTGCGACTGAAACAGTATTATTAATGTAATAATATAAGAAAAGGGTCGGCGGTAGACGAGTGGTGTCATTGCACCACTCATGTTCCAAGGGTCGTGGGTTCAAGTCCCACTTGGGGCGACAGAATGTTTCTAATTGGAAAATTCCGCCACCTAAACTAAAAGTATGTGTATTTTGATGCATGTTGTTAGATGGGATACCATTGATTTCATAATGATCCAGGACAGCAAGGCTGATATGATGTTATTTTATTCTCTTTTCTTCAGTGTAAATGCATAGGATAAAATAATAAAAAATAGCGTCATATTAACCTTGATGTCCTAGATCATTATGAAACCAATAGTACATATGACCTTAGCTGTTGGTTTCCCCGTAGTGTAAACGTGATTAAAAAAAATATGAAAAAGATGATAAGTATGTTCCTAAGTTATCAAAGTAAAATTAGTTTACTAAGAACAAGAAGGAAACAAAACCTGAATAGATATTGTTGTGGATACTGTATTGTAGTTGTATTCAGTTTTAGGTTCGCCTGCTAAAATTAGCTCATTATCGAGAAATATTCAGTTTATAAATTTGAAATCTATCCTTGACAGAAGGAAATTGGGCATGTAATATACAATTGCTATGGAAAAACTGGATATGTTATAGTGTGCTTTTGCTATTGCTATACTTTTTTTACTAGTACTATAAAGACCTACTTTAGCCGGTTCGGTATTTCACATCTATTTACTCCAAGAGCTCAGTTTCTATGGTATCCATTGTTCTAATGTAGTTCCAACTACATCCTGTAATTCCAAGACTTTCCAAAATTCTTTTCTTTTTTTTCTCAACATGACGCTAATTTTTCTATGCCAAGCAAATAGAATTCTCCTCCAATTTCCCCAAGCCATTTTTCAACGATTCCTTCACTTCTTCGTCGTCTGAGAAATGCTTTACTCTGAGGTTTTCTTTCAGTCTACGGAACAAATGATAATCGCACGACGCTAAAATCTGGACTATAAGCTGGATGGGGTCATACTTAAGGTCCTACGTAACGGCGGTCGTGTTTGAAGTCGCATTGTCGTGCAACAAAATGATCCATTCAGTTTTCTGAGTCTGCGTTCTTTGATAGCTTTTCTTGATAAGCTTCTCTAGTAGCCCCGACAGTTGCCATAACCTTTTCGGCAAATGGAGAAAACCATTGAAGCAGCCTTGCTTTCAGGGGCTAAATAATGGATCCACATCTTATCCCCAGTGAGAATTTGTCGTAAAAAATTGACCTCTTTGACAGTTTATTTAATTTTTATCCTATGGTGCATTCGAATCAGCTCTTCAATGCGCACGACGTAATCAGGAGTCGTGAGAATTATTGCCCTGCTTCTGCCTACTGCAACGGTTAGAGCGATACGGCCTTCTTCGAATGACTTGCACCACTTTTGATTGTCTCTCGCGACGTGGCATTATTTTCAAACACAGTTAATACTTCACAATGGATTTCAGTTGGATTCAAGTTTTTAACCCATAAAAAACGTATGGTACGATCCGCGAACTTCTAACTTGGAGTAAGGTTCAAGCTACCTGTTATGTTCAAACTACGCACTGGAACTCTTTGACACTTTGACACAAGTAAACAACCAATCCTAATGTAATGGTTCTAAGCCGCTATGCCACTTGTATAAAACTCCGGTAGATAACGTTGAGTACAACTTAAATGTAGAGTCACTGCATCTAGTTACCTAGGCCAGCTGGTCGACCAGAGTACCGCAAACCGCCGCCATATTGACACAAGCAAACAAATCACGAAATTGTTCATTATTTGTTCTGTATTGAATTTAATCAAATCCACGTTTACTTTAAAAGGTTTTTCTTATTCTAAAAGATCAAACCTCTAATATGTCAAACACATAAAACGTGGTTTTAATTTGTCCATTATTAAAAATCACCATTCTCTGACCCAATATGGCGGCGGTTTGCGTTACTCTGATCGACTAGCTGGCCTAGGTGACTAGATGCAGTGACTCTACTTAAATGTAGAGTCACTTCATCTAGTTACCTAGCGTGGCTTAGGTGACTAGATGTAGTGACTCTACTTAAATGCAAGGTCCGTAAATGAATGGGCAAGAAAATGGCGTCTAATGAGACGACTTATCTTTCTAAGCTTGCTTTACATTTACGGACCTTGCTTAAATGTATAATAATAATAATAATGTTTATTTACTCAACAGGCTTATGCCCAATTACAGAGTAAGAATATAGAAAAAATTAAGGACTAATTTGGCAACACGCTAGTTAACATTTATTCATTATTAAAGAGAAATGTGACCTAATTATAAACACGTGCAAGATAACGCCTCGAGCGGTGCGCCCACATCTGCTAAAGCGGAAGTAGCTGCAGTATTCAGAACTTTATCTAATGCATTCTATGAAATGCTAGAGGAAGCAAATGCACAACCCACGGTCACGTGTGCTCAAACTGAAGGATCTTACGCCCACAGAAAGAGTATATAAAGACCAGAGCTTTGTGGAACAGACCAGTCTGAGTTACTACGGGCTTGGGATAGAAACTGATTACCAGGGTCATTGTTTACCTTCCTTCAAGCCCTACTCATCTAGAAAGCCGTAGAAACTGGTAGCCAGGGTTACTGTTTACCTCGGTCTTTCTGAACATCATTATTACCAGTTTAAAGTTGAACTTGTATAATAGTATTTAAGTGAATATGCAAGTGCACATAGTGTAATTTCACGACGAATAAATATCTTATTGTACTTAACAGTAAACTGTGTTCATTTTTGTAACTTGAACTCCGTCTTTTTCGTTTTAAAAATAAAGTACCATTTTTAAAAACGCCTTTCTAAGTCAAGAAAAGTTAATTCGCTATTTACTATAAAAAGAAAAATATATATATATATATATATGGATATTAACATTTCAATAAATTATTCAGATTCATTCAGATTATCAACAAAATTACATATTTTTTTACTTAAAATAAAAAGTAAAGAGAAAAACTAATTTAATTCCTGGATAGTTGCGTAATCTTGAATAATCGTATAGATGTACTAAACAAGTTATAGTCATGCCCATTGCACGTAAGTTGTAGATTAAGAAACATATCAAATATTTTGCTACATCTCTCCATTTTATTGCAACTTGCATGTAATCTATTCTTTATTATTTTCCGTGGTCGGTCATGTGTATGTGGTTATTTTCACACATAAAAACTTGAAATTAATTTCAATTGTTCTATTTCCCAGTTGCTTTGAATTTTAAAGTATGTCAAATACCATTTAACTTAAAGGGGAGCTTAAAGCTGGCGTCACACCGATTTCAAAAATTTATTTTTTAAATATAAGTAAATCCAAAATAAGGAAATACGTGTTTCTGTATTTAATCGAATGCGATTGATTTTAAAAAATAACACAAACAAGACGAACCGTATTAACTTAGGATAAAAAGCCATTAACAACACGCACAGTGGATCAGCGGTAGTGTAAACGCTTTACAACAGATGTCGGGTTTGCTTCCCGTCAGCTATAGCCCCTTTATTTTTAAATAGTAGCGACAACGATTGATCTCGCCGCTGGAGCAAAAGCACCAGAACGATGTTGGCGACATTGAATGTTAACAGATCTGACATTTTGTCTTACAATAAATCTTAGGTTTAATAGTAATCATGCACAAAGATATTCACAATTCAACATTAATTTCATAATGGACATTCATGTTCTGTAAAAACAATCATATTATTATAATGTATACCTACGCAATTATAATTTTTAAACAACTTTTTATTAAATTTTTGTAGAGCATGCATGTAGTAAGTTTTAGTTTATTAAAATTTGTGTTAGGTTTGCTCCACGATGTCGCTACTATTTGAAATAGAGGGACTATTCCGCCAGCAGTGTTACTTTTTTTTATTTTTTAGATTATTTGTCGTTTATGTTTTACTACGAATACATCCTATAATTTACAATTTAATTCTTTTGTAAATTTAATTCAATAAAATTAGTTTTTATTTGTTTCTGTTACTGTTTTTTAGAGAGACACCTCCAAGAAGTGTGTACCAATAGAAGATAGCGATGGCGGTATATAAATTTAAATGTACATAAGTCTTGCAATATAATTAAATACATTTACCCAATAAAATGTAATGTTTTAATTTTCCTCGCAATCCTTTCATTCCCATACACTAATTCGCAGGTTTCTAGTTTTTTATTAATTTTTCAGAAGCAATTTAAAAGGATATAAATACTAAATGCTATGTCAATTATTCGAATATAAATAAATAAATCATTTTATTAAATTTATGGTTAACTTTAACTAGGTTCTTATTCCAATTTTTTGCATAATTTTAGTGAGTTACAATTACAATCTAGGCAATACATGATTTATAAAAACAATAGTAATATTTATTGAATTATTTAAAAGTACATATGAGAAAAACCCAACTGTAAACAGAGATGCATTTTTAATAAAAAATTTAAAAATAATGCTCTTAGTGGGAGGCGAACTCGGGGTAATCGTTTGCAAAGCGTCTACTTTACCGTCGATCCACCGGTCTGGTTGATGGCTTTTTATTCGAAGTTAAAATACATTGCGTCATATTTTCGTTGTTTTGCGACAAAGTACCTCTCTAAAGGATGGCGCTACACTGGAACTAAGCAATCCAGACCGACAGAAATAGAAGGTACATCTTGAGCTATGTTGCACCAGAACTATATCTTGTTTAATATATCTATGTTTAAATGTCTGCCTGAAATGTGGTAGTAAATCACATTTGAGTCCTGAATGTAAATCCCATAGAGAAGACATTCAGAATCTTAGTGCCCAAGTTGTGAAGAATTCAATTTGAAAATTGGAAGAAGAAAATGTGCAAAACGCGAACAACATACAGCAACTAAAAGAAAACTAAATTTTAGAAAAATGAATAGAAAATGCAATTATAGTTTTACTAAATTCTCAGGAACTATTAGAACGTTTTGATGAAATTATTAGTTTTAGTAAATTAAATTAAACCTTAAGTTTTTTGTTTAACTGAAACATTTTATAATGTGAAAATTTCAAGTAAGATGTATACATTAGGAGGTATTTATCATTCTCCAAATTATTCTGGTACTGAATTTTTAAATTTTTAGGAATGTGGGTACTTTAATAAACAATAATTGTTTAATAATGAGTGAGTTTAATTTAGATTGGAAGAATAATGAATTTTACACAGAAAAATTAAAACAAATTATCAATGAATGTTGCTTTTATCAATTAGTAGAAGAGCCTACGCATATAGTCTAAATTTTGAAACCATCGTTGATCTAGAAGTTTCGTTTTCGACAGTCCGATTATAACAGACCTAAACTATTTTCGAAAACAACGTAGTACCTAACAAGAAAATTATTGTGCACCAAACCATACATGATTATGATGGTTTTAAACATGCAATAAAATGTCTGAATACCTTTCCTCCTAAAAAGGAAACCATTTATATTAAACGAAGATTTAAAATAAATAAAAAAATCTTAGATTCAATTAATCACAGAAACAATTGTTATAAGAAATGTAGAAAAACACGATTAGAAAATGATTTTACAGATTATAAAAAATCTAGAAATGAAATAGTTTAAAAAATTCGCAAAGAAACTTCTAAAATTGATGAAAATAAAAACAATAAGAAAAATGTGGAATTCTAATATCAGTGTACCAGGCTGTAACGAAAAATATACTGTATTGAGCAACCATGAAAATAGTGTTTTTGAAGATTTTGTGTTAAATAATACTGGAGATTAGAATAGTTATTTACATTGCTAGAAGCGTAAGTAAACTTTTCTGCCAAGGAGACATTTTAAGAACCGATACGGATAGCCGAGGTCCGTAAAGGTCTCTGAGGCGAAGAAAAGAGCTTACGCATCGTGCATTGCATTAAACTTCCCCCCCACCAATATTTAATTGATAATAATGTAAAGAATTAATTGAAACTAAAATCCCGGCTGAAAATACTGATGTGGCTAGTTGTGAAAACGTTGGTAAGCGACTCCTAGAACCACCTAGCGACCACCTAGCGACTCGTAGAAATTTTTGAACAACAGATTTCTCCGCATAAAAATTAGATGTAATTTACTTTTTTGTCCTGGCCACGTAAGTACTACTTTCGTACCTAGCAACGAGAACCTTGCATGTTTCACTTTCAATTGCAGTTGTCTTTTCAAAATAACTAGTAAACTTACGTAAGGGGGAGAAGGAAAAACTAATTTTTAGTTTTTCTAATAAAGCAAGTCCTAATGACATTTCTATTACTTTATTAATTAGATATTTTCATAAAATTTCTCGCCCACTTCTTAACCTAACTTATAGTAGTTTCAAAGTACACCTATTAGAAAAATAAAAAGTGCAATTAAACCCGAGGATTTTACGCCAATAACCACACTGATCGCTATTGAAAAATTCTAGAAAGTACGCCGACCGCATCCTGTGGATACTTTGCAAACCGTGGACACCATGCCGACCGCAAGCAGTGGACACTACGACGGCCGCAAACGGTGGACACACACATCCTCGACACAGCGCCGGTCGCAAACGGTAGACACATAAGAGCCGCCCATAGTTACAATCCTCATGAGAATACAAACATAAAGTTCCGCTATGGCTAAAACTAATTAACCTGTTGGTCAATTTTGATATGAATTTCACAAATATAATCTCTGAGATGTTTTCTACAATATAACCTTAAGTTGTCCACGATTGGCAAAGTGCCCACCGCTTGCGGACGGCATAGTGTCCACCGCTTGCGGTCGGTGTAGTGCCCACGGTCGGCAAAGTGTCCACCGCTTGCGGGTGAGGTAGTGTCCACGGTCAGAGAAGTGTCTAATAGCAAAATTTATTTTAAGGGTCGGCAAAGTGTCAAACAGTCAGTCAGCGTAGTGTCCACGGTCGACAAAGTGTCCGCGGTCGGCGTTGCGTCCGATCGGCGTAGTATCCTATACCCTTTTTCGAATATACAATTTATGCAAGTATTTACTTGCACAAGAAACAACACTGCAACCACAACAGATTGAAAGAGACTCACCATTTAACACCAGAAATACAGGAATTTTTAATAATGCAAGGTATGTACATTTGTGTTATTCATCAAGCCAATGTTGCGTTTACGCAACGCTCTAATTTATATTCACGTTTTTTCTAAATTATATGTTTTTTACTTTTTATATCAACAGTAACATTTTCTAATCTTTCTAGAGCCATTTTAGATAAAAATTAAAATTTCTATTTGGAAGAGTAATTTTTTAACAACGTTTCTGTCACCTATGTAATAGTATTCAAAATTCAATAAATTCAGGCTGTAATTTTGATAAAATAAAAGCTGATTTTAAGTAGAAAAAAATATGCTACATTTAATTTCATACTATAAAATCACACAGAAGTTATAAAAACAGATATAAATTAGACTCAACATACTTAAAAAAAAAATTTGATCTGGAGTGTTGCGTTAACGTAACATTGGCAGTAAATGGGTTGAATGGAAGATGTTTGCTAATATAGGTGAAGTTGGGGCATTGTATTATTAGATTTGAAAACAGCTTTTGAAGCCATAGATAGGGCAAAATTATTAGAGAAATTAAAAGTTTAGAGAATTAAGAGTAGAGTTCATTCTTGGTTTAGAAATTATTTATTAAATTGTAATAACAGTATTTCAAATAAAAAAACGATAATAAAAATAAACATTGGTGTTCCTCAAGGTAGTATCTTAGACCCCTTACAATTTATTCTTTATTATAATTCTTCTAATGATTTGACTCAGTTTTTAAATATTGTAGATTTAATTTTTTTGCAGATGATACTAGTATTTACTTGTCGGATAAATATATTTTAACATTAACAATAAAAATAAATATAGAACTAAACAACATCAACAAATGAGTAAAGAAAATTAATATTAGTAAGACTAAAAGCCTTTTAATCGGAAAGGATTAACGATTGTTTGAATTTAAATATCAAAAATTAAAATTTCCAATTAGAGATGGAAAGATAGAGACAGTAGAAATTTTAAATATTTAGGAGTAATAGTTGGCAAAAACTTAAAGTTTAAAGACCAAGTTGATTATGTTTGTAATAAAATCTCAAAAAGATTGGTGTTTTAGGTAGAGTAAGTAATTTTCCATGCACAGAAGCTAGTAAAAAAATTAATATACATCATCACAGATGAACAAAATAGATTGCAGGTATTGCAAAACAGAGTCATGAGTTGGGATGTGATAAATACACGAGAATTACATTTATATTAAATCGTTTGAACTGGATGAATATTGATAATTTACTTTGGTTTCGCATTTTGGTATTTCCACTTACATAAAAGTAAATTTAAATATTTTAGCACCATATAATAATTGTCTAATTAAATTTAACCGAGTTCACAGCTACATTACGAGAGGAAAAGATAATTTTATATTAGATTATGAACGACTAAAAACATCCCAAAATTAAATTTTTTAAGGGGTAATAGAATATAATAAATTAAATAGTGAGTTCAAAAATAGCAATCTAAACACTTTTATTAAAAAATTAAAACCAAATATTTCAATAAAATTGGGAAATTCTTATTAAATGCCTTTTTGAAATTATAACTACACACAATTGAAAATAAAAATGTCACCATAAGCCCGGCTGATTAGATGTAGAGGCTCTACCTAAATCTTGATACTTCCTCGTAAGAATAATTCTGTTACATTCGATGTACTGCTGGTAACGGTGGATTTATCTGTTACTTTAGTGAAAGATAACAGTTAGTACATAAATCATTTTGTCCACGACTGTTATAATATACTCATTATAGTTGTGTTTCTTCTATTATAATTATACACCGTGTCCGCATAAGCTGGCTACATATGGAAAACTTTGTTATTATTGATTTTATGAAAAACAGTTATTCTTCATAAACAGTTCTGCATGTTCTAAAACCCAAAATTCAACCATCAGATATGAAATTATATCAGTCGTATCATAATAATAATAATTATATCATTTTTGTTCAAGAGTAAAGTACCTTCATTTTTGACCATATCGAAAATTTACGTATATCTAACCTGCTAATACTTTCAACATTAAAACATTACAGCAATATCTAAACAAAGTATTACGTTTTGATGTTCACTGACAAGTGCCTCCTAGATTAATAATGTATTAATCTTCAAACTTAAACTTTCAATGTTATCGCAGAGAAAATGTAAAAATAATATTTTATAATTGTAAATAAACAATATTGAATATTTAAAAATTATTTTTAATCCATAACATCTTTTCTTATTAAAAATTTTCGATATAGTCAAAAATGAAGGTACTTCTTGAACAAAAATGATATAATTATTATTATTATGATACGACTGATATAATTTAATATCTGATGGTTGAATTTTGGGTTTTAGAACATGCAGAACTTTTTATGAAGAATAACTGTTTTTCATAAAATCAATAATAACAAAGTTTTCCATATGTAGCCAACTTACGCGAACACGGAGTATACATTATTCACTACTAACGGTGATTAATCATTAATCACTGCTACTAGATTTCAATTTATTTTTAAATTTTATCGAGTGGACCGCTGTGTCAAAATAATGGCTCGTGGCATATAAAACTCATTAATTAAATAGAAACGACAACATCGTTTATACATTTCTAAAAGTATTTTCAAGTATAAATCTAATTAAAACAATGTAATAGTCGTGGACAAAGTATAGTATTCTACTTGCACATAATCATCATTATATGCCCGTTAAATTATATACTATTGTGCTAGCATTTAATATCAAGAAGAGTGTTTTTCTATTTGCCACAAAGTATCCATGAAAGGAGAAATTAATATATTGTGAGAAATGACCCAGATTTAGACATTTAATGTCAAAAATTCATAAATTTGGAATTTTCTTCACATTTTATATAATCTTCATGAATATTCCTCGCCAATATTCTTCACGAATACTCTTCATGATTTATGAGATATCAGTAACTCTAGTATGAAAATCTTGTTAACGTATGACCCCTTTAAGAGCCTCTCCGAAATTGTTTTGTTCAGAAACAGATTAGGGTCATTCCATGCGAAATCGATCACTAAAATGGGTCGATCTCACGGATTTCGATGAAAATCAATTAAGAGGTAGTAATCAACTAAAGAACATAACTTTCATTCATCAATTTGCTATATTACGCAGAACTTCGGAAATATTCAACCTAAAATAATTGTCAACACTGCTTGCACGTCTTTAAAGAAATATAAATATCTCGAAAAGTATTTATCCTAGAACAAACATTTTTTTTATAAATTACTCACAAGAAGACGGGCTTTTTGGACGGCCTAATAATTTTTTGCTACCAAACGTATTTCTATTTTTTTCTTAACGAAATATTCTAAAATTGCAAAACAATCGGTGTGGTCACATTTTTAAAAATCTGAAAAAAATTGTACAGATTCTTTGAACATTTCTGTATTTAAATGCAAAATGGCAAGCTGGACATTTTAATAGTTTTTGCAGGAGAAATTTTTAAGGAGCGCATTGCAAGCAGTTGGTGCACCATAGCCCACGACCGGCCGGCGCAATCCTATTACTACCTTTTAGTTAGTAATAAGTTTTAGTTAGTCCCTATAATAATAGCGATATGTCTTACCTAGTGTACACAAGATAAATGCATTTATGTGGATATGATTATATTGATTAGTTAATTACTTGTGTATTTCAGATCGGCTTCGTATTATAAATTCCAACTGTTCCGTTAAAAGGGTACCTATAGTAAATTAATGTTTATGATCTCATAAACTCTTAAAATGTTTATGATGAAGTACTGAAGTTTTATTGGTAGCATGGTATAAAAATTGATATGTCCTGTCTCGGTCCTCTTTTACTACAATAGCATTTAAAACCTATTTGAACAATAGGCAAAATTAAACATTTACCTATTTCTACAAATGAGTTTGACGAAGAGTGTTTTTCAACATTCAAACTATGTTATAACGGTACATATAGCTTTGGATCTCGAGTCATAAATATTCGACAGGCAATTTTAGAAAAAAGGACGGTAACGGCATTGACACAGAGTACAATTAGTCTTTTATTCTATCTTTTATTGGTTTTATACTATTTACTTCCCTTTACCGACAACTAAATATAAACTTGGTTTTTAGAAAACAGAAGCAGTTGATAACGTGTTGTTGTTCTGTGAACTTCATGAAGTTACATATCACGAGTATTTATAATGCCAAAATTTTATTGTTGTAACCCCCCATAAGAAGCGAGGTCATAATCGCGTAACAAAAAATGTGAGATAAGTGCCTGGACAGTTACGTGCGTTGTGTGAAGACATTAACTTAGTTTTAGGAGAATATATATGTTCTAGTTGTCGACTAAATCTATGTCGACTTAAGAATATAGCTACAACAGGCGAAAGGGAGTTAGAAAATGTTGATGTTAGCACATCAAGAGGATCTGAAATTGATATTCCAGGATCATCATCGTCATCATCAAATGAAAATAAAGGATCTTCCACATCAACTACTTACGCTGTATTTGTTGACCAAGAAACTGAGAGGCAAACGATTATAACAGCTGTTAATAAGGTGCTTCCAATAATCAAAGAGTCGCCAATAAAGGAAGATTTTAGCAGAGATCCAAACAAGCGTCAGAAGATTGATAAAATCCAGAAAGCGCTAAAGAGAAAGCTATTCGAAGATAGTAGTGATAGTTCGGAGGAAGAAGAAACGGTCGGCGGTACTATCATAAAAGACCTAAAGGAGAAGTTCGTGTCCGTGGCAGATTCCATTGAAAAAGTTCGAATTCTCACAGTACTTCCAGAGAGTTGGTCAATAAGAAAAATAATAAAAGAATTCGGAACAACTTTTTATATGGCACGTAAGGCTAAAAATTTACGTAAAGTAAAAGGATTACTTTCTTCTCCCAATTTGAAACCTGGTCAGACTTTATCAGCAGCTACAGCAACCCGTGTAGTTGATTTTTACAAAGATGATAGCATAAGCCGAATGATGCCTGGAGCAAAAGATTTTGTCTCAGTTAAGCAGGAAAATCGTCGGATACACGTACAGAAGCGATTGGTTTTGTGCAATTTAAAAGAAACGTATGAGGCTTTCAAAGAAAAATATCCCCTGGAAAAAGTAGGATTTTCTAAATTTGCGTCTTTGCGGCCAAAAGAATGCGTGTTAGCAGGATCCAGTGGTACTCATTCCGTGTGTGTATGTGTCATACACCAAAATCCCAAATTAATGTTAATGGCAAAACTAGGCGAACTTGAAACGGATACAGTCGCCTTTCCTACAACTTATAAGGGAATACTAGCGATGGTAATGTGCCAACCACCTTCCACGTCTTGTCATTTACAAAACTGCAGTCTGTGTCCTGGATTTGAAGACATAAAATTACGTATGGAAAAATTATTCGATGAACATTTTATAACTCAAATCGAATATAAAGAGTGGACACAAACGGATAGGTGTACCTTGCGAACGTCCATTTGTACACCCGATGAATATGTTGATAGATTATTACAACAGTTACGGCAGCTTCAAACGCATGATTTTATTGCCAGAACGCAAAGCGACTTTCTGAAAGAAAGAAAAGAAAATCTTGGTATTGATGAATTAGTAGTAATCGCAGATTTTTCCGAAAACTATTCTTTCGTAATTCAGGATGAAGTACAAAGCTATCACTGGACTAACACACAAGCGACTATTCACCCTTTTACTATATACCATCGCAGTAATAATGACACCAAAAGTGAAAATTTTGTGATAATTTCCGACTGCCTTACGCATGACACAAGTGCTGTTCATCTTTTTCAATGTCGGCTAACTTCATTCGTAAAAACAAAATTTGAAAATAGAATTGAAAAGATGTTTTACTTTTCGGATGGAGCTGGTTCCCAGTACAAAAATAAGTACAATTTTGCAAATTTAGTTTATCACCAAAGAGATTTTGGAATACAAGGTGAATGGCACTTTTTTGCTACTTCCCATGGAAAGGGCCCATGTGATGGACTTGGGGGTACAATCAAACGATTAGCCAAGCATGCGAGCCTGCAAAGACCACATACTGATCAAATTACAGATCCTTTACAATAATTCCAATGGGCTAATGAGAATATAAAAAACCTTAATATAGAATACTGCACCAAAGAAGAGCACGCAAATCATACTGTCGAACTAGCAAATAGATTTCAATTAGCTGTACCCGTAAAAGGTACACGAAAGTTTCATGGATTTTTACCTCAATCTCAGACAGAGCTTATAGCCAAAACGTTTTCTTCCTCAGAGGAAAGCTCCGTTGTTCAGGTAATTCGTGCAATTCTTTAAATTCATCTTTCCTATCCTCGACTTTCTATTTTTCCCATTTTTCCTTTATCCTCTTTCCTAAACCTTTCCTGACGGAAGGCGATTCACCACCTTCTCGTGGTTTCCGTCGAACAATATCATTTAAGACGTGTTATTGGCCAATAGTGAATCAGTATACATTTTTGTTTACAAACCTTATTAGTGATGTTTACTAGATCAAGCTGTTACTATTTTTTTCTCCGTCCAACCAGAAAATGAGTTGTTTTTAATATTAAATTTAAAAACAGTTTACACTTAGTCCGGAAAAGCTGCACCGATAAACGCTTTTTCCGAGTTCTATTGTAGGTTCTGATGTTTAATAAAACTTAAATTAAATAAGCTATTGCATTATAATATTTTAGGATCTTTATTTATGTAACACACCCGAAGAAACCGATTTAAATACTAATTAAATTAGTAATTAACTAATCAGTATAATCATATCCACATAGATGCATTTATCTTATGTACACTAGTTAAGACAGATCGCTATTATTATATGAATCGTATTATTACTAACTAAAAGGTAGCGATAGGATTGCACCGGCCGGCCCTGGGCTATGGTGCACCAACTGCTTGTAATGCGCTCCTTAAAAATTTCTCCTGCAAAAACTATTAAAATGTCCAGCTTGCCATTTTGCATTTAAATACAGAAATGTTCAAAGAATCTGTACAATTTTTTTCAGATTTTTAAAAATGTGACCACACCGATTGTTTTGCAATTTTAGAATATTTCGTTAAGAAAAAAATAGAAATACGTTTGGAAGCAAAAAATTTTTTACAAAAAATATTAGGCCGTCCAAAAAGCCCGTCTTCTTGTGAGTAATTTATAAAAAAAATGTTTGTTCTAGGATAAATACTTTTCGAGATATTTATATTTCTTTAAAGACGTGCAAGCAGTGTTGACAATTTTTTTAGGTTGAATATTTCCGAAGTTCTGCGTAATATAGCAAATTGATGAATGAAAGTTATGTTCTTTAGTTGATTACTACCTCATAATTGATTTTCATCGAAATCCGTGAGATCGACCCATTTTAGTGATCGATTTCGCATGGAATGACCCATTACTAAATTATCAAATCTCCACAAATTTTCAATAGTTGTCTTTAATTAAGAAATACATACTAGCTACATTTTGTGCTTATAATGATCCAAATATGGTAATAATAACTTTTAACGATTGTGCGTTAAAATCGAATCAGGTCGTTGAACTAGGGACGAGCAATTTCTTCACCAATTTTGGTGCGTGGTGGTCTCGGGAAGTAAGTGTCTTAAAGGTAAAGTAAGTTACGTTAACAAACCGAAATATGTGAAGAATATTCCCAATTATAGTATTATAACGTTAAACCGTTAAATGCGGTGCAGCTATATTACATTTAGTTGCAACGTGAAAGATTTGTTCTTTAAGTAAGTAAATGCTTTATGAAAACTAATTAATTTATTAAACTATCGATTTATTTAACGTTTTCTATTAGTCCAGTCAATTTAGAACAAATTTTTATAAATAGCGGAAAGTTGAGGCGAGTCCTTGGATTTCTGCATAGGCCTTTCATGTGGATTGTTAAATAACCCCCTAAAAGTCACCTTTAGGGGATGAGCTCGAAAAGATAATGAGGATAAACCACGCCCTCTAACTGTTTTTGTTGTTTTTCTCGAAAACTATTAGGTTTATCGAGATGAATGAGGTTAGGTAAACTAAAGTTTATTTAATTTCCTACCAGAAATGTACAAATGTTTTCTCGTACCTTGTGTTATCGAAGAAAGAAGATACATGGATCAGCAATTTGCACCTTTCAGACGTAACTTTTTGCGGTCTCATCTTCGTTATGAAGCAGCTAAGAAAAATTCGTTGAGAACCGGGCGCGATCGCGCTCCAGTCATCTATTACCTAATAGTCCGGGAGTGGCAGCTCCATAGGAAGCATTTTAAAAGTAGCTTATACAACTCGCGAACATACATCTAAATAATGGTTAATATTATGTAAAATGACCTGCTGGATTCGAAATTTGAGTTCGCGAACCGATCAGGAATTGCGAAATAGCCAAAAAGTCCAAAAATCTGTTTTCGACAATTTTGAAAACATTTTTTACATTTTCTCAACAATGAATAGAGTTAGCGTCCTGATTTTTTGACCAAGTATAAGCCATGGTGTTAAGATTATGGTAGTATATTTAAAAGATTCCAAAAATATGTAGATTTTTACAACGAATGCATCGTATTTTGATGCAAACGAATTATTGAACTTTTTAATGTTTAAACGATAGAGATAATTACTTGCAAAAGCATCGTATGCATCATTTTGTAAATGGGTTAAATATTACATTTTCCTTCACATAACTTATGTTACGCAGTATGTTAGTTTTGCTACACTTTGCAGCTTGTAGTACAATTAAATAATTTGTATTTACAAAATGAAGTTACCTGAATAAAAGTATGGGATTCCTTAGCTTTTTATTACCTTTTATTTTTGATGATAATATGCCCTTTCCTTAATAAACCATCCAAAATCTAAAATATTTGGAATCTTGAACTTAATCTGGTAGGCCGTTCTGTACATAGAACATTTCAAAAATGCTCTTTTTATATTTAAATGAAATTCATGTTTGAGTTGATGGTAATTTATCATGGTCATTTTTACTTCGTCGTCAAAATGTACCTCTACATCTGTCAGTAGCAATGCAAAGAAATTGTTGATAGTTTTGAGGATAATTTTTGAGACGCATTCTTTGGTAACTTGGAGTGAATCTTGATCTGAACTGTACACTTAATGTCCCTTTTTAAATGTTTTGCAAAATTATTCAAGCATTTGATTGCAGTTCATGAGGCGAATGAAATTGCCTTTGCAGAACACACAGCTAGATAATTTGGCACCGCGTGGAACAAGAACTTTATCCTCAAACTGTTTTTGAATGTTATATATAATATCTTCAGACGTGGATAGTTTGGATTTCAATCTAAGCGTTTATCTAAATAGTTTAGTATAATTAAAATGGTCCATATTTCAAGTCCATAGTTTAGCTTCTCTTTGAAGAACAATCTTTAATTCAGCTATATATAGTGAGAATTCTTTTTCGCTAATTAGGGACTTTTCTAGATATGGAGGTGTTTTATAACTATTTCGGAGAAGGTTGAAGATTTTTTTTGTCGGATTTTCTTTTTTTAATTCAAGAAGCATAAATAATGATAACAACAGTCTTAACAATCATACCCATACAAGTATCGCCAAACCCTTGGTTTCTGCGTAATAGTTATTTTGCTTTAACCCATACACCATTTTGTGTTAAAAGTTGTTACCGTTTTTTACCAGTTTTCATTTCCTACATCCTTTACTATCACGATCTTTATTACAAATAATACAAGTTTGTGGACATTTTTGATTTAAATTTTTTGTTCTTGTGCGTGCATTATCGATAATAATAATAGTATTACTTACTGTTTCTGATTTTCTCTTATATGCGATTCGGGTATAAGATCTACACTTCGCATGATAAACTGGATTTAAGATTTAATGCAAAAAAGAAATTTTTAATTTCTATTTCTATAAAAAAATAGCTGTACACTTTGATGTCTTATTCAAATAACTTACAAAATCTTATAATACTTAATTAAAGTGAAAATTTATTGTAAATTTAATTACAAGAATATTTTTAAACATATTTAGATGTTATTATAAATATTATAATGCAGAAAAATTATCATCCACGACTGGGAATCGATTCCAATTCTAGGTTCGATTCCCAGTCGGGGATGATAATTGTTCTGCATTATAATAACATCTAAATATGTTTAAAATTATAATAATTATTAATAACTATCACTAAATTTCAAATAATTTTCAAACGAACGAAGCCATTTATACGAATGACCATAAAAGAGCTGGTGTAAAAATAATGCCGAGACGCACTCCCAACAATGCGCTTAAATATCAATAAATATTTCGTCCAGGAAGCAAAAAAAAAGACCTTAATACCTTTAAGACCTTTAAAAAAAGACCTGAATAAAAAATCTTATTTGATTCAATGGGAATATTTTTGTCGTTATAGTAGCCACCTTACTCTAAAAATAAAAAAGATACCTCAATGGAACATTTTCCTCTGCAAATGTTAAAGGTGTCTATGGAACACAATTAATTTTTTTAAGAAGTTTATTATTTCCAAGACAATTCTTTTACGATGAACTTGAGAACAACTGAAGAATATTCAGTAAAAAATTGAGTTTAATCGAAAGCAGAATAAAGAAGATATGATGTGTTATGTGAAAAATAAAAATTAACACGTAATTTGTAATTTTTTTCTTAAATTGGCAATTCGGCCGTTTTGGCAATCTCAAATCAATGGGCGAACTAAAAAATCAAATTCAACAGATCATTTTACCTATGATTAGTATTTTACCTATTAGATTACCTATTTTTTAGGTGGGTGTTCGTGAGTTGTATAGAAGGTGTCGAATTCAGTGGGTCTGCTTTCCGACTATAAGATCTCTTAAGAAAAATCCATTAGGCGACATTATTGTTATTCAAAACTTATTGTAACCTCCTTCATCACGATAAACACAATAGTTTCCGAGAAAAACGGGAAAAAACCGTTAGGGGGCATGGTTTACCCTCATTTTCTTTTCGAGCTCACCTGATTGACTTTTAGGGGGTATTCAACAACCCACAAGGAAGACTTATGCAAAGATCCAAAGACTTACGTCAACTTTCCGCTAATTTTTATAATTTGACTGGACTGTATTATAGAATACTTCCATTATCTTTTTTTGATCAGCTTTGAGTTTTTGTGTTCATAATAGTAATAAATAAAATAAACGAAGCCGTCATTCACGCTTTGCATATAATCTATACCTACAACTATTTGTATAAAAAAACTATACCGTTTTGTCTTGAACTCTGAAAACGAATTAATTAAATGTAGCTAAAACAAAATAATAAACTGCGGATGCATTAGATATTTTTGTGAGAACAGTTTACCATATTCATATAAAAAATGAAAACAAAACGAAGAAGCATCAAAGAGTTTATGTTGAACAGGGAAGACGGAAGAACTAGCTACAAGAATTGGCGCGTTATAGTGATGGGGTTAAATGAAGTAGATACGGATGTAGTGTGCAACGTAGTGCATAAGTAAATAAAAAACTGAAAAGTTCAAAATTATATGAACAAACTTAGAAGAAGCTATAAATTCCGAAGGTGAGAAATGATAATATTAAAAAAATATGGAATTTAAACGGTCAGAGGTAGAGAATAACAGAAAATTGTTAATGGAGAGAAATAAAATTCCATCTCTAAAAATATATTTGCGACAAATAATTACGTATATTTACGAAAACTGTACCTGTATACAAGCGCGCTGTCACGTAAATTTTTCGGCTCAAAGCTTAGCACATGCGTTAAAGCACGACGCGTTAAAGGAGTGCTTTAAAAGAGGCCAAAACCACTTTAAGGGTTATGTACCTGACAAAACGATTCCAAAAAGTCATTTATTTATCGTTAGGTATTTTTAAGATATTGATCAACAAACGATTCGAGTTATTAAAAAAAATCTATTAAAAGCTGATAAATAATTTGAAACTGTAATTGAACTTTAAAACGAAATACTATTTTTTGATTATTCAACAATATATCGTATAAAATGTTACCACTGTTGACACGTTTTCGTCATTGTTGATTGCACTGTTATGATTACTAACGTAAATAATAACATTAATTAGAAATCGGATAAAACTAGATACGCCAAACAAACATTTTCATTTCCTGAATTACAAAATTATTAATATCCCCTTATATCGATAAGCGATATAATCGATTGTACATTACGTTTTATACGAGTTAACTTAATCAGCACTCCAGTTCTTGATAAATGCGATTAAAAAGTTTTTTTACAATTTATTAAATAATCTAGTTGTATATTATTCAAACAAACAAAAATAATCAAATGCAACTCAAAAACATTTTTTGCAACACGTGTCTCGTTAGTCTTTATCGTATGTTTATTTTCTATGTTCTCATGATACGATTACTAAACATGAGCTTCATAAAGACAATGTTACAAGACAGACCAGATCAAAAAATAAAGTATTTGTACTTCTTATTCTTTACATGAACTTTAACAATAGAAAACTGTAATAGTTACTTACGTAATAGAGGCGTAAAGTTCTAGTTTGCCGACCGAGTCGTAAAGTTATCCAAAGGTATAATCGCTACGCATTTTGGACGTAGATAAAAATTCAATTAATCTTTTACACTGTGAATGAATATTTTAAAAATTAAATAATAATAATTTATTTAAAGTATTATTTATAAACAATCATAATTCTTATCTTAACACAATACCAGATATAATTCAAAGCTAAAATTATCAACTAAAACGTAAAAGTTATTATTGAATTATGAGATAAAATTTGACCTTGCTACTATACAAGCTTTCATCAGTTATGATGTTATCTACTAGGCGTGCTTATTTAATTCTCAAAATTGCCTACCCGTAGTTTTAATCTTACCATTGAAACGAACATGAATTCTACCGAGTAACCATTTCAATTTATTGGACACATTCACTGCTGAATGACAAACCAGACTACATATCGTCGTCTGTAATGCATACTGGCGTAACTGTTTTTTAGCAACTGTACAGGAGCGCCGTTTAAATGCTTATAACAACTTTATTACAGATGATATGAACTTAATTATCTGGAGAATCTTCAAAGAATTCACCATGGCATCTGTAATAAAATACTAGTAAAGTAAAATTCCTGTAAAGTTGCTACAAAACAATTACGTCAGTATGCATTAAAGACGACGATACAAGGGCTGTGCATAATAATCAATTGATCGATTAATCGGACATCCGTTTTTTTAAATACTCGATCAACCGATTAATCAATTTAATCGATTAATCGATTTAATCGATTATTTTGAGAAAATAATCGTAGGCCTGATTAATCTATCAATCAATTAATCAATCAGTCGATTTAATCGATTGGTTTTTTAATCGATTTTCTATCATTGAATATCCATAATCGTACAACCCTAGTTGCTTCTCAAACCTTGATTGAAGTAGCGTTAACAACGACCACGATTCCACAAATTGTACAAAAATTCATGATGACGTATGTCGTATTCATACTGTAAGTACAAGGTATGACCAGAGCACCAGACCGGAACCAACCAGAATATACACCGCACACAAATTGAAATGGATCTTTAAAAATATAATACATGAAAATATACTTTAGCAAAATTTCAAACGACGGTACTAATTATATTAATTCAGAAAACCTTTATACCATAATATAAAAGACACGAATTATTAAAACAAGTGATTAATCGGATCTTCGATTATGTTTTTAAATAATCGATCAATCCACTAATCGATTAATCAATTTAATCGATTTAATCGAACAATCGATTATTCGATTTTATTGATCAATCGCTTAATCAATTTAATCGGTTTTTTAAATCGATTTTCGATTATTGAGTTCAATAAATCGCTTAGCCCTATAAAAGTAATACCATGCATGGTAATGCATGCAGCTGTCACTTACACGAACCAAGATTTCTTAATTCAGGAACCGTAAAGACACGTGTGTTTGCAACTGTAGGACTGAATTGGACCTGTATTGCACAATTTCTGGTTAAGTATATTTATGCAAATTAGAACTAGATTCTTAGTATTAATTTATTGTAGACTCTTTTGAAAAATATTGTTATGTTTTCGGTGTGAACGCACACAATGAGAATGTTTCAATTGCAACTTCATGTTCTCAGTAATATAAGTGTACCCAAATTATAGATAATAACGCCTGCGATATAGACAACTTTTTTCAGAATTCTCTAAAACAATAAAAAATTTAAAAATAATCTTCAATTATGTATTCCAGTTTTGTAATGATTGTTAATGTTTTATCTGATTATATATTTAAAATTAATAAAAATATTTATATTATGTGATTAAGTAAGTTATACACATCACTGAAGTCATCATGCACTGAAACACATATTGTTTTATTTAATAATAATTATAAGCAATCAAGCAAAATATCTGGAAAAACAAAACAGAAAAAGGATTTATTAGAACAGGTGAATTGGCACCCGTCGACTGAACTAGATTCATTGCTGTAACTGCTGTAATTGTTTTCCTAAACGACTCAGAAAAAATCCTCACCAATCCAACCAATGCTAAGTTTACTATGTTAAAAAATGTCGAAACAAGGGTACCTTTGTCCCAGTGGCGTGCGGTCCATGGAAGCAATGTTTTCATTAGAAATTACTTGAACATAAAAAAACGTTTTTTATAAGATTATATACGATACGATTATTAATTATTTATTTACTTAATCTATTATTTAATTAATTATCCTTTATTTATTAAAATTGTAATATTTAATTAACTTAAAACTGACAACTTCATGCAGCAAAAATACTAAGCTACTATAGCTACTACTTTAAGGTCATTAAACTTGCACAGAACAGTAATGCAGATTCAAATACACTACATATACTTGCATATAAGCAACGACTCATTTGCTTACTACACTTAGCATTTTAATTGCTAATAAAAACAGGCGAAACCTAGAACTTTCAAACTTAATTTTTTTTTTCATTTATTTGGTAAAGATTAAAACGTACAACAGATATTTTAAAATTGATGTCTACACAAATTAGTGGTTAACAGCTCGTAGTAGTTTATGTGTTATTCTGTTGTCCTTACCTTATTTTTAGTTATGAAGAAGCTGTTTGGAATAAATCTAAATTTTCTAATTTATCCACATATTTGAGGTGCATTATAATTTTTTTTAATAAAGATGCATCTGTTATCACAAATTTCATAAAGTATAAAGCGAAAACTTCGTATTAGAAAATCTTTTATAAGCCTAATAATTATGATACTGTTTTTACTGCACCTAAGTATAGTAAAATTAAAATCATTGTTGCTTCTTTTGCTTAGATTCTTACCGCACGCCACTGATTTGCCCAGTTTTTTGTAATTATCTCAGAAACAGTTTGATTTTGTTGATGAAGTTGATTATAATTAACTTTGCATGATAATTATCATATTATTATCATTAGGTAAACACATGGACGTAGTTGTATTTCCCCCCCAGAAATGGGTGTGCTCATTGCATAGTCTTTCTTATGACACCCACGATAAACCCTATTTTCAGTCACCAACATTACCCAGTCAATGCAAAAAAATATAACTTAAGAATGTAGGGTCAAAGCTGTTTTTTAACATGGTATCGCCAGTAAGCACAATGCACAAAGTTTAGTGAGTGGAGTGACATACGCAATAAACAAATATTTACACTGACACATTAACACTGAAATTATACATTCACAATAGATAAATGTTTACAGTCACATACAACACAACACTACAGTAATATAGGTACACACAATAAAAAAATATTTATACTAACATACTAATGCTATCTACCTTTGCATTTACGTTTTCATTTACACTCACGTAACAGTATAAAAGTTTTTATTGTCTAATCACAATCAACTTCATCGTCCATTTGTTCATGATCAATTTCTTCCACAATTGATTCGGGGCAATTACTGCATTCCATTCCACAGCAATGGGCACAAATATCGGCTTCTTAGCATGAAAAGCGACACTGGTAACCTTTTAATATCAAATGTAAGTTAGTCCATCAAGAATTTTCAACAGTAACGTAGGTATGGTAGTTCCCAAACCTCTGGTGACATTTTTTTTCGTTTCTGAATGTATGGTAGACCCGTAAGAAATGCATGTGAGGTTGAGTGTAAGAGGTGAAGTATTCAATTTAAATTCGGTTTTCCTTTTAACAATAGCGTTATTGAGACATTTGTGCTGATATTCATAGTCCGACTTTTTAGATTTGTTTACGCCATACAGAAATGTACTTTAATATTTTAAAATGAACTATATTTGAACTATAAACTGATTGGGCAAAAGGTGGCCTGAAAATAAGCTTACAAATGGTCGTAGTAGTCAGAGATTTCTCTGGAGGAATTGAGTACAATTCAGTGTACACCACACAACTGTATGGTGGATGACGTCATGCAGGAGCACGTTGTGTTCGCTTTGCTTGTCCATTTCGGAGGGAGCGGGAAATCTGAACTCTTCCATGAGCCTACTTAATGTCATAATGTGATAATCCAATAACCTCAACAGAAATTCAACACCCCAGCCAAAAATTGTTTGTTAGGCACAATTTATTTTTTAAAATTTCCGTTTCTGAGATAATTATGAAAAATCGGACAAAGGTATCCTTGATCTGCCATTTTTCTAACATAATACCTGACAAAAATATGTAAACAAATAACTGTCTCTCCTGAATTTTTTGCTATTTGGGAATAAAATTGAAAACAGATGAAATACGAGTAATTAAAACAAAAATAATAAAGAGTAGATGGATAGATGAGTAGACAAGCGAACATAAATTCAAACTGTTTGAGATCTCGAAAACCGAAATCTTTATTGTAATAATGATAAGAGTTTTAAGAACTTTTAGATTTGGTAAAGAAGAGCAGGCGCGTGCTGGCCCACCGGGATACCGTGCGTTTCCCGGTAGGCCTTTATAAAATGGTCTCGAAGGGCCCTACGACACGGTTGAATTTAAATTACCAACAATTAAATTATATTTAAAGTAGAAACAATACATCTCGTCGCTATTCAACTCGACCGCTCCTGACGAACAGCGACGATTGAATCTAATCGTCTTTCCCGTTTTTAGCCTTGCGAACCATTTAAGTACTCGCTAATTTAGAAGAATCAAAGTATCCTAATGTTGCGGATGCGTTGCGTAACCAAATTTATATTGATGACGTAATTTTGGGATTGATTTTGTAGGTTCTGCTCAGAAACTTCATTTGGAGTTAATTCGAGTTGCGAAAGTGGATAATTAACTGTCCGGAACTTCTAGCGGCTGTACCATCGGGAGATGTCCAAACGCCAGTTCAATTCAACAAAAAAGAACCTATCTTCATTAAGGTTTTAGGTCTTCATTGGAACCCCATGGCCGACGTGTTTTTCTACTTCTGTCACCTTATAGATCGCCCTTGTACAAAAAAAAGTTTCTTATCGGAAGTAGCGAGAATTTACAGTCATTTTAGATTTTTAACCCCAGTGGTTCTCTTTGCAAAAAGGTTGATACAGCAATTATTGATGGCGAAAATAGATTGGGATGTCTGGGATGACCCTGTTCCTGAAATAATGCTCTGTGAATGTTTATGACCATTTCTCCGTTTCATAGCGTATCATCTAGATACCGAAAAATCTGGATACCACTTAAGTGTAGTGGCTCTAGAACTTCTTCAGTTCCCAGAACTTGGACACCTGCAGTTAAGTCATATGGTGATCCGAATAGCATCCTAAACACAACTACCTGGTGGCATGCAGTTTCCCATTGGCCAGGATTTACCTCGTCTAACCGGGATAAACCTCACTTCAATTCTCTTCCATGCGATTCAGTGAGTTAACGTTTATGAGTATTCGTCGAGATACACTTTCGTATCACTCTACCACACATTTAATTCGTCAGCAGAGAATCCGCTTGATAGTGCCTAACGCGAACTTTTGCCTTCGCAATTGCTGAATCATAGTGTATGGTGGAGAGGACCTCCATGGTTCTCTGGTCTGCCAGACTCGTGGCCACAACAAGCTTCCTTCTCTGCAAGTTTTTTCCGCAAGAGGAACGTAAAATTGCACTGTCAGTTACTAATAAATCCCATATAATAGATGATCTAAGCTCTAAGCACTGTACAAAAGTGAAAGATTTTTTGATTCGACAGCGGGTGCATATATTGTTTTTTTGAATGCTGTCTTCAGAAGTGCAATTAGTTTTGTTGTAACACCCTCCGTTTTTAAAATATTTTATTTCTGATACTTGCGTATATTTTAAACGTTGTTGTCGATACTTTTAAAATTATTTGGTTCGCTTTTATTGATCCCATTTTCATTTATTTTGAAGATATACTATATGACGCAGTGGCCTATTTAGGAATTTTCTTAAGGAGGGGGCTATTCGTAGACTATTAAAAAATCCGGGGTGCTCCAACCCCTTTAAATACGCTACTGATTTCTTTAGAAAATCTTTAATGACCTCAAATTTGTTGTTTAATGTAATTAATCTAAATAAATAAATTATCCTTAAGAAATTAAACGAAGGGGTGGCGCCCTCTAATGAATATTTTCCCGGGCCCTAAAATTAACCCAGCACGCGCCTGAAGAAGAGTGCCATGAAAAGTCATGGAAACATTTTGAGACCAATATTTGTCATTATTTGTGTTCTTTATGGAGTGAGTTGCTCTGTAGTATACAGTGTGGAAGGGATTACTATGCGTTAATTTTAAGGGGTGATAAAAGACATCAAACGGAACACAAAATTTTAAGCCAACTTTGTTGGCTTAAACAAGTTGAAAACAGTAACATCATTTTGCAACGTGAATAATAGTAGTTTAATTATGGGTCTCTGTCGGAGGTGAATTTCATCGCACAACAAAAAATCTTAATAACATTTTTTTTCTATGATTAATCGTTTACGCGTACAATCGGTTTCTTCTTACATTGAAAATCTTAATAACATTTTTTTATATGATCAATCGTTTACGCGTAAAATTGGATTTTTTTACATTAGAAAATTCGAGATTTTACGCGTAAACGATTGATCGTACGAAAAAACAAAGGTTTTTGTTTTCTGAAAAAGTGGTACGTCTTAGAGCAAAGTTGTACAACACTTTTTTATTCCTTTTAATGTCTTCTATCATCCCTTAACATTAACGCATAGTAACCACTTCCACGCACTATACTAGGAAACTGTTGGTCACACATAAGTGCATCCTAGTATAATATCTTGAATCATCGGACGTAAAAGAACTTATGAAAAATTTGAGACCCCACGGCGAGGTAGCTGGAACCAACAGTTAGCTTTTATTTGTTTTCTAATTTAGATTATCAATACAAAAAATATAAATGAAAAAGATTTATACGTATGTTAGCCTTTGTCATACCTTACAAATTATTATTGTTTAAAGCTACCTTATGAGTTTTAATTATTTACCATTTGTTTATAAAACATCCTCTAAACAAAATAATTCAAACAGCCAGTCTGTTGGCCTCTAAGTAGTCTATTCACAATAAATATAATGCATAGTTATTGTAAGATAGTCATGTAATATAACATAAGTATATACTAATAATAATTGTGTGTCTAATAAGGTCATGAATTATTTGTTTGCTACCCAACCCGTCATTATCACGATAAGTTTTGAGATATAGCTAGTACTGTAATGGTGGGAAGCAAGATCTATATACCGAAAATGCATTCATAATCTTATTTACGTCTACGACTTGCAATGTAATTATAACAAAAAAAACTAATATTCAAAACTCTTATCGTTATCGTATCAATGACAAATTTATTGCATATATGCAAGGTAGTAAATAAAAAGTCTAGATTTATAAAGTTTTTAAGCTTAAGATCTTTGCTTCAATAAAACATGACGTAGAATTTTACAATAATCTGAGGTTAGGGTGAAATTAGAAGCATTCAAGGGTAGTATAAATAAAAATCATTTAACATTGTGAACTGAAAGCAACTGGTATGCGCATGCGTTCCAAAGCAAACGATATTGAAATAACTGAATCAGTTGTATTTAACAAAAAATCAGTTAAATCAGTTTTACTAATTGTTTGAAATAGAAATCAGTTATTAAGTGAACATAGAATTGATAACAGCTCTTTGCTTCAATCGGCTAAGACAGTATGCATTTATTTTATGGTAAAGTAATCCAATTGGTTTAAATGTAGATATCAGCAGTAATAAAATTGATCACAGTTAAAATAAGTTCATTTCTAATTTTGAATTTACATCCTAGGATACCTAATTTTTATCCCACTCTGGTATTTTGTGGCTTGTAACAGGAGAGCTCCATTTAAGTTCTAACAAATAATGAGCACATTCAGGGACGCTCAGCTGCAAATAATGAGCGCAATAAACTGCAAAATAATAAGCGTAAAATACTTACATTTACTTTGCCTGAGCTTTCACGGGGAGTTGCCTGTTGTATGTAAATCGTTTTTGAATTTCTGCACTTTCTATACTCTTGCACAGATTATAGCACTATGAACATCAAAACCGTCATCACTAAACAAAAATTCTAAAACACCACTTATTCGTTCTATAATTTTTGATTTCGAAAATGTCAGCAACTCAGTCTATTATTCGGAAGATCAGCAACTGCTGCCACCTAGCATACATAGCAAAAATTTATGCTTAGTTAAATAGCTAAGCGTCCCTGAATTTCATAAAAACAATTTTGCTCTAAAATCTCCTGGGGCTGAACATAGAAAAGAAGTAAATGAATATACAAAGTGCAATCCAAAACATTGTTGTTCATAAAATGCTGAAAAATAATCTATCAAAAAAGAATTTTTCTTCAAACGTCTCAATCCAGTTACAGATTTACATTTTTGTGGTCGGCGGCAGTAAAAGTATTTTTGTTGACTGGTCGATCGCCGGCAGCAAAAGTACTCAATAGTAAAGCCGCGTCCAGATTCTCATGCTTGTGGTCTGACTCCAAATTATCATATAATGCGTACTAAACTACGAACCACAACAACAGCCGTATGAACTCAACGAGCTTCTGGTTCGAAGGGTTCGCCCAAGGAGCTATACGAAAACTCGTGTCGAGATTCACAAACCTGTGTATGGCATAATTTAGTTCAGTTTATCGATTAATCGACAAAACGAATTACTGTTAGAATTGATTGATTATTATGAAAAGCATCCTACTTTGTGGATAGTTCTTAAAGATGGTATAAAATGGCAAAACGAATCTAGCGAACCTTTCAAGTCCGAGTCTCAATAAGTAATGCACAAGTTAATGGCGACAGTACATTCAACGAGCTTACGAACTTTGCGAGTGTGAGTTTGAACACACACGCGAGCGCGAGTACAAGAATCTGAACGCCGCTTTAGTAGTAAAGGCTTGCCTGTAGTTCGCCAGAATTATATGGTCGTTCGTCAAATGCTAAAGGCTCGCCGCAATAAGTGCCGCTTGGACTCCTAATAAAAACAGTACACTTATTTTTGCAATTTCCAATTAAATACCAACTTCTTAGCTTACATATGTTATGTTAAGTACTGCTCACACTGACAGTATATATAGTGCAGTGTTACAACTGTTTCCCATTCATCTGATTTAAAAAAAACATGGCGTTAATCGACCATTTATCTCACCCGATCTGAGTCTACTTTCTTTCTGCAGAGGTACTTCTCGGCAAATCCAAACGTAATGAAAGTCTTCAGCAGAAAAATTGTATTTAAACGAATATAACTGCAATTTCTGGTAAAGCTTGGAGGCATTATGCAAACAAAACCAAAAAGGTAATTGAAAAAAAAAATTAAAACTGTTTTTAATATTTAGTGGTAACTTGTTCATCAATAAAATCTTTCTGGCGATATCTGAGATCTTAACTTGTTCTGGGATATTAGCTTTGAAAGTTTATTTTACCAAAGTATGAAACATCACAACTTCTAACCATTTGGCCAAATGCACTAAATCTAAGCTTGTCAAAAGCACAAACAAATAAACAGATTTATAATAATGGATATCTAGAATGTCCAGTAGTTTTCTTGCTCTAATAATAATGTAAGAGCTGCTTCTGTAGGTATTTTTCAACAAGGATTATTATTTACATAGACAGGAAAAACTCACCCCTATAGTCTACAAAACCTATTTACATTTCAAGATCTATCGAAACTGTTTCAGTAATTAAAAAATCCAGTTTTTTGTTGCATTCGTAAAAATGCAGAAAAAATTGCTCTTTTTCTGTAAATGGTTTTTAAATTGCAATCCAATCAAATTTTCCTCTAATATCCAAATTTCAAACTTCCTTCATTATCAAATAAAATAAAAATTAAGATTTACTTTCTATTAAACGCCTTGGCAAAACGTATATCTCGGCAGATTAGAAAATCCCCAAAAAATTCTTCAATACTTTCTGGAACTAAAATTCTTACAAGCTCCATGAAACCGTTTGAATGAATAGGATCTAAGAAAGTAACTTGACAATATTTTCCAAAAAAACTTAATTGTCTTGCCTGGTCTTCAGTGGCAGGATATACTTCATAAAGGGTAAAGCTAAAATCAGAAATTTTTTTTTTATGTGGACACTAAGCATATATCTTACCTTTGATTATTTATTTTTAAAGCATCACAAATTAACAATGATACAAAAACAAAAAGCACTTTCATATCGGTAACTCTCACACAATAGATTCTAGTTTTTATCGCGGGCTTTGTTAGATTTCACCAACTAACAACGTAAAGAGTTCAAGAACATTAAACCAAAATGATTGAGTGTGACTGTCCCTAGCAAATTTGATCGAAATTGGATTTAGGTTTATGAGAACATAAAATAAGACGTAAACCTACGTCTATTTTGCAAGGTTTAGTAAACAACGCAACGGATATCAGCACCATTAAACGTATGAATTGTAATATTTAATTAATGATTGTTATTTTCAATGTCTAGTAGAAAGGATTATTTATGTTATTGAAAATCTCAAAGGAGATAAATATCTCAACCATATTTGTGTGGGTTATCAGAAAAAAAATACGCTTATACAGTAAGTCCCCAGTTACAAGAGAACAAGAGTTATAATTCACAATGGAAAACATTCGTATTCGTGGACTTGTGCCAAAAAGTCATATTTGTTCAAAATTGTTCTTCACCAGAAGCCGTTATATTGGAGTTCGAAACTTATTTGGAGAAAAAGTTTCTTGGCTGTGGCATGGAACTTCTAAGGCAGGGGTTCCCAAAGTGCGGCCCGCGGGCCAAATGCGGACCTCAAACCCTAGAAATGTGGCCTGCGATGTCAGATCATTCGCGATCTTGAATTCATTGAAATAATTTACATTTTTACAAAAAACTTTAATAAATTTTATCATATCATAATTAAAAATTGTTCACTTAAAAAAATACTAAATTTTATATGTAATAAGTATATTGTTATTATATAGCTTGTATATGCAGGGTGATCCAAAATGACTGAAGACACTTTGAATTTACCGCCACGTTAAATTATTGCCGCGTTGGCAACATGAATACTTTTTAGACATTTTTATCTTGCTTTTATTTTACAGTGGCGTCTCAAAAATAATATAGCTTAAAAACTTCATTAATTTTAAATAATAAACTTAAAATGATAATAAAATCGTCTAACTAATAAACCGTAGTTCTGAAAAGAACTGTTTTGTAAAATAAGAAAACAAGCGACATAAAGCAAAAATTTAATGAAAATCCAGAACAATGTGGCAAAGTACGACGAGGTAAATGAGAAAGTGACGAGTTGACGCTGTAATTTGACGCAACACATTTCAAAAGTGCTACACTAACAATGTGAAATAAACTACAACCTAAGGCGCAAAATTCAAACCGCCCTCAGTCAATTTGGATCTCACTGTATTTTGTCTTATTGAACTAATCGAATTACAGGAAAATGCGGAAGCCAAGAATTCTTATCGCAACAATTCCTTAATTGGTTTTTATAATGGATTATCTTCACAGGATTTTCCAAAATTGAGCAAACATACTTAACAAATGTTTTCATTATTTGGAAGCACTTACATATGCGAAAAAACTGAGTATTAATAAATCCAAATTGAGATCAAAATTAACTGATGACCATTTACAAGCACTTTTAAGAATACATTCAAACTGACTTAGAACCAAGGCTCAATGATATTATTAAAAGAAAACAAAACACTTCAGATTGATGAGTTTATTATTTTTTCTTTTTTTATTTTAAATGATTTAGTTATTTTTGTTTAATTATTTTTAAAATGTGTTAATAAACTGTTTGCAATAAACAGTAATTATTGTTATAAGTAAAGAACGATTATGCTATAAAATTAATATAAATCTTTCTTTTGTGTCTTTTTATTGATTTCAACGTATTTTTCCATAAAACTTTGTTTTGGCCCGCCAAATATTTTGGAATTCACAATTTGGCCCACCTAGGCAAAACTTTGGAATCCCTGTTCTAAGGTCATAAGACCAAGATGTTGATGAGTTTTAATAATAGTTTTAATAACATTCTTTCCTGTTGAATCCACAAATACTTCCAGTGCTGAAACACTACAAATATTCAAATTGAGATTATATGTCTGAGATGTTTAAACATACTGTCATTGGCTGCGAAACATTTATTTTGACTTTCTTGATTATGCAGCTGCTTACCATACAAACCATATGCTTACCATAAACGATTTATAATATCTTCATGATATACAATATACATGCTGTAAATCTTTCGACACAGGAATTGATTCTCAGCAAGAAATGGTATTGCTGCATACTTTACAAACACTCAAAATGAGAAAATATTTCCTTTGTGTATTCTATATGGAGACACAGTGTATAATTCCCGGTTATAAAACAAAAAAAAAATGCTATAGGTCTATACACCATTTCTGATGTCAGTAATCTTGTACTTTTGATAACAAGATTAACTACTACATGAAGTTTTATGTGAGAATGCACACATGTTTGCTTGTATGTTGCGTTGTATGCATTATGAATGGTAATGCAATTTATTTCCCTATAATATTGTCTTTTACTGACCTTGCCATAATTTTAATATTACATTTTCTCTCTATTCTACGTTATCAGTGTATATAACGGTAACCGTAAGCTTCGAATAATATGACTCCAGGAATTAAACTAAACTCACTTAAAGAGAATATCCCATCTATGATAAAACCGACGATAATATTACTCTTATAAAAATTGCAATTTGAGCATCTGATTTTATTGAAATTTCTCTTATAAAGTGTAAAATTTTTATCTTCGTCATTTTTAAGTCGAAAATGTGCAGGTGTTCTTCAATAGGAATTAAAATTCTAGCAGTGTGCACATAAGCAGCTACTAAGATCAGAACTAAGTTAAGCGCCACTGTGTTTACGACATCTTTGGTTGATGATTGAAGTTTAATAAAATACTAATGTAATAAAAATTTCATAAACACAATTGGTAACTCAAACAGCAAGAAAAACAGAAATAGATGGTTAAATAAGCCACAAAATGCGTAAAGATAAACAGATATTATAACTTGCAGTGTTGCAGACGTTTAATTTAAAAAAAGAAAATTTTTATTTGGTTTACTAATCTGTATCTACATTAAATAATAACGTCAATGTCATGTTGCTTTATTGACTGTAAATTATTCGATAACGATAACTGATAATCTTCAATTGGGTTCTTTATTGAAAACTCACGGTTTTATAAAAAAGGATTTGAATTAATGGTATGATTATTTTTGCTTTTATGATAGTTTGATTCAACGGAAAATCTCTAATTACCTTGAAACGTCAACTTTGACATTTAGTTCTTAACATAACCCCACAGTTTGGATAACACAAGGGATGATTCGCTCAAGTTAAGTTTTGATTTCTTTTATTGTATCTGAAAATTGTAATTGACTGTTATTATTTTCTTTAGGTTATGTGGCTTATTACTTGCAGATTTACAAAATCTTATAAGAAATTACGGTGAGTTATATCAACATTAAATAAAACAGATCTTAAAAATGATTTCACTTTTCTGTTTCCTTAGAATAACACTAGCTCTGCTTTTATTTATCAGTCTTTGATTAATCACAAACCCGATGTCTTGATTTACCGATGCTCCTTTGTGCAGCTTGGTACACATGAAGAACACTACGCAGGAATATGTCTACTGCTTATGGGTACTTCCCACAGGATAGAATATCCAGTCGAAGCTAAAACGTTGAGTTAAATCGCACCTAATGAATTTTACCTTTTAAAGCTGACTGTTAACCAGCGTTCAAGAATAAATTTTGTTTCTTTTTCTTTTTAACGCACCAGCTTGGTACGTCTCCGGGTCTAGCAGCTCTCGTTGAATAGGCTCCGTCTTTACTGCACTATGATTTACTGGTAAGTTTGAAATTCTTTTCTTTTAAATTCTCTTCTTTCAGTTGTTGAAATAAATGTATACATTTTTAAAACTTGTTAAACTTTTAATTTATCTTACTTTTAATTCAATTTTTTTCAGGAGACATGGACTTTATAACCTATCTGTTTTAATACATTATTCTCTTTTTTTGTTTACTCATTTACTTCTTACAAACCCCTATCTTTTATATTGCAATTATTTCTCCTATCTTAGTGTTGTTCATATTTAATTCCAAATTAGCCTGTCTTTGGTCATTAGTTTAAATAATTGGTTTGTCGGTAACCGTAGTCAGGGATATTCTGGGATTGTTATGTCAAACCCAAATTATGTTATATCGTTGTCAATAAAATATAGAATGTTTTATATTTTTAACTTATATTTACATTTTTTTCAGAAGTAGCTGCGAGAGAAAATCCTCCCACCCCAAATAATTCTCTTAACCAAATTACTATTATGTACATATAACAATTCAATAAACATAATTCAAACTTGAATTGTTTTGTGGTAAATCCCTAATAAATGTACAAATGACAATTATTAATGATAAACTGCAAATAGTCAACACCTGACATTTCTTTATTATTGTGTATCAATAAGAATCTATAAATCGTCTAATCGACTCTTTTTTTAACTTCCACAGATGAGGTAATCACTATCATGAATGTTAAAATAGAAAGATCGTTACAAGATATTTAAAGTAAAATCCAGACTAAATATATGATTATTTATTCAACACATATACATTGTTGGTAAAATATTTTTCAGGAGTACCGCAGGGTTCACATCTGGGACCTCTATTTTTATTATATATTGTTACATATCTACAAAATAGTCAAGTGCTTATTTATTTATTTATATGCAGATGACACGAGACATCGTTTTTATTTATCTGAAATGTCATAAATGTCATACAAGCCAAAATTCATTCATTCGATGTGAATATCATAAAAATGTGCTAACTTGATAAATTACCGTTGAAAATCTTTCGGCCGCAACTGTACCTACAGTTCAGTTCTTATAAGAAAAAAAGTTATGGCGCAAGTCGATTGTATCTTCGTGTGTTTACAGCGACCCGCGAGGCGATTGAAGCTCCAAGTACAGACCACGCTGAAAATATCCTGTCGAAGTACGCATTATATTTTGTAATTATAGTTTAAAATACATCAAACGCATTAAAAATTACGGTTAGTTATATATAAAATCTAACTGAACAATGCATCCGATGTAGCTCTAGAACCGTTTACGTAGCGAAGAGCTATAAGCAAATCAAAATATAAAAATTAATACTGTTTGTAAATAATTTGAATATCGATATATTGTTTATTATAATCATTACAAATTACAAAACACACAAGTTTTTAAGATTAAATAACAATGAATAATTAATGTACTCATGACATGACATTACTACCCACTTAATAGATTTATATCGTTTTTTTTCTATTAGCAGTTTTCTGTTATTTGCGCATTTTTTCCAGCGAAAGCCAAGCTTTTTAATGATTCTTTGCAAAGAACTTATACTAAACGAAACGTTTAAGGCTTATTGTACGGCTGGTAATAAATTTTTTAAAGTTACGCGCTGTTGCTGCGTTTTATGGAAATTATAAATAGTTTCCCTAATAACAGCCACATCAGCATTACTAATATCAGTAACAGCACATTTTCGTTGACGTTTCTTTTTTGGGGAACTAAACGGTGTATTTTCCAGCTTTTCAGAAGCTGATTTAAAAATCTTATTTACTGAACTGAGCGATATCCCTGTTGCAGTTGCTAAAATTTCCCAAAGTTGCGTATTTGTCGCGCTTCTTGGAATTTCTTCGGTACCATCACGAACTTTTTGCAAAAATTCAAAAAGTTTTGTAACTACTTTACAAGTTTGGCTCCGTAGGCCTCGACCGGTTCCTGTACTCATTTCTTAACACTGTATTTAACACAAAATAATTATAACAGATAACAACTCGCACTTTAACAACACAAACTACGTTAGCGCGTCAAGTCGGTAGCTAACGTTGACTGAATGGCTAGTAACAGACTCAAGTGTAGGGCCTACTACGTGGGTTGTTATTGAAACTGACGATGCAGACTACTGCGCAACTTTTTTCTTATAAGAGCCCACCATTACGTTGAAAAATTCTTTTTTACTCGTTATTAAATTGAAAATAGTCCAAGTGCAAACGAACAAATCAATGCATCAGAAACGATACTTACTTTAACTTATGTTAAATAATATTAAGGGCACCACCCAGTTGTTAGCGATTAAAGAAAGAAACTTGAGATATCCATAGACTGGGAAAAGATTTCAAAGAAAGTGATATTGAGGTAAGTTGAACAAATCTTTTTTGCGAGAATGAACTTTATTTTATGAATAGAACGAATGAATGAATGTAACTCCATGAGAAATGGGTTTAAATCTCTTTGTTTGTAAAAAATATTCAGTCATTTTGAAAACTACAATTGTTATCATTACTTGAAATCCTATATTAAGTTCATCACTAGTAGACAATACTAAGTAGACAATCTACTATATACTATCGACTTAAACTCTAACTAAAGCGGGTTTTTTTTTATTATACAGGGAGTTGAAAATTTAATTGACACAAAATAAACAGCCCGTATTTTAACACGTTACAACGTAATAAATTGTTTTTAAATTTTTAAAAATGCTTTGCCATTTCATTTATTAAAAAATTTACTATATTGAATTTTTATTGCGAGCCATCTAATAATAATAAAATAGCATCAGTTAATGATATAGCACTATTTGCACAACCCTTAACTACTGAAAATAACAAAAGTTTATATTCTGGGCATATCATTTCAAAAACATTCACATAAAAAACAACTGTTAATGAGGAGGATAAAGAACTCACACATCAGTAGATTTACATGGGAAGAGTATGGATATAAAATACTACTTCGCTCAAAGCAAATAGCGAAAATACGAGGGTGGTCCCAGAAATACCCGACCTGACCTAGAGGTGGCGGTAGTTGTTTGAAAATATCACTGTATTGGAAAGTACGCAGTCTATAAAGCATATGTTTCAAGTTTGAAAGCGCCACGTTGTTCAGTATTTGTTTGGCAGCCATCAATAGTGAACGTTGTCAGTGAATTTGTGAAAATGGAGAAAATTGGTCATCGTTATGTGATACAATACTTTTATTTATCGAAACCAATATAAAAGCTGAACTGGATTCTACTCTGGGTGAGTCTGCTCCTTCGTTTACAACAGTTAAATTTTGGGTAGCTGAGTTTAAACGAGGCCGTACGAGCTGCCAAGACGAGCATCGCAGTGGTCGACCAAATGAGGTGACGACTCCAGAAATGGTGAAGAAAATCCACAAAACGGTACTTGATGATCGTCGACTGAAAGTGCGCGAGCTAGCAGACATTACGGGCATTTCAAAAAGTGCGGTACATCGCATATTATCTGAAAATTTGGACATGAGAGAGCTGTGTGCAAGATGGGTGCCGCGTTTGCTCACACTCGAGCAAAAACAGTGTCGTGAAAATGTTTCAATTGAGTGTTTAGCGAAGTTTCACAGCAACAAAGCAGAATTTTTACGCCGTTTCGTAACAATGGATGAAACATGGGTCCATCATTTCACACCCGAGACAAAAGAACAATCGAAACAATGGACTCAAAAGGGAGAACCGGCTCCAAAGAAGGCGAAGACCGTTTCATCTGCAGACAATTTTTTGGGATGCACGTGGAATAATTTTTATCAACGGCCAGTATTATGCAAACTTATTGCAAAGTTTGAGCGAAGAAATCAAGCAAAAACGGCCGCATTTGGCTAAAAAGAAAGTGTTGTTTCATCACGACAACGCGCCAGCTCACAAATCCGTTATTGCAATGGCCAAAATTAATCAATTAAAGTTTTAATTGCTACCTCATGTACCATATTCGCCAGATTTAGCCCCCTCGGATTATTTTCTGTTCCGAAACTTGAAAAAATGGTTCAGTGGTCAAAGATTTTCCAACGATGAAGAAGTGATGTCAGCAGTTAATGGCTATTTTGAAGAGCAAGACAGTTCTTATTATAAAAAGGGTATCGAACTTTTTGAACACCGCTAGGAAAAGTGTATAGAGCTGAAAGGAGATTACGTTGAAAAATAAATAAATCTTTTTCCAAAATTTTTGTGTTTTCTTTGTTGGGTCGGGTACTTCTGGGACCACCCTCGTAAATCCAATTTCAAGTTCAAATGCAGCAAAAAATCAGATGCAAGTACAAAATATTTTATTGAAAAATTATAAATTATAATAAAAGAAAATAATAGTTTCAAGTTTTTTTATTTAAGTATTATTTTATTATTGTTTTAAAATAACTTATAAAGGGCTCCAGAGTTTCTTGACGATTTTTTAACGGATAGTGGTCCCCTGAAGAACCTGCCCCAAGACCAATTCAGACTTAAGTCACAACAAATTATTTTATTTTAATTAATTATAATTAATCAACAATAAGTATTGTTTTTAAAAATACTATGCTTCGATCCAGTTCTGTTATTTTATTATCTAATATTATACTATTTTAATATTTTAAGCCGATAAGTTATTTTCTATTGAAATCCGTTTATCTAATTCTTTCTGCGTATGTAGAGGAACAACAAACTCGGGTATTCGAGCTGTAAGTTTGGAATGGATATTTTTACTTGTAGGTGAGTATTTGCAAATTGTGTTGATTTTGTATAGAAATCTTTAATTATACCACGCAGATTTGTTCAATTAAATTAATGTTTGGGTAATTCTGTTGTGGTTGGTTTAAGTAATAAGATTTTCAATATCAACGCAGTTTTAAATTTAGTTGGTGTTAAATTGGACGCTGTCGGTTTTGATTCACATTTTTCTGTTCGCTTGTTATCAATCATTCAGCTTACTTTCTACAACAATATAAAATATTTTTTTATTTATTTATTTATTTTTTTTATTTGACGCCTACACTACGGGGAAACCAACATCTAAGGTCATCTGTCCCCCATCTAACATGCAACACGAATACACACATCCATAGTTGAGGTGACGGAATTTTCCAATTAGAAAAATCCCGCCGCCCCAACTGAGATTCGAACCCACGACCCTTGGAACACGAGTGATGCACTAGCACCACTCGTCCACTGCCGGCCTTTTTTTTAATTATTGATAATTACTGTTAAATATTACAACCAATTATCTATGTTAGGGTTTTAGTTAGTTAGATAGAAGACTTGCTTATTCTTCTTTACAATTGAAGAAATTTATAATGCATTTGCTGCGGGTTCACGTTCAATCCTTTGGGAACAGTCTTTTACCTACTTACTTTTTTTTTCAAACGTGTTGGACTTCTTTTGTTTTTATTTTAACCCATCCCTTTGCCACTGAGTGACTTGGACAATTAGAGTAAAGCTCTGACTGACATATATTTTGAATAGTATATACATATATATTTATAAAAAGACAAACTTTACATCTTGGCGCCCAACGTGGGGCCAATTTTAATTTACAGATCAATTATTAATATTTAGAAGCAAATTATTTGGAGGCCCATTTGAAAATTAGGCCGCATCTTTTGTTTTTATTCTAACCCACCCTCTCCACCGAGTGAGTTGGGCAATCAGGGAAAATCTTTTTTATAGACAGATTTTTCCTTCAAGTTTTAGATTTTTAGAGAAAATAATTTGCTTTTAAACACATATTTAATTTTCTTTAATTATAAAAAACATTATTTAAGGATTATAATTTGTTTATATTTTGTATTGATTTTTGTTATCATATTTCTTAATCACTAAAAATAAGAATACTAACTGTCTTTTTATTATCTCCCCTTGTGTCTGCTTGGCTGCTTTTATTAGTCTTGACAAAAAATTCAAGAAATAGATGTTAACGACCTTTTTAAAATTTCTAATTAAAAGGTTTTACTCATTGAAATTCCAAATCCATTTATTTCTTTTAAAACCACGGTAAGTAACATGCTATTTACATATATATTCAAATCCATTTAAGATTCATTAAATTCCATAAATCTTAGCAGATGATAAAATTTTCATCGAAGAATAAATTAATAACCTGATTATCTTGAAACAACTTATTAATTAATCACTTAGATTTACCAACTTGATTTACTAAAATCTCAAACACTTAAAAAAATATCGTTAACCTCACAATCTTGAATTGTATTGATTTGTTTACATTTTAACTTAGAACATAATTTTAAATTATTTTATGTTCTGCAAAAGGGTATGCACTTTTTGAAAGATGAAATTGGAAGAGAATTATGGAAAAATGGCTGCCCTTTTTATATGATTTGGTTGAAACAATTGAATGCAAAGTAATTTTTGCATGAAATGAATGAAACTTTTACAAATCATTTTAACATAACCAGATTATTGTTTTTGATAGATTTTGATTAATCCTAAAACTAATTGGATAATCTTATAAATATGAAAATTTCAAAACTAATAGTATACAGTCGAACTTCTATATAACGAAGTCGGTAAATCCTGAAAAAAAATTCGCTATAGGGCAATTTCGTTATAAAGAAATATCACCTTTTGTAAATATTATTTTAATGCTTTCGTTTTAATTCGAATGATTCCGCAAACTGTAATGCCTTGTGTTTAATTAATTGTGATAATGGTGCATTTTTGTCGCGAATTAAATGCACCCACTTTAAAACTGCTTCATCTACGGCGTCGTAAACATAAGTTCTAGCACGTTTTGCTGTATGTTCACCAACTGATTTTAAAATTGATTCGCGGTTTTTATTATAGTCGATAAACTACTGGCAGAAATTCCAAACTTTGCCGTGAGCCGCGATGTTTGTCTTGATGTCTGATACAGTTATCAATTTCCCGTAACACGTTGATTTTCTCAATAATGGTTAAATACTTTCGCTTTGATTTTTTTTGTACTCTAATGTAGAGCTGTTCTCTCACAAAACTAAAGTTACAATAAAAATTTGCAATGCAAGTTTTGAACTTTACGTAAATGGTAATTGCATTTTAATCTTTCTGGAATCTTCATTTAGACAAGTAACAATGTGTATAATGCATCGAAGTTTAATCTTTCCTAGAACTCTCATTCAAATAAATTTCCGGAACTCCCTTTAAAAAGTAAGAATGTAATGATAAACCAGTTGTAAACCTTTTAATGACAATTTTAATCCTTCTTAGAATTTCCATTTAAACAAATTTACAAAATCCTTTTATAAGGATTACAGGTTTTTAAAAATGTGTGCAGGCTTCTTGGAAGATGGCTAAATTTATAATCTTTTACTGCTGCTAAGAAAGAAAGATTGATGCATAATACATACATTTACCTGGAAAAATTTATTTTAGTTTGGCCTAAAAAATTCGTTAAATAGAAATTTTACTTCGTTATTTAGAGACACTTTTATATGTATTTTTTCTAAAAGGGCAGTGCACAGCACAAGAATTCGTTATATAGAGAAATTCGCTATATAGAAGTTCGTAATATGGAAGTTTGACTGTATAACACTCTTATGAACAAACAACATTAAATTTATAAATGAATGTCGATGAATACAATCTCCTTAAAAACTAAATAATACCTTTATTAATTAAAAATACCTTTCTACACCTTTCTATCTTACAAATTTAAACATTATATCCTTTAAAACATTATTTGAATAATTACAGGCATCAACAACATGAAAATTCAAGTCAATTAACAATATTCATTGAACGTTCCAAAACCGCAACAAAATTATACGTTGTTTATCTGATTTCATTAATAAAAAGCAGCCCTTACATAGTAGATAGTAAGATAGTAGCAATTATGTGGTAATGAAGCAGTTGTACAGACCTCCACCAAAATAATTTAACCAAGAGCTGTAAAATTTTGAAGTACAAGAAACTAATACAACTGAGGAAAGCTCGTTAACATAAAAACACATTTTTAACTATTAATGGATAAGGTAAGGTAGTAAATACTTGGAAACCTCCCTATTACAGCACACCTTCTCTGTTTTAGGTTAAATCTTTAAAATTGTCCTAAACTTCATTAAAATGAAAAATTAGATAATCGTCCTCCACATCGTTAATGGACAAGAAAAATTAACTAAATTCTATGGAAAAATCAGTTTTCCAGGTTCCTTTATCTGACTATAGTGTACAAGTGTGCATGTTAATCTTAAATAAGCATATTTTACTTCATAAAAGAAAAATTACTCAAAATTAATATTTTGGAAGTTGAGGTTATGCAACCAAACTAACGGTTGCTTTGAAATTTCATAAATATGCTTATTTAAAATTATAGTGTGGATGAATGGATAAGCGTTTGCTACCGTCTTGAGCAATATCCAAAATACCACAAATAAATAAGTTAACAGAGAAGTCACTGTTATAAATAAAATACTAAAATAGCTTTCTTCAAAATATGTGCAGTACAATCTGTCAATTTATTTGTCTTACTATAAGTTGCTTAAAAACTCGATATGGAAACTGTTTTTTTTTTATATAAAATGTTTCAATTTTCAGAAATGTTGACAATTTCTTTCCAGTCAATTATTTCTGACAAGCGAGTGTACGTTACTCTTAGGAAAGAATTGCTTAACATCGTAAATAGTTTTTAATTTTACAAGATTATGTCTTAATATACTTGTTTTCCATATTTCTTATGCCTTGTTTTTAATTTACGGAAAAATTGAGATTTCACTGTTCTTACTATAAGCAGGGTCATTTTATTGCTACCAACTGACAAGTGCCAATAGTCACTGCTTGTTACTATTTTTAAGTTTTGGTTTATTTTATTATTCTTTTATAAACCTAAAAAGAAACCCACGATGATTTGTCAAAAATAGAACTACGCTATATAATTCGTATCATTTACAAGCAACCTTCGCACTTATGTGTAAGGAATTATGTTAGAAGTAGTTCGGATTAGGTTTTATGTATTTTTGGACGAATGATTTGAAATAATGAGTTTTTTACAAAGCGCAATCAAGCTTGAAATGAATACTTACTATCAAATTATGATCGGCTGGTGTAAGAATAATTAAACTGACGACGTGATCTTTAAACAAACTATTATATAGGGTAATTGTGTTTACTGTCTTACACTATAACAGCATGTTTAAATTTATCTATCCTTGTTATTTAAGGTTGTTTGGTAGCTTTACACCGAATGTTTGCTTTAAGCACTTTTTAAATAATTTGTCGTAGTTACGTTTAAATCAATTAAATCATAGTAGCAAAAGTGATAAAACCATTTTTAAAATAAATTTGAATCAGATAGATGTTAAATCACTACATAAACATTTATTAATTAATACTTAAACATAATATTTTACAAAACTTAAGGCTGTATTTAAACAGTACCGAACCATCTGCTTGGGGGCAGCGGTAAGGGGACAACGAGAGGGGAACCTATCGAACTAATCCCCCACCACACATTATTTTTGGAGAGGGATATATTTAGAGAAACATTGAGATTCTTCATACCACAACAGCGTGCGTAAATGATTTAAAATTAATTGTTGATTAATTAATATTAAATAATTAATAAGTGAATGTACAGTAATTAGTAATTGTAAAAAATCATCAAAAAGTAAATCAATAAATAAATTCATAAAAAAGAAACAAACAAAAAAGTATGATTAAGTAAGGATGATTAATGACAGTCATTAAATAAGACAACGTCAACAGAGCATGGCTCCGTGGATGAATAACTGGCTCTCACACTAGAAAACCACTATTCAAATCCCATGCAATTCGTGTAATTCTTTTTAATAAAATATTTAAAATATTTCATAAATAAACCTTTTTTTTAATAATATAATATTTATAAAACAGAATAATTTACAATTGAATACTAATATGGTAATGTATAATCAATTAGTTTTATTTTTAATTGTCATAAATATTCTACATATATTATGTTGTAGTTTAAACAATGACTATAAAATTAAGGGATACTTTTATGTAATTATTCTTTTTTATAAATATTATAATTTAAAAAAATTGTTTTTTAAATATATTACATATATTTTATTAAAAGAAATTAAAGGAACTGCATGGGATTTGAACGTGGTTTTCTAGACGAAAATACAGAGTCCCCCTCCACAGGACTATACTGTCTGTTGACATTGCTTGCTTTTTTAATGAAGCTAAATTACTTTTAATGATTTTTTTTATGATTAATCTGGAAAATAGAAGAAATGGAAATGAAGCGAAACGTAACTGATAAAATTGTCTACTACATAAAAATGCAACTTAGTTATTTTTCTGTGAAACAGACATAATTTTACATAATTACATAATTTACAATATAAAAACTTTTCTACAATTCAGTTTCTTTCCGATAAATTCAAATTCCATTCAATATGGAGTAATCTTTATTCATTCTTTATTAATTCTTGATTTATTTAAATGAGAAAAAAGCTTACTTACAATTTAAACTTGCTCGCACGAACAACTCGAAAGTATTATGGCAAGGATTCAGAAAACTGAATGTTCTACCTTCTAAAATCGAAGAAAAATTGCTGCCTTTTTGAATGGTAATGACAATCAAATTAATAACCATTTTCTTAACAGTATTCCACAGATATCCATTCCTCAACATGTACTTGACTTTTATAAAAAAAATAAATTAGATAAAGCTGGGATATTTAATTTTAATCTCGTAGATGATTGTACCATATCAAAAATTGTTGATTCGGTGAAAAGTAACTCAACGGAATCGGACGGATTAAATGCTTCAATGATAAAACTTTGTTGTCCTTTCATATTACGGTACTTAGCACATATTATTAATTCGTGCATTTTAGAAAAAAAATCCGGACTGCGGGAAGTCGACTCTGGTAACACCAATAGCAAAAATCGAACAACCTATAGAGTATAAGGATTTCAGGCCAATTAGTATATTGCCAACACTTTCAAAATATTTGTAAAGGTAATTTAATTCCCAACTTAGACAATATTTAGAAAGTAATGATTTGCTTCCTCACGTCAATCAGGATTCCAACCTGCTCACAGCTGTACATCCGCTTTGTTAAACATAACAGATGATATCTTAAAAGCTCACGATGAGATGAAGGAAAATGTACACTACTGACTCTTTTAGACTTTAGCAAAGTGTTCGATACAATATATCACGAATTATTACTTAGTATATTGTACTTTCACGGTCTTGGTAATGATGCAGTTGGTCTGATCTAAAATTACTTTAACAATAGAACGCAAAAGTCAAGGGACCTACAGATCTCTCTATGCCTGTTGCTGTTACCAGAGGGGTGCCGCAGGTATCTTTATTGGGACATCTACTGTTCATCTTGTATACCAGAAGTGTTTGTGATTGCTTAGCGACCTGTAATATTCACATGTATGCAGATGATAAGCAGATATACCATTCATTTCAACCTAAAAATACTGGAAATGCGGCGAACATATTAAATAACTATTTATAGGCTGTATTTGTATTTTCAACAAACCACTGATTAATTCGTCTAAATCTTACACCTTTCTGTTGGATAAGCCGATCGGCAATTGTCAACTACTGCCCATTAAAATAGGAAATATCAATATTCCTGTAGTAGAAAGTGTTAAAAATTTAGGATTAATTATTGATAAAACGTTTAGATTCAAAAACAAATTATTAAATATACAAAAAGTTTACTATCATTTAATACTGATATATCCACACAAAAATTATCTAAGCAAAGAAGCAGAAACGTGTCGCCGCGAATATCTTATTTTATCACAGTTTATTTATTGCATACCTGTATATGGTCCCGGCCTTGATTTTGAAACATATCAATATATACATTTAGATGCTAGCTCTGCATAGTTTAGATATTTTTTATATTTTCTCATATCAAGCTTTTTATTTCGTATCCATCCGGATTGCCAATAAATAAATAAATCTGTTTGAAAACGGCGTTTGTATTTTTATATTCTCGTATAAACTCAGATAATACTGTAATAAACTGCAAACATTATAAGGCTAAGATAACAGAAGAGAATCCTGGTTGTAAGCGTTTTTAATTTCATAACTTTAATACAAAACCTTTACAAATAGAAATGTACAAAAGTTGTCTATAAATCCATAAACGTAATTACTCTTACTATTACAAGAAGCTTAGAAAATGTCTTGTCATGTTAAAAATGCTGCTGGGTCATTGCTTAACTAGATTATCTGATAATTACTTTATTTTATACTACCTACTAACTTTTATTCAATCAATTCTTACTTTTTAAAACAACAGATTAAAATAATTGTTATAATGATTTCTTAAGAAACGATTGTTATTATTTATTTAAAAAGAAAAAAATACACAGAGGGAGAATTTCCATCCCAGTTTAGTACAGGCGAACCAAAAGTTGTGCCGGCGTATACTGCCACAAGGCGGAGTTAGTAAGGCAGGGATTTCAATTTGTGTACAAGAACTTTGACGAGTGCCACTACTGCCTATATTACTGTGATTCTGACTACTAAAAATGTTGTATTACAATTTAGCGATGTTTGTGTGTGATGTCTGGTACCACTGTCAAAACGCATTTGACGTTTCGTAGTGTTCAAATGTGTGAAATGCAAAAATACACAGTAGAAAACAAGTGTTACCAACCTTACAAAACAAATGCTCTCCAAAAACAATTTAATAATCTCCTTTATTATTAAAACAATGTGCCTATTGTTAACGCAAAGTAGAAAACACAATTTCTCTATATTCACAAATCGACAGCTTACAGTTACAAAATTAGTTATCATCATTTATTTATTGTTTGTGAGAATTGCCGATTGTGTTTTGTGCGATAAAACTAAAAAAAAAAAAACTTAAGAAAATCTAAAGGGCATCTGTGAGAACTGTGAATTTTGCGTGTTGACAGTGAGAAGTGTCTATTTAGGCTTACAGAGATTTTGCACTTTGACCGCAGAGCCAGTGGCGGTACTACGTACCCTTCGGATGTTCTGTTAGTGAACGGTAAACGTGGTATCCGTGTAAGTGATCGCGAAGCAACCGGTTAATATGTTTTCGTCATACTATGTTGTTGTAGAATGAATAACGCTCAACAATTGATAACACCCTGATAACACTCAGCTTCGAACAACCTGCTTTTTTCAAAACTTTATTGATTTCCATTGCCAATGTGACAAAAGTGTACACTACTTTCGATTTTTCGTTTGTATTAAAAAGCAACCATTTTTCTCCTGATATAATTTGATAAAATATGGTTGATTACATTGATCAGTACATTAATGATAAATATTTAGAAAAAAATAGTTTTAGAAGTTACAAAACAATCTTCAGCAAGAAGGTGTCCATTTATGATCGCGTGTGGTATGGCAGTTAAACTTCCAAAGTAGGTAGCTTAAATGAAACTACAATCATACAAAAAATTCAGAAGGAAACCCTTTTAAATTTTGTTACTAGTATTGACATAAGACGTCAATCCTTAACACAAATATTTTGTAAGCTGTGGCTTCTATGTTGCAGATTAGTTGCATCAAATAATGTCAATATTAAATAAAATTAAATGTATTGATTTCAATAAGCCTTCTTTGCCAAAGAGAAAAATTATTCTATTGTTAAATATAATGAATCAAAATTGCCGTTTGATCACTTTGAAAACAAATTTTCTAATTTATCAAACTTTTTGTCATAATGAATAAACCACTTAAGCTTTGCTTTATGCGGTGGATAAAGTTTTTGTTGGATTTTTAGTAAATACTTTTTCAATTCCTTAGTATGTGTACACCATTTCCGCTAACTGTATATAAAACACCATGGTCTGGCGGTAACAAAGGTACAAAATGAAAATAATAGGGGACCGCTGGTGAAACACTCTTGTGTCAGGAATAGACTGATGTTTTTGTATTCTTAGTCAATTAATGTGTTGGGTGTAATAGAAAACAATAGCGCAGAGAAAAAACGCAAGTGAAAAACACAAAAGAAATGGAAAAAAGGTAAATATGAGAAAAAAATAATAAAATAAAAAGGATTCTAATCAAATGGACTCATTGAAATCCATACATCGAAATTGAGCCTTACGATCTATTGCAATACGATTTCGTGTTGACTTTGCAAATAATAACAGCAGGCTCGTCTTACCGGATTTATAGATACTTATAGATTGATCTGAAGTGGCTGCGGTACCGGTGGCTGATATGGTTTCCATCAATTGCATGTTTTGTTATGAATTATCTCAAGACCCGTTCATTCGACATTAGTTCTTCACTGTTAGGAACTACAAGATGTTCGCTAAAGTAGTCTAGAAACTTACGACGAGTATCTGTTAATTTTAACTGATCCACCTCATTGTAAATGATATATCGTATGTTGTAAATCAATGCCAAAGACCAGCGTTTAGAGCGTTTTCTACATGTATGTATATTGTCCAACCATTTGATCCATGGCGTCGACTCCCTATTTATACGGGTAGTAGTACAGAATAGCTACTGGCTTATGTGCACGAGCTGCCTATGTTCCAGATTGTTGACATCAGTATGGCTTTGTTTTTCTTTGGCACAAACGAAGCAATACTGACATCATTGTCGTGATCAGTGGCGTAGCCACGGGGGGGGGGGATATGGGGGATATATTCCCCCCAAGGGTCAAAAACTTAAAAAAAGTAGATGAAAAGTAGATGTGATATTTGACAAACTGACCAAAAACCATGGCACCTAGATTTTGTTTTATAATGTTTTTTGTCGAATAAAGACTAGTATTCTTAATAGTGGGGAGGCAGATGGCAAAAATGACAAATTTGGCTCACCCTGAAGCCTAACTACCAACCACCATGCTAGATTTTATATTACAGTAGTACAGATGATATTTTGACCGGTGGTCACTGTGTATGAGTGGGATCCTCTTTTCTGGACGGCATTTAGGAAAATGGCGGATGCAAATATTTGATTGTTTGTAGTTTGGAAACCACTCAACCTAGATACTTGATCTTGGTGTCAAATTATATGTTTTTGGGATCAAGGAAGTCAAATAAGTCTTTAATTTATTTATATATACAACCCATCTCCCATTTTTCAAAATGAAGACCAATATATGGCATTAAAGGAACTTGTATTTAATTATTTTTCAACTATTACAATCTTCCTTTATTAAATGAAGATAATGATATTTCTTCTGACTCAAACATAAAAACCACAATTTAAAATGTCCTTTATGGGGCCTAACTTCCCTGTGTGATAGAATATAAATTCAAGAATTACACTGTTTCATCCTCATAATCCTGGTTTGAATATATGTTCTTACACTGCTCAAGAGAACACCCACACACTTTGAGACATGGTAGCTTGTTTACTGTACACACACAATTAGATCGAGCATAATCTGGTTTTAATTCACCATTACCATCGTACCATCCGCCATCAAGTAAATCAGACAGCAATGGCTTAGCCTCCAGTGCTTTTCTTCACACAAATGCTTGGTAATGTGCACGTTGGATGTGTAGTTTCAATGAAGCATATGTAGGAGGAAGCGTTTCTAATGATTTTCTCCCAAACTGTAATTCCCGAAGTTCATTGATTGATTTTAAAGTTTCTGCATTATGTAGAGAGCGCGAGTAAATGCTAATAAAAAAGTCTTCAGCCGCTTTGATTGCACTATCCGATAATGTTCCAAAACCAATTTCTGCAAGCAATTTAGGACTTTTCAGATAAATTTCCCATGCAGTTTTTTTGCCAATACCACTGTGACTGGTGACAATAAAGATTCTCGCACATCAGTTGGTATGCCTGAGAATATTTGTATGCACACTATGCACAGGGACGAATATTTTCTGTAATGATGTTCCTTTGGACATCCATACTTCGTCTGCGTGAATTTATTGAAACATGTTCACTAACATAACTAGCACATCTGTATCTTTGCATTGCACAACAATCCGACTGTATCCATTATTAGTTGCATCTTTTGCATGAAGCAAAATCCTCGTATCTGGTTCTTCGTGGTTTGCAAATAATGAATCTGACAGAATTCCAGATGTGGAAGTTGTCGTATCACACTGTTTATAACCACTTGCTGTTACTACAACTTGGTTTGGGCTTAATTTCTTAGAGGATACATCCATCAACTGATTTGAGAGGAAGTGAGTTAGAGCTTTTTTATTTTCAAGAAGATTAATAAATCCATTCCAATTCTGTGGCAAGGGAATCTTGTATGTCACATCTTACAAGGGGGGAGGTGCTCTTGCTTTTGTGTTTGGCCTTAATTGTTGATTTAATAAAATTATTTTTGTAGCTATCAAAGACAACATCAATTCTCGAAGTGTAATCAGAGAAATTCTGCAATAATAACTTCACAAGTGAGTCCGCTAGATCACCAAAAATTGTTGCTTTACTTGGCTTTCTGAGTGCTTGTACGTAGCATGTACGCATACCAGGTTCTTCTACAGGAAGGATATCTACACCATTGCCCCCTATCAAAATTGTACCGAGCATGGCTTTATATGTTGGAAGACGAAAACATCCGTCATATGTTGCTAGTGACAGTGGGACATCATGCAATTAATATTGAAGTAACTGTTTCAAATCAACATTTTTTTAATTGTGGTTTTCATGTTTGAGTAAGAAGAAATATCTTTATCTTTGTTTAATAAAGGAGGATTGTAACAGTTGAACAATAATTAAATATAAGTTCATTTAATGCCATATATTGGTCCACATTTTGAAAAATGGGAGATGGGTTGTATATATGAATAATAATTAAAAACTTCTTTGAATTCCTTGACCCAAAAACATATAATTTGACACCAAGATCAAGTTTTTAGGTTGAGTGGATTCCAAAGTACGAACAATAAAATATTTGCATTCGCCATTTTCCTAAATGGCGTCCAGAAAAGAGAGTCCCACTCATACACAGTGACCACCGGTCAAAATATCATCTGTACTACTGTAATATAAAATTTAGCATGGTGGTTGCTAGTTAGGTTTCAGGGCGAGCCAATTTTACATATTTTACTAAATGCGCCTCCCCACTATAAAATGTTTTTGTTTTTTATTCAGTATTCTTTAATATTTGCACTTTTGTTCCGTACAATCTATAAAAAACCTAAATAAACAGTTATTACAGGTATAGGTTGCGAGCCAAGCCCACGGATTTTCTTTTATTATTGTATATCCCTCCCCAAGGGCTAACTCTGGCTACGGCACTGGTCGTGATATGCAAACATTGTGCACGAAAAACGTTTCTTATATGCAATCTAGCCTAGAAAGATGATTGTTTGCGGTTGACGAACTGGCGAACAAATTTATCAGTAGCAATTACATATGCGACCAACCTATACATATTTTTTCGACAGTTATTTCACAGTTTCGATAGTTTGATTGGTTCACTTAATTCGGATGTCTTGGTTATTTAACAGAGTATAGAAAGACTTTCAAAGAAAAATGGGTTTTGCACCATATCCTGATTCTATACTTCGCTGGCTTGGACTGTGAACAATGCTTTTCTCTGTATGAAGACAATTGCTCATCTATGGTTATAAATTCTGTTTACGTTCCTGTCTGCTGTTCGCGTTGTCAAAGAGGATATACTGGTTATACTACGATAACTATGCATTGACATTACTGTCTGATAAATCGGTGGGAATTTGTTAGCAACAATGCAGAGATGCGCTGATTTGTGGAATGTTTCACACCAGCTACTAACAAGACAGTAACGTAAGCAAATTGTTTTGTTAGCTGTGAAATTAAATAATAACTACTTTCTGGTTTGATCGTTATTATAATAAGGAAGGGGACCCCAAAGTGATTCATTCAGAATGAGGCAGAGCAAAACACGTGGGCGAAAATGTAAAAGGTATTCAAAATTACGCAAAGGCCACACTGTAATCTAAATGTAAAATAAACAATAAATGAGCTAGAAAGATTCCGTAGCGGAATAAACTGATCAGAAATGTAAAATCAGCAATGAAAATCGATTGGTTCTAGCATACGTCACTGAATTCTTAGCAACGTGAAATCTGCACTCTTATCTTATCTCACCCCGGGTCGTATTTGCTTATTCCGGTGCGATTACGAAAATGACTAATTTCTTGTATTTACAGTTGAAGTATAGTTGTCCTAGCCTTTGACAGCTATAATTGTAATCAGCAAAGATGAAGGCTGTATCATTAACCGTACGAAGCTAGTAGCACAACTGTCTGAACTGTTTATAATACATAAGACAGAGATGGAGACTTACCAGTGCGTCTAGCGCAATTACGGCTTATCTGACTAACATAGTAGAGGTAGTATAGTCGGGCCTGCAGAAATTGGTTTTTATAGCTCTGAGATTCAGGTACCGACAGTAATACCTTTTGTAAAAGTATCTTTAGACTCAAGTACCGACAGTAACAATTATTGTTAAATTATCTTAGAAAGAGTATTCAACAACAGTTGTATGGGCTTGCATTCAGGGCCGTCTTCTTTTCTTTTTTTTTTGTTTTTCTTTTTTGAGGTAATATAATGTAAGTATGACGGAATAGAAACAATTGAAGATAGATACAAACGATTTATATTACAAATTTATTATGTTAAATGAAAGTACATAGATACTACATAAATGAATAATATAAATAGGATGCAAAAATACACGATGAAATTTGTTATGTTTTGAAACTTTAGACTTTCCCTTAATTCTTTTGATATTAGGAATAATATTTTTTTGAAACATATAAATTTTAATTTGTAAAACCCCGTTTATACCCTTGCCGTATCAAACCGCATTTAACAGGTATAACAAACAAAAAGGAATATTTTATTTGTGTCTCTTATCTTTTTATCTTTTAATTTTCTTATGTCTTAATAAATGGAATTTTTAAAAATTTAAAGTTATACCTTAAAAAATGTCCTAAATAGTTACCTGATAACATTTGACAGTATCACTGTAAGTTCAAAGTATTCCTTTATTTAAGGCTTTAAGTAGTAAGCTGAGTAAGCCTATAACAGTTCTTTGTTGGAATAATCACTATTATTGTGAAATTCCGCCCATAAAAACCAATTTCTGCAAGCCAAACTATATTTGCTCAATTATTACGTCGAGCGTTTCGAACTGTTGGGTACTTATGCAATTTGTTTTTTTGCAAAAATTGCAATTTGGAAAACCAAGAAAAACTTTTTTTAACCATTCTGCGTAAATAGCAAAAAATACGTTTTTTTCAAAATTTATTTATTTGAAATGTTTTCTCAATTTGGATATTTTTGGGTTATTAAAGGAGTATAGAAATTTCTCTCCCACATGTTGAACACCATGTCCTATGGCACGCATGAACGCATTCACACTGTTTTGCATTTTTAATATAATTGGCTTCTCTAATGAGAACTACATACACGTCAGCAATTCTTCACATTAGAATAATAAGTATTTTGAGTATAAAGTATAAAGTCTAAAGTATTTTGATCCATAGTTTCTTTCATTTTAACATTATAGAAAAATATAACTTCACTTTCAAACGTAAATGCTCCTAAATAGTGTTAGAAAATGCTCGAGCATTTATTTTTGGAGAATATTCCCGGAGCACAAACAAGAAAAAACGAGAATAAACCCTCACAAGTGAACAGGACTGGAGAATATACCTTTAACTTGGAAGATATACCCAAAATAAAGATAATTTCAAAAGTTCTTAAAATTTCTCAAAATGCTGAAAATGCTCGAATGTTCTCCAATTTTCTTTTTCTCATTTATAATTCCAGTAGTTGTAGTTAATTTGACTGTTGTAAGGTAATGTGTTGAAAGGTAATGCAATAATAGAAAATTGGAACATATTAAACTCGTTGGGCCATATTTAAGTCTCACTATTAAGTTAATAATGTGTTTAATTGCCATTGTGACCAATTCTTATATTTATCCACCTATGAGAATGAAATAAAGCTACCTTTTTTTGTTGACTTTAATTAGAACTTTAGTTAGAGACACATTTAATCATAGCATGTCAATACGTCCAACTATATTTAGATTAGAAGCTCAGGTATGCATCTTTCGGCTACCGGACACAACGCTGATCGCTGACACTTTACCGACCCTTAAAATAAATTTTGCTACTGAACACTTTGCCGACCATGGATAATACGCTGACCACGCAAGATGTCCATCGCTTGCGGTCGGCGTAGTGCCCACGGTCGACAAAGAGTCCAAAACCGCCAGCCGACGTAGTATCCACGCCCGGTGTCCAGTACCCAACCACCGCATGCACACCCACAAGTAATACATGTTAAAAACTTTACAAACATTTGTCACTATTTGTAAGTTCTCGAGAATTATTATGAGAACGTTCGCGTACGTGCTTGATTACACTCTTAGCTGCTGCGTGTAACACGTGTACATTTTGCGTGGGCATGCGGTTTAAGATCGTTTAATTTCGGTTTTATTCTCGATTTTTAATGTTCTTGTTGATGCTCGTTTGTGCTGTATTATTCTGAAAGTTCTCGAGAATTATTATGAGGACGTTCACAAACGTGCTTGATTATGCTCTCCAAGAGAACGTTCTTTTGATACGTTTTTATCATGCGCGAACGTTCTCATCAGCATTTTCAGAACGTTCTTTCATTTACAACACTACTTCTGAAACATATGAACGTCCAACTGAATTTATTAAAATTAAAAAATATGGTACAAATAATATTTTATTATGAACACGTAGTTTAAAGAAATTCTTGTTAGCAATAATACACTTCGTGATTCTTACTTTTTGCAAGCCCCAACCGATTTTCTTCCAGCAGCTTGCAAAATATGCTGTGACAAAAATAAAATTTGTTTTATCTCTATAAGTGAAATTACGTGCATCTTATAAATGTTTTTAACGATAAAATTGAATCCTGTTTATATGCTCCGTCCTTTACGGTTTCTGAGATATACTGAGATATACTTTTAAGTTTACTTTGACATAACTCATCAACGAGATATGATGGAAATATTTAATTATACCTAAATTAAAGCTTATACCTTAGAAAATATACTAGAATTAACATATTTTAAGGGGCGCTCTCGTACGATTAGTAAATTGTGATGAAATCTTAATTATACTCTGTATATCTTCACTCCTGCACACAATTGTTGATTGTGTGTAGGAATCTTTGGTATTATTCTTTACACATTGTTCCTGTATAATAGTATTAATTTCATTCATTACAATGCTATTGTGTGTAAAGAAGAGGGGTTGGAGGGAAGAAGGAGGGGCAGTTAAATATATTTCAACAATAATATTATATATTGTAAATAAACATTAACTGGTTACAACGACTAAAATTAAACGTACTCAACTTCCTCAGTTTACGATTAAGATTTCATCACGATTTACTCATCGGAAAAGAGTGTTAATTCAATTGAGGGCCTCCGTACAATAGCGGGCTAACCCACAACTGTAATATTGAAATAAATATAGTATTTCTTTGATTAGGAATATGTAAGATTTTAATTTCTGAAGCTAAAGAGATCTTTGAGGAAGAGTAAGACCCACTCTATATATTTCCGTAGTTATGTGTACAGTTTTCAGGAAATATCTATGCTAAACCTATCTAAATATTTATGCAAATGTCCATTATTGCACCAAGCCCTTCAGTTATATTCTGTGAGGTATACGCTTCAAAATATGCGAAATTAAAGCTTCCTAATACATTTCGTTGATGAGTTGTGTTATATCAAAGCCAAAGCCTACGCGGCATTTTTTTAGCACTTCTAGTCTCAATATCATGCAGAGTTCATTTTTTTAAATTCCATAAGATGCGTGTAATTTTATTTATAAATCAAAAATTGTGTTAAACTGTGTAGTATTAATAAATGGCAATTTTGTTTACTATCAGACAAGAACTTTCTATCTGCAAGTTCCCAGGTTAACGAAATTACAAAAACTCGCACATATCCAAGTCAGATGAATACGGTATATGTTATACATTTACTATACACTTACATTTGCTAATTCATATACATACTCATACTCATATAGTTACATTTAGCTTTCTCTTATAAGTCAAAAGTGTGGATTGAAGCTGTCATATTAGAAGATGCATTAATATTTTCTCCTTTTATTACTTCTTATTATTCTCCTTTTCTGGAACTCTACTGAATACTTCTGAAAAACATTTTTATCCGCTCCGTTTTACTGTAATTATCTTATGTATTACAGCTAAGCTGAACTGCACTGACTAGGTCTGTACATGTGAAGAAAATTTTAATTTTTTCGTTGTTCAATGCTTTTTCATCATACTTTGAGTTACATTTATATAACTGTATTATTCATAATAGTAGGTGATTTAGTAAATGCAGTGTGTTTATTTATTATGAATAGTTAAATAATCTAATTATTTTATAGTTTAGTAAAATTATTAAAGATCATTTCACACTTTTACATCTGTTATCATGTGTATATTATTTTGAATAAAAATTAATAATTGTTTCGTTTTTAACAATAGGTTGCACGAGAACGAAGTGGGAGCCCGCGCGGTAAAGAGTCCAACTCTTACTCAGGCGCAGTGGCGTATTTAGAATATTTTTTAATAGTGTCAAAATCTGTGTTATGTGAAAATCTTATTGTTTTGATTCGGAATTTTGATAAGCTAGCCCCCCCTCCGAAAAAAATTCCTAAATACGCCACTGCTTAGGCGGCTTGGGTTCGATCCCTGGAACCGACTAGTGGATTGTTCTCGTCGATATAAAGCCTCGGTACACTTTATCGTGCTGTCAGATGGGCATCATTTTGTATATAGTAAGTTAGATTATAATTTTAGTAGAAGTAGTTTAAAATTGTAATGAGCCGGGGTCCCTACCCACTAGACGATCACGGCCCATATTACTCTACCCGCGTAAAATCCAAATATTTAATAAAACAGAAATTGACACAGTATTACCAACTTTACAAATGACAAACTTTATAATGATAAATATAACAAAAAGAACAAACTGGATATTTAACAAACTGGATCCTACGTGTGATTATTTTTTATAACATGTGACCAAGGTTGATAACGATTGACTTACTTCATAAGGATGGAGAAAGATATAAACACAAATAAAAGAACACAAATTAATAAAAGAACAAATAAATATGATTGTAGTATTTTATTAATTTATTCTTAATCTTGAGCGAGGGGGGACGGACTTAAACTGATACAAATTAATAAACGGCTAGTTCTGTAAAAAACCCCTTGAAATTATTGCTAGCCCAGCTTAAATACGTACACGCTTCAAGTTTAATAAGTGATCAAATGATTATTCAGTTCGGTTACAATAAACAATACCGATCAATAAAACAATTTATCAAGTTGATACAGTTGTGTGTTTATACAAGGTATTTATACATAGTCAAAACGCAAATCTCTCAGCATAAAACATCAAAACTGAGTGATAAAGAGTCAATCAAAAAGATTTACAGATAAACTAGAAAAGATAAACGTACCAGATTAAAATGAATACACAAGAACTGCTGAACAAAAATTATATCATATTTGACATAGCAACATATACGTTGTGACCAAACCATATATATATGGAAATATCAGAACACGTCTTTTGTAAGACATAGTTTTACTGTCAACAACAGGGAAAGCTCGTATCTAGATACCTAGACAAGCGAGAGTGTGTTATAAGCACTGAAAAAGAATGACATAGCACATACGAGTATAAATAACATAAACAAGCAAGTGTACACAAATAAGGGTTTGAGCGTTCTACAACACGGCCTATCAAATGTACTTAAGTCAACGTGGAGCCTCATCCCATGCCATAGTTTGACGGTTCTACAACACGGCCTATCAATGGACTTAAGCCACCGTGGAGCCAACTCACATGCAAATAAATAAATAAAAGTTCTAGTAATTTCTCACACGGCCTATCATGGGTTTTATTACCACCGTGGGGATTAATACACTCTTAAATAATAAATCAGTCTAACCTTAGGGTAAAATAACCTCTTGTTCTGGACCAAAAGATTATCCCTTCAGTTTTTTAGTCACAAAGTAAAACGTTTTGTTAAGTTATAAACATTAACCTAAAAAATCAATAAGTACTGACAGTAAAACACATAACTTTGGGTTTCAGATTAATTAAATAATATAAAAATCACATCACACAACTAGAATCAACATAGATTAAACAGACAAAAATGAACTTACATGAAAATAAAATTACTTGAAAAACAACTGACCAAAATGGCTACCTACTTCCTGTTTATGTTACATCCCATAATAATCCTATATCCAAAACAAAAACGCATAGCTCCCTAACTACAAAAAAAATCAAAACTACCAACATTAAAGAACCTGTAATAAACATCCCTAAACCTAAAATCAAGTTACCAACCCCAAAGAAACTGTAATAAACCATTCCCAACATTTTATATTGAACAAAATAGTTGTTATTTTTAAAATCAATTACATATTTTGCCTGAACTTGTATGTAATAACAGAACTAGGTAAATTGACTATTATGAAAATTGTTTTGTGGCTAAATGACTTGCTACAGCTACTTTGATAATTTTGGTTGACTGTAGGTCTGACCACTACAAAATGCACGTTAGCAAGTTATTCTGTAAGTTATTAGAGTTACTGTTACATTAGAGAATTAAAGTTAACTCTGTTTTGTCTTAACTTTGTCATCAAATATAGTAAGCGAACAAAATATTACAAAATTTTTTTTATTTTGCGTTCACAATTTGGGTTGTGACACCAAAAACGGTTTCATAATAGAGGCTATTATAACATCGTTTTTGGAGACTATTTGTTTTATATTACATATAATTACATTTTTGTACGACCGTGCTATTTCGGATTGTTTACCATACTTGGTTTTAGAACAGTAGGTTATATTTACTGATTGCTAAGCAAAAACGCGTCGATAAGTAATTACTTACCGTTCAGTTCTGTCAAAAACAGAACGGTAAGTAAATTGTATGTAATTTATAAAATAAATGCATGATCTTTAGATGTCTCTTTCGCGAGAAATCATTTATTTTCTAAATAATTGGACTATTTAAAAAAATGTATGTTGTTTATTTAAATTTGCTCAGGCCTCTTCAATATCCCAATTATATTCGTTTTCAGATTCACTCATTCTCACGAGTTTGACAAATATCGTGACATTCAAAAATAATAGTAATTACAAACGTATCCGTGGTAACGACAAAACCTACTTAATGTTTGGTGGATATACAGGGCAAAAATAAATTATCTTAAATCTATTTTTTTCGGGGATATTTCCTTAGTTAATACCTTTGTATTCATAATGGTCGTACAAAAAATAGTATAAGCATCTCAAACAGTAAGGAGTTTACCGATCTCCTCCAATATTGGCGACTTCGCTTCGCTCAGTCGCCAAACATTGTCGTCGATCGGTAAACTGTCCTTACTGTTCTTGATACTTAATATACTATTAATTTTGACACATTCTAACCTCACAAAACCAGAAAAGTCATTTTATAGTATTATCAAATGTTCAACACAAAAACCACTAGATTGTAATACAATGTTTTTAATAGCTTGAATTTACAATTTCTATAAAATTAATGACGCAAAGTATAAAAAATAGTATATTATGCATGTTTTATAAGAGGTATTGTAGCACTCGTTCCTTTGGAACACTCCTCGCTTCTTGCGTCGTGCTACAATAGATTGTCTTATACAACTCGTATAATAATATACTATTATAAAAGCTAAACTATAATTGGAGTGTACGTATTTATAGTGGTAACAATGCTTTATTTTATGGCAAAAATATTATTGGTAAAGGTTATAGTCAGAATCAGTGACTAAGATTCTACAATAGAACGTTGCAGTACATCTAATGCAGCGCAGCACTATTCTGGAAAAAGCTAAATTTAAAGAGCTTTTCTGAAAAATGCTGAATTTAAGGTTTTCTTTCACTAATGAGCGCTGAAACCTCTTTTAAGTCATAATTGACAAATGCTTTCTGGCTATTTTCACCACTTCCACTATTATATTTAGAAAAACTAATAATTTAGATTCCCATCAACTTGACTTTATTAATAATTAAATCTCAAATAATCTGTAAAGTAGTAATTGATATGAACGTACGAATTGTGTCTATCGCCGTTTTTTTTAATTTGATCCACGTATTGGGTCATAGCTTACTCATTTTGAAGTATTATTATTAATCCAGAAGGAAGCATCAATCAATATTTGGTGGGTTCCGCTGAAATAGAAAAGGCCACGGTAAATCACCCTATATACTAATGTCATATGTTAATCATATGAATTTCACAAATTTGCTTTTAAGAGCTTGAATAATTATCCATTTTTTGGTGTAAAAGTATGCTAAAATCACAAACTGCAAAATAATTACAAGAACAAATTGCATTATTGACTTTACACTGCAAATGTTGCTCGCTTGATTAGAATCATTTGTACCAAGAAATTCAATAGTGTATTTGACCTTGATGTTTTCAAAATAATGCACATATAAGTGCTATCAGGTGATAACTTTATGCTTTAATAATAGATGATATCTAAATTAATAAATACAAAAGCCATTTACATACCCATAATCTGTTGAAAAAGACCTTGCCAATAAGAAAACATTTTTATAACCAAGTGGGGCTAAGGCTTACCTTTCAACCGCTATTCTAGACCAAAGGTCATCATATAGTGTCATTACAGTATCCACTGAGTACTAAATATGTCCTGGGAAAGTCTCATCGAGTACAAATTTCACATTGAAGATATGTCGCAAATGATAGGTCTGTGGCCATTGCTATGACGGTCCTATCATCCCAAAGGTAAAAATAGTATATTACATAACGAGAGTGGAAAGTGGCATTTTTCGTACGAGTGTGAAATTTACGCACGAGGCATCAGCCGAGTGCTGAAATCACACGAGTAAGACACACACTTTACACCGAGTTATGTACACTATTTTTCCTACGACCAGAAAAATACAGTTTTTCAAAGAAAAAATTATTTTAATGCTAACAAAAAACAATTTACATTTCATTCAGTAATTTTATTTTTATCATTATTTTCAGTACCAATAAAGTTTATAACTATATGATTATTGTAACAATTTGTGAAGTTAATTGGGGAAAGCGTGTGTGTAAGTGCGTTTTGAATATTGTCAGTATTATTGTTTTATCCGTAAAGGGATTATTATAACAATTAGTTAAATTTCTTGGAATTTGAGAGTTGTGAAAAGGTGTTTGTAAAAATGAGTTTTCAATATTTTAACCATTTTAAACATTTAAACCAAAGAAAAATTTATAGTCGACTACTAACAATGATAAATCAGCCTTTATACTTATGGCGTCTTTAAACAAAAGACTATCATCCGCATATTGAACATTATACAAAGCCGTCTCCGATTATTTATTTATTTAAAATATTTTTAGAAATTAATTATACTCTAAGTAATTATTAAAACTTTTTAACAATAAATCTATAAAATATGAATTAAAACTTATTAGCAATTTAAATTAAAATATATTGTTGGAAATGGAAAACAAGATTAAAATTATTATTTTGCAGTGAAAAGTTGTTTTGGTGTAATGACAATTGGTGCAGTGAAAATATGTCAAATATCCCTCAATATATCTAATCAATAGTTTTTCATGAAATAAATACAGCTAGAATTAATTAATTATTGTGTTAGTAGATGATTCATGTATCAAAATAGTCAAAATATATAAGCAGGTTCTTATTACTTAAATAATTTGATATTTACTGCATAGATTTCAACCGTGAGATTTGCGAAAGTAAATGGCACAGCCGAAAGTAAAATACACTAGTGTGTTTTACTTTCGTGTGTTATGTTCGGTTTTCTAGGCAACTTGATTGTGCGATATGAGCTACTTTCTGATATGGTCGTAGGAAAAAATAGTTTCATTACAACACCCGCCGAGTTGGATACAGTTAGCAAGGTCTCATAGAGTCGGTTAAGAATATGCATCACAGTATGGATCTGTGACTTTCAGATGACCTCCAAGTCCAGGGTCTGCCGCCCGGATGCAACATATAATTTGCCGCCCTTTAAATAATATTAATAGTAAGATTTCTGTAATTTCTTGATAACAGTTACTTTTAATTGTTTAAAAAACAAAAAATAATATATGTAAAAAACTGTATGTAATGAGACAATTTTTTTAGTAAGAATCGAGAAAGTACTTCCGAAATAAAATATTTGTATTTTCTGTATCTTTCATACTTTTCAAACTTTCATCAAAAGTGAGGTACAAATGCTTGCCCCGTGCCCGAAAATCCTAGTCTTCTAGACACAAATCACCTACTTAGTTACCAATTTGCACAAATGGAGATTCTCTGACCCAAACTTCGTTGATAATTAAGATAACTTTCAAAGCCATCTAATTCATCAATGGACTTTGTTTTAACCACTCTCCAAATAAGGACGACACCGTCCATAAAATCGTAGATATGTTGTAGAACCTTTCTTCTAACGGTTTCGTAGAGTTAGTTGTTCACTTACGTTGGTTGCATGGTCTGATTCTGAACAGTGAGTACTAATCAATAGGTACACAAAGTTAAGCAATGTTGAACTGAATCAGAAGTTGAAAGGCTATAACGGAACGAAAACCATAACCGGTCGTGCTTCGGAGAGTACCTCAAACCATTAGTCGCGGTTATTAATGTTATTATTGCATCGGTAGTGGTTAGGTCATGTCATGTGTGCTAACCCGACTTGAAAACTCTAATAATCAGGTTTCACCATGGCCATACTATATTTACGTAACTTTCCGTTTACATTGTTGTATTCCACCTTGAACGCCACTGTTTTAAGATCTGTTTCTTGGTTTTCTCTGCTGTCTATTTAGTTTTTTTTGTATTTTATTCAGTGCTACAGTTTTTGCTACTTCCTTGTTTACTGCATTTTCGATTTTTTCGTTTCTTCTTTTATTTCCTTTTTTTGTTGCTTTTATCTTTCGGGATTTATTATTTTGTTGTTTTTGCTGTATTTTCCACTTTCAGTTGTCTTTTGTCTGGTTTTATTTTTTCATTTTTAGATTTTACATATCTTGCAATTTCTTCCTTTTTTTCTTTTCTTCTAAACACCCGAGTTTTTAAGTGCGTAATCTAATTCCATAACCATCCCTCCTTCCTTATTAACACGTATGTACTGTAATGATTTTCCATCATAATATTAATAAGAATTAATTGCCTCAGCTGTTGAAGTTAAAATCATGAATTCTTATTGTTACCCAATAAAGAAACATTAAATGTTGACTGCGTTTATCATTAATAAATAACTACTAATTGAACATTTATAAAGAATCTATTAAAAGATTCAAATTTAGTTCAATTTTCACTTGTAATATACCAAGTGCATTGATTATTGCCGGAAATTTTTTGAGTGACATTTCTGCAACGTCATAATTGCACGACACGAAGTGGAGTGCAATTACGTTGCAGAAATGCACGAAATCAAAATTTCCAGGCAGAATCAATGCACGAGGCTATATTCGGTAAGAGAATCGCACGACGCACAGAAAAAATGCATTATGATTAATTGGTTTTATGTAGCTATATATGTTACAAGTATAATTTCCAAAAAATTTCCAAAAAATTACTCCTTGGTAGCATATATATATAAATTTTCGGGAAAATTGTGTGATTGTCATGGATACAATTCAAATTTGAATTTTTCTATTGGTTCTCGGCATCGTCGTGCGATTCTCAATCAAGTTTTCAAGATTTAAAATATTTAAAAAAATCAAAACTTACTTGATCGTGTCATCACAATTGTGTTATTCACATTTTGGGATTATACGTCAAAATTGACACTTCGAGGTGATCAAAGATTTCCCATTAACCAAACCATTATAACATCAAAGAGGTGAGCATACCATTTCATAAAATCCCATTTCATCAAAACTGTGGATTCTCATAAAAGAACCCAATTGAATATTCATGATTATTCAAGGTTGGTTTCATAATCAAAGGACATAATTAATAGTAAATGGTATATGATTGTTTACAATCTTAAAGGCGCCCTGAGGTAGGCATTGTACAGTATTTTTCTATGTAGTTGCAGATTAATAAACAAAATAAAAATTTTCTAGTATTAATTAAAAACCTGCAACATTACAGTACATATTCAGTGAAGCATTGGTATCAAACTAAGTGCTCTACTAACACGAATCATGCCAAATAGAGGCCAATTTTATAGCAGGTTGGACTTGCTAACAAGAACCGGTGGGCATCTATCGTCTTTAGGAAGAATTATCTCAAAAATGAATTATTAAAATGAGTTTTTGAACATCTGGGAAAACCAACAAATTAAAACATCCATTGATGTCTAATATAGCTGTTATTATTATCATTAACTATTATGAAACTGTTAAGTTGTAAATACATAAATTAGTATGTCAGCAAACATAAAAGAAAGCGGAAGTAGCTCATATAGGTTTCTTTAGAAACACATTTTTGCTTTTCTTTGCAGATTGTTATAGTCTTCCATATTTACAAAGAATTAAATGAAACGAAGTGTTTAGTTTGCTTGGTTACCTTATTTCAGTTTGAGCGAGGAATTAGAGTGAGTAAATATCACTCAAACTTTATTGCATCTATTGCTATCATCTACGATCTACTAGAATTCAGTCTAGACTGCGGAAATTCCACCCCAGGACGTTTAACGTGCCAATTATCGCGTTGACACGAGGTCTACGGTTCTACTTCCTTATTCAAGACGAAGGCATATTTTAATTTTGCTTTTTTATGCCAATTTTTGTAATCTACGTTAGAATTTTTGAAAATGTGCAACTTCTGCACAAATTATTTTTGTGTTTTGTGTTTGAAGATATGCTCAAACCAGCCACCATACAATTTGCATACGTAATAATTAGTTAACACCTACATATGGTGTGAATGAGCTGGTTTCAATAAAGATATTTATTAATACCATTAATTTTTCTTTGTTTATTGCTTCATGTCTCATTAATAAAATAAACTTGAAAGAATAGGTTTTGTCCTTGTTTTTATGTTACTTTAGTAAACAAACAAATTTTTGTTTAAGAATCTGCTAACCAAGTTTGAAAACATTATATGCAATCGTAATTTCCAATAACGCGAATTAATACATCTACTGATGTGATTTTCTCAAGATTCATTATTTGAACTAACCGAAACTCGTTCTGTACTTATTTTTAATAGGTATACTATACAATACTATTCCAGGCAGTTTTATTTTAATTAGTGTTATTGGGTCAGATTCGAGAATTAATAAATCTTCAAAATTTATTTTCTCGAAGACTATTCATTTATGTAAGAAATTTTTACATAATATATTAAAAAACTTTTTCTGTTATATTATATATATATATTACACCTGTATATCATAATCATTTACGCTTTATTTCGTCACAGTGGTCTGTAAATATTTGAGCCGACTTTAGTCTTCGAGAAGATTGGACTGAGGGATGGTTGTCACAAGACATATTTAACATGGCAAAAAGGAATCCTTAGGATCTGATTCAAACTTTGTATATTTACAGATTTTGACGCCTTGAGCACTGGCTAAATTATCCTCAACGCGATCTGGTTGATAGTTTGACCTTAAAATGTCATCAAAATCAAGTAAATCTCATATTTTAATCTATTTGATCTTTGATTACCTTTTTAGAGCAAACGGTCCATTGAATTGTTTGAAGTGGAACGAACCCCTCGATGTTTAAAAGTCAGTTTCTGAATTTAAGTCTGTCAGCGTCTTTTTGAGACTTTGTGATTTAAATTTTTAAAACTCCAAAAGTAATCTATATAGCGAAAATCGTCAGATGCGTTTAAAGTTGTAATACAGATTATGACACCCTTAAATTTAAGACTACAGCAACTCTGAGTATCTACATTTTGGAAATTTGAGCTATGGTGTTTTTTTATGTATGTTGTGATTAATGAAGAACCTTTGAAGGTGTCATTGGTGTCACTGAGCGATCTATTTTCGAAACAAAGTTCTTCAAATCGGAACGTGTGGAAAATCTTGTTCTTGGACAAATGTGACAAACATGAATCAACAATGAGGTACGTTTCATAAACTTGTTTTTCTAACACTTTGTGTCATTTACCGATTTATTTTGTTCATATGATGTATACATTCGCAAGTCCCATTATTATGCATCGACTTATTCTGTTATAAACTTCCATTCTTCACCTAAGAACGGAGATTGTTCTGATATCTTTGACGCAGGAAATTCGCAAGAGACATCATTGGTAAATTATGAGAATACAAACTGTTATGACCCTTACCGCAACTACACATTGGTAGTGAGTTTACTAGAAGGGATATAACTTTACTTCAGTCAGTCATTTAGAGATAAACACAGAAGTTATGACAAGGACAACATGTGTGGTTGGTTGGAAGCATTTTAAACTGACCTTAAGGTAGTAATCTTTGGTTCAGATACGAGTGAATTGATGATGAACCAAATTAGATTTTAAACCAACTTAACCTGAGCTAGCTTAACCTAACTTAATAATAATTAACCCAGCCCAAACCAATCAGCAAAGCACTAATCTAACCTAGATTTGTTCTTATCAAGCTTTTGTACTCGGTTTGAGAAAGTCCCAAAGTCTAAACTCACAAGGCTCAAAGTCATAACTCTAAAAGTTTGGTTGCAGAAAATAAAATCGTTTTGTACAATTCGAAATTTATCCTCTCCTTTGTGATTGCTTTGAAACAATGATCAATGAACAGCATGCTACTTAAGTAACAAAGGCAAAAACAATCTGTACAATAAGTCTTTGAAAGTGCAAGAGATCTCAAAATTTAAAATTTTAGTTGCATAAACTTTTAATCCAAATATTCTGGTTTCAAAAGTAGTTCGATAATTTTCAAAATTTTTAAGTTTTACAGGTTAGATTTTCCTTGTTTTATGACACGTGGGTTTTAGAGTTCCGCAGTTTTAAAAATTATTAGTTTGAGAATCATAGGAACAGGTTCTCAGTTTTGCATTTAAAACTTTTCGGGTTTCATTCTTCTTATACTGAAAGCGTTTTGCATATCGAGACTTAGAAGTTTCATAGTCCCACTCACTTGACACTTCTCAATCTTTAGTTTGATGTTTGTGCAAACAGCAAGGGTAGCAACCGTTTACACCTGGATGGCAGTACCATTGGTGCGAACTTAATCCCTACAGAAAACCTTCAGGAAAAACCTAAATGAAGTTATAAACTAAGTTTTGATAACGCTTTCGAGAATTAGTCAGTAGTAGACATATTGGAGAGGTGAGTTTTAAGAGATGAAGATGAAAACATGCCATAAATCTCCTTTTTTTATAATATCTCGGAGGCTATTTCAAGAGTATGGAATTTTGCACCTAGCCATAACTTGAAATTCTGGTTGACATGGCCACTTTAGCAAAATTTTAAACCTACTATTTTTTGGGTATGGATATACAACTTTTTTTTCTTATGGACATCATAAGATTTTTACTTCATCAGATAGTAAAGAAAAAATTCAAATGCAATGATGTATCACAAGTAGTATCACCTATAGGTCAAATAAGTATTTGCATTTAAAATACTTTATTGACTAGTCACATATGGCACCTTACTAGTCACCTACCACCTTGACTGACGTCATCCTATATTTTTCTAAACAGCAATCCCTGGTTCTCCTAGAGATTTATCAAAATTAAGCAAACAATACAAGTGTCCTCTACCTGAGATCGCGTCTCCAGTAACTTTGCTAGATGCGGATTTCAGGCGGTTAACGCGATCAAATTATTTGATATTTCCGCCTTGACCACGTTAACCGCATCTAAATCGTCGGCGTAGCAGGTAGTGTTTTGTTAGATTGAATTTAATTTTAAAAGGAGAAACTAATAATAAAAGTTTTAATTTTGAAATAAATGTAGAATAAATTTGAACAATTTGTTAATCTCTTATATAAATGGTGAAGTTTTGTAAAGTAGAATCCTTTTGAAAAATGGCTTTCATCAGATTGCCCTGAAACTTTTCTGAATTCATGAAACTTTGGTAAATGATAGTTCCTAATGTGTCCATCAAACGTGTCACTGGGCACAAAGCCTAAACAATTCTAGTTTTAGAATTGCAACCGTTTAAAGTTGAAGAATTTTGACACGTGGTAGTATTCTTTTCAGAAATGGTTCTCGGGTAAAACTCTTGAAACTTTGGTAAATGGTAGTCCCTAATGTGTAGATCAAAAGATCAACGGGTAAAAACTTCAAAAAAGCATAGTTTTCCAATTACAGTAGCTTGAAGTTGCCAACTTTTGCATTATTCAACTTCAAACGGCTGTAATTCTCTAACTATAATTTCCTGGACTTATAACTATAACCGTTGACACTTTTGGTGTACACATTAGGAAGTTTTAAGTTTCAAGAATTTTCCCCGACAGCATTTTCCCATAAGGATTCTGCGGGGTGCAAAAATTTCCAACTTCAAAAGGCTGTAATTCGAAAACTATAATTTTATGGACTTGGTGCTCACTGACACTTTTGATTTACACATAGAAAACTATCTTTCAGTAAAGTTTTAGAGCAATATAGTGAAAGTCATGTTCCATAAGGTTTCTATGTGGTCCTTTCATCCTCTCCTAATAAACAATAATTGCTAAGACTGGGAAGTATGACTTGGGAAGACACCGATGCATTTTTCCTTTTCTACAATAGCGTAATTTTTAAAATGTATTTTCGAACATTCAGATTCTGAGTCTGTTCCCCAGCCAGTTTTTACCAGACTAGGATATCATATAGTGCTTTTTTATTATTTTTTATTCTGCGCTATTCGCAATTACGAAAATGTGCTAGGTAGGACACTCTTAATTTACTTCGTCCGCACATTCATTCGTTCGCTTCGCCCATGTCGTTCATTTCGCCACATTGGTCGCTCACGCGAGGCAGCGTGTTAAAGTGAATTATATATATCATGGTTACCTTTTATTCTCAAAAGGAAAATCGTTTCGAATCTAATGTGACTTTCACAGTCACAATCCATTCTGCATTTTTTATTTTTGTCAATAAACCTTGTGTAGTTAATAAAAGAAAGCGATTGTGGTTCGGTTAGTTGATTGCGGGACTACCGACCAAGGGACCCAGGTTCGAATCCCCGCCGATATAACACCGAATTTTTAAAAATCGTTTTTCACTAGGAAGATAATGTCAAGCCACCAAGGTAAACCTTGTCCAGGAAATTTTATTAAAATTAATAAAAACATCCAAGTAATATGTACTTGGCAGCACTAGAAGAAGAAGTTAATAGAAAATGGTTCGTTATTAACAGAAAAGCAAAGAATCGAAATTTTAATAATGAGAAGATAAAATAACTTACACAGAAAGAACTCCGCAATTTATTTAATATGACGTATCCTATTCAACATCCTATTACGCAATCCACTGTAAGTAAAATTGAGAAAAGGTTTGCCAAAAGGGTCGTGTTAGAGACGATTCTCGACACCACGTAGATGTTCCAGCCGAAGTTCAATTAACTGTTTTATTAGAATTGCAAGAAAATCTTCATAACAGCATAAGAACACTAGGTACTAATAGTAATTTCAGGCAGTCTTCTGTTGACAAGTACTTGAACAAACATACTTAAATATCACCCGTACAAGGCGGTTTTACTTCAGAAAATGAACGAAGACGATTTTGATCGAAGGCAAGAGTTTTATGAAAACATGATGGACAGGTACAACGCCAATCCTGCTTTTGCCAATCGCATTATTTTTACTGACGAAACCACATTTTGTTCAAATAAAGCTTTTAACAAACAGAATTGTCGTTACTGCCCAGATAGCAAAGGTACGTCAATAAACGTCAATATTTAGTGATAACTCGGCATAAGACGTCAGTGGACCAAAAGTTGAACCATTTTTATGGTGCAAAACTTATCAGAACTTAAAGTACGGTATATTACAGAAATATTTGGCAAATGCGTTGGTTTGGCTTATAAGGAAAGTTTTGTGGCGATGCCTATTATTCATAGTATTTGATTTATCGTTGAAGTCTTCAAAGGAATCATGAGAAGGAAACACAAAAATAATGAGATTATGGTCAATGAGCCTAGACTGTGCAGTATGTTATCTTTAATCTTAATGAACAACTTCTTTTTTTTGTAATGTAATTTTTAAATTTTTTTTAGTATTTAACCTTTCAATATGCGTTATATTTTTGTATATTTTGCAATGTATAATCTTAACAAGTACTACTAGATTCCTATGTATTCCTAAAAACTGGAAGAAGGTGGGTACCAAATATAACTTGAAAAAGACGTCAAATTAACGTGTTTGTAAGACGTGAGATTAACGTCTAGCATATGACGTCATTGGTTTGAGACATTAGGAAGTCATTACCACGTCATAACTACGTCATACCAGTTTTTCACGTGCCTTTGCTACCTGGGTGGGCTTCCCAAAATCTACACTGGATGATGGAGATCCACGTCCAATATCTCGAAATAGTTGAATGTTTAGGCCGGTATTGTTCAAAATACAATTCTAGGCGCTTCTTTTATAGAAGGAACTTTAATTTCAGAAAAATATTTGGAGCTGCTAAGTGACCATCTTGTTCCATCCTTAGTGTGTTAGTGTGGATGCTATACCCGATTATGAGAAACACGCATTCTTTATTGGGAGGCATGGGGCAATTGCTTGGCCAGCACGATCATCTGACTTTAGACCACTAGATTTTTCCTGTGTTGTTACCGGAAGAATAAGGTGTATTTTAACCAACCAAATTCTATTAATACCTTAAAGAATATGATGACGCCATCGCATCAATGAGGGAGGGGTAGAAAAAAATTTTAATGTAAAAAAATACGCCATTAAAAACTAAGATTTACTTGCCCGAGGTTTTTGGCCTCAGATAAACTAAAAACATTTTATTTAGAGTATTCCACAGCTGGCATTCGCACTGTTGTTCGCATTCGCAACCTAAGAGTTGGGCTATTTTCAGTGACTGTAAAAAATAAACGAATATATAGGGTGATTCAAGTTATATGTTAACCCCTTATTAGTTTTCTAATCTCATACTCGGTCACATATATGATAAGTATACATATATATTTGAAATCCGAAAGTATCGAGGACTTGAATTACGACGTGAACTTGAATTAGTGACGAGGAATTATTGAAAGATATACAGGGTGTTCCATTAAAAAAAGACAAACCTTTTCTAATACCCTGTATAATATAAAAATTTTCAAAAATGTTTAGTATGTTTAAAAACTACACATAATTTTGTTTAAAATTATTTTTTGAGCAAACCCATTATCTTAAAAGTAAAAAAATCTAATAAGCGGTTAACATATTGAGGTGATATCGTTTCACCGTTTTGAAAATTTCATTGATGATGTTCGGAAACGTTAAAATGAATATTTCGTATCGGTTCTTAAATTAAATGAGGGGCAGGTTATGTCATGGGCACATAATCAGTAAAGATCATAGTTAGGATTTTAGTTAGATTCATCAAGGTTTAAAGTAATAACTTATGGTTATAGATTTCATGCAAATATAACCTTACTTTCCAAATAATCACATGCACATATAAATAAATTACATTTATAAATAAAAAGGATATGATTTAGATAGACTGTTTGATCACAATCATGTATAGGCAACCTAAGTTACATTTTAGATCACGATTCCCACTTGCCAGGGAAAGTTATTTTCTTATTTAAAATTTCCAGTTACGATCATGCAGCGTTAAGCATATTCTTTGACATTCTTTGAGGCCAGCTCAAGTTTACACGGTTATTTTCCTGTAAATAGATTAAGTAGATTAATCTTGTTATGATTGATGTAACATAATTAAATTCTGAATTCATATAATAAGATTCTGGTCATTACAAATTATGGAGGTATTGAAATCCTTTTGGTTCGCGAAAACGTACTCTTATAGCCTTTATCCTGGTTTTTATTGTCATTGTTTTTATATGTGTGCCTTAAGCAATGTACACTGGACATTTTATGCACAAATTGATTAACGTAGAAGTTATTTTCAAGCTGTGGTTTGTGTAAGCATCTTTGGTGTATATTGATGTTTGTACTGTAATAAAATCATGTTTGTATGAAATTGTATCTAAGATATCTTTATGTATAAAACAGTTGTATCACTCACTTTGAGTATCCATTTAGCTAATTTGTAAAGATGAACTCTTAATTTGTTAAATTATGTATGTAAATTTATGTTATACGAAAATCGTCATCGTTAAGTGTTTTTCGTCCGTACCTTCTTTAATACTCAATTTGGGACCATATATGTCCTATAGTTTTTTAATCAGTGTTTTAAAAGCTACAATCTTATATCATCAGATCATCAGATCTGGGATTAGCGTTAATCCGGATCACATGTTTTGGATTATGACGTCATGAGCGTTGCCTCGATTCGCTTTTGTTTGGGGAAAGTGACATGGAATTCATTTGTTTTGACATTTCTTATATAAGCTGCTGCATTTTAAAACAAATTTAGTCGATAAAATATTCAAGGCAGAAACCACGTTTGACTCCAGTTTCAAATCTGTAAAAACTTGAGGTTATATGGACAATCACATGTTGTTGACGTGTGTCAATTGAAATAAACATTATTGAAAATAAAAGCAAAGGTGTTTACCTGAAGTTTATTGAAGAGTTATTAGCATTGTGCTATAAATATAATTAAAAGTGAAAGTATTTCTTCGTTATAATTTAAATACAAGTGAATTTATATGTGTTCATCGATCAACGCATCGATTATATATTTTTATAAACAACAATCAGCTGTTTGGGTATACAGCAGTCTTGCCAATTGGATGGATATTTTAAAAAAGGAAACTATTTAAACATACAAGGTTGGTTTCAAAAATAATCGTTTCTTGTTTATTAAAAGAAATAAAACTAATTTGTAAAGTTCATCTTAGGGTGTATAAAGCTATTTGTTTTAACTCATTAAATTCTTTTTAAGAATTCATTTCTTTATCAATTTAAAGAAAACAATTTAAATCTGTTTTAATAAAGATTTATTTATTTTGGATAACAATTTAGATACTTATAAATAATTATTTTTGTTGGTTTGTTCAAACGAATAACTGTATTTAATCCTATGTCAGATAAATACGACTTTTCTTAACGTTTAAGCAAACTATAGGATTTATTCTTAATTACAATTGTAAATTTATATTTTCTTTTTCATTGACTTTTCTTTTCTGATTTAATTTTTGTTTTTGAATAAAGGTTTTGTGTTTTTCAATTAACGTATGTGTTTAATTGATGCTAATACAAGCATACAGCATTTTTCTCTTTCCAAGTCAGATTACAGTTACAGGTGTCCAACTTGCAGAAGCATATATTATTTATAAGTGCTTATAATTTATGTTTTATATTTAATGTCACTGCAAATTCTTGTTTCCAGGCATAAAAGAATATAAGAGTCCCGAAAGTCAAATAATTTTGGTTCCACCGAACAAACCTGAGCTAGTTGAGGGAATAAATAAAAGAATATATGTGTATTTATCATTATTATTTTTATATTATTATTGGGGTCATCGCAATATATTTGATCACCCTGTACTTAACAATGTTTTAATAAAGACGAAAGTAAATAATAAACTCCTAAATTTATTTACTAGACAATACAAACTGTAACTAAGTTTTAAAAATAATATTACTTGAATTACTTCCACTTCGAGCAATGCATATTTGCTCACATTTACTTTCATTACCCTTTAACGTATCACCAAAGGAAATAACATGTTGGAGATAAATCTAGTGAACGGGCTGGCCAAATTCGCTTTCCCCGTTGATCTAATTGTTGTGTTCGGTGTGTTTTTTTAAGTAATTTGTAATATAGAAACATTGAGAAACATAAAACATTATCACACCAATAACATTTTATAGTGAAATTGAAGTCGCGGAAGGCACCAAAGAAGAATTAAATAATTCCAAATATAGACACTTGATAAGACAATCAATATAAATATTTGAATTAATTTTTTGTATCTATTTTCAATGTATACGTCAACTGCTAATTGTTATCGATTGCGATGTCATTTTCTTTTATGATATAGTTATTTTTATATTCTAAAGGATGTTGTTTGGTTTTACACAATTATAATTAACTGCTAATTAATTCCATGTTACGTTTAATAAGATTTGAATGTGGTAGAACACGATAACACCAACTTTGACAACTACCTTTTTTTACAGTGAATATATTTGTAGCTTGTTATACAACTTATTTTTTACCTATTGTATTTAATTATTTTGAATTGTTTGATTGTTATTAATTATTTCGCATTATATTTTTCATTAACTTTTTCTTGTTGGCTCGCTTTATTAGGCCTGCTTTATTAGTATTATTCGAAGCCATTTAATTATTTTTTGATACCTAATAAGTGTAACCCGACTTTCTCAGGTTTCATTAAGTTTATTTCGAGTAATGCATTTTTATATCGGTTGGTGAAATTTGTTTTTGTTGGACTATAATTCTTATTTATTTAATTAACGCCTATGCTACGGGGAATCAGCAACTAACGCCTTAATATGTCCCCCATCTAACATGCTACACAATCAGACACACATACACACACATAGTTGAGGCGACCGAACTGTCCAATTTAGAAAAATAGGCGTCCATGCCTTAAAACACGAGCCAAATCACATAAATGAATCAAATAATTAACCAAATAAATAATAGTACTAGCAAATTGGTAATGCGCTTGTACAATTTAGTGTTTAGGTCTTGAATAGTTAAGAAAGACAGTAAGGCAAAGAAAATTTTGATTGATATGCATGACGAGATAATAAAACCCGTATAAAGTTTTAACAACTTGCGATAATACCAAGTGTAATTTTTAATTGAATTAAATAGGTTGAACTAAAAAAATAATGTATGTATATTTCCTAAATTGTGTTTCCGAAGGTCGTTGAAGTTAAACTTCTACAAGTCAGATTTATTCATTTACTTGCTACTGGTTTTTTTATTTAAATTTAACGAGACATGACAGAAAAGGATAAAATATATCAAGCTCTCGTCAGTCGATCAGTTAAAGGAATTCTTTTCAATAGAAAAAAATGAGGCATTGAATACAAGTTTTTCTTAACAAACTGGATGCAGTTTAGACAACAGAGCTGGGATCTATATCATTAATTAGAAATTATAAAAATGAAATTAAACAGCTCCAAACGGAATTATTATATTTATTAAATTTATTGCATATTTATTAGATTAATTAATTGAAAAATGGGGAATTCGTATGCAACGATGTGTAGATAGGAGAGGGGAGTATGTTGAAGGGTTAAACAGTCAAGTTTAAATATTCTACCTAACAATAAACCACACTTTTACCACCAGTCTCGTTATTAAATAGCCATGCCATTCTGTTGTAGAATGTACGAGCCCTGTCTCATTGAAGTTCGCACACTTCTATTTCTGTTAAACGGCTCCCCGCAATTTTTACTCTGGGTTTTTTGGTTTTTCGAAATAGCCATTTCTTATTGCTAGCGTAAACTACTGACCTCCTATATTATAAGTGCTGTTTTTTTATTGTTAGATTTCGTTGTGTATTTATCTTTTATATTTTAAAACAAGGTGCATTCCTCAATCTTTTTCCCAAAATTTCCTTTGGTCTTCAAGGTGACAGTTCCTTATTGTTAGAATAAATATTCCTTCTGTAGCTACTTCATGGCACGTTTTATAAAATTTTACAGAGGCGGTGACCCTCTTACGGCCTCTTTGCGTCCGCAGATTGATCAGAGTTGAAGGGGCGGCGTGAGGAAACCATTCGATAGAATTTCATGAAACTTAACATGGTATAAGTGCAAAGACAGTACTTCACTCTAACAACAAGAAACAGCTCATGCGTATATCCAAGAAAAAAATGCAGGGCGTTCTTTAAATAACAAAAATAGAGTGTGCGAACTTCAATGAGACAGGGCTCGTATGTTCCGGCGTATGCTGGTATTGCAGTGTCTGCACTGGTCCTCCATTTATTCCGAATCTTTTCCCTACCGAAAGGTAGGGTTTGTAACATCGGTGACTTCTCAGGAATCGGATCAGATAGTAATCTATCTGGTCGTATCTTATACATCTTGTTAGGTCTCAGTGGCGTAGCCACGGGGGGGGGGATATGAGGGATATATCCCCCTAAGTGCCAAAAACTTAAAAAAAGTAGATGAAATATATGGCGAACTGACCAAAAAACCACGGCGGCTAAATTTTATTTTGTAACGTTTTTATTAATTATTCGACATACCGACGCTTCTGAACCCAGGTAAACCAATAATACTGAGTTGTAGAGGATAACTCAGAGAACAATAATCAGAAAAAAAATCGCGCCGGTTGCCGATAATTAATAAGGAAAACAATGCTAAAATCGCTATTTTGAGGTTAGAATGTTATGATGTTAGGTTACAGTTAGTAAAAAATGGCGTAAAAATGGTGTTTATGTCATCTGACAAGAAGATTTTATAATGTTTACCTGGTTTTACGACTTCTTTCCAACGAAAACCCATAGCGCTTGGTATTTCCGTATGTATATGCATGTACGATAGGGGTCGGTATATCGAATAATTACCACGTTTTTTGTTGAATAACGACTAGTATTCTAAAAATAATATTGTTTTTTATTTATATTCTTTAATATTTGCACTTTTTCCATACAAGCTATAAAAAAAACTAAATAAACAGTTACTATAGGTATACGTTGAGAGCCAAGCCCGCGGATTTTCTTTTATTATTGTATATCCCTCCTCAAGGGCCAACTCTGGCTACGCCACTGGCTAGATCTTTAATTAGTTTCTTAGTCTATCTGGACTTGTCCGTTTGTTTGTTCCATTTTATTTGTCACTTATCTATTATTTTATTATTTAGCCATCTTTGCTGTCTTTCTGGCATTTTCTTTTACTTTTTTCTTTATAGTGTTTTCCCAGATTTTAGCTCCGTATAATATTATAGAGTGCTCAATACCCTCTTCTTGAGTGCCGTTGGACATTTCATTTTGGGTATTAGATTTCTTAGAGCTGTAATAGATCTCTTGGCTTTTGTGGTTACATGTTTTATATGCGTTTTGATTTGGAGGTTGTGGTCAAACCATACTTCCGTAAGTATTTCATCACGCTTTATGATGTTGTTTATGTGTTGCCGATGTTTATTAAAAATTTATCATATTTTTGCCTCCATAGACAGCGACTGTTTTTGTCTTCTCTTCAGAGATAACGAGTCCTTTTCTTCTATTTTATCTTTGATTTGTTCGATTGCTGATATACATCCGCGAAGCATATTGTGCCTGGTATCATATTAATTTGAAGTATATCACTTAGTACATGTTTCATAGCAGTGCAAAGCCTTGTGACATCCCGCAAGTTATTTGTATTTCTCCCTTTGTCCCTATGAAGAGTTTCCTGTTTTTGAGGTAGTTATTGTTTTCTAATCTTTGTGCTGGTTTGCATATCTTCTAATGCATTGATTATTATTTTCCACGGTACTGTGTTTAATACATTTTAAATATTAAAATTTAAAATAAAATATCTAATAATACAAAATAAAATACATAGTTTCCTATTCTACGTTGCTTTTCATTTAACATCCTCTACTACTTTTTCTACATTTTCCATAGCTTTAATGGTCGATTGTCCTTTCCTAAATCCATGTTAGTAAGAAGATAGCCTCTCTTCCATTTAATCTTTTAGTTTTTTGCTATCAATTGTTTATAAATCTTTCCCATAACGCTCAATTCAGAGATTTCGAGATTGTGTACTCTGATTACTGCATCTTGATATCTGTTCATCAACCACGGTTCATTTGTTAATATGTTTCCAGTACGTTCTGATATTATGCACATATCTTCCCCTTTCGCAATTGCTGTTTTGTAGTATAAATTGCTTTTAGTCAAGTAGATTCATAGCTGCCCTTCCTCTTCCTACGTTAGTCTGCAGTACCTTCATGTTAAGGGTTTGGCTGTGTTTTCGTCTTTCTTTTCCTAATAATTTCTTCTACGTACTATCCTTTTTTTAACTAGGACATATCTCATTTGCTTTATGGCTGACGTTTTGGAATTTATAGCATTTTGCTCTGTTTACGCAGTTTTTAAGGTGTGTCCGCGTTTGACCGCATTTGTAGCAGATTCTTTCATTTTTCTGCACGCAGCTAACTTGACCTAAACTAACCTAATCTAAGCTAAGATAACTGTTGCTGACCGTTTTTTACTATTTCTAGTGTTGCCCTGACAGCAACACGTGGAGTTTCTTGTTTTTGAAGTTTTACATGTAAAGTCTATAGCAGATGAAATTGAGTGGTTCCAAACAGAAAAACCAATTAGTAACGTAATCTAACCGAACTTAATTGTTTGTTGACCCACTATTTCTAGAGTTGCCCAAGGAGAAACGTGTAGAGTTTCTTTAGTTTAGATTAACCTAAGCTAAGCTAAGTTAAGCTAATCTAGCTTAACCTAACCTAATTGATATAACTGTGTGTTTCGATATCTCATCGATGGCGTTTCGTATGCTATAGACTTAACATTGAAAACTACACTTAAGTGTATCTTTTTAACGCTTGGGGATGAGGTAGGTTCCAATAGAGTCCTATCGAGTAGAGTTCGAATATGGTAACGATTATGTAATTTTTCAATGGCGCATTGGAAAAGGTTTTCTAAACCTTGATAGAAGGTTTATGATAGCAGAGACCCATCAGACTATTAAAGAAGTGAAAGACTGTGCCGATGGAGCGAAGATTAATAGTTTTACTCATTGCAAAGGAAGTCGTAATGACGCTAGTTTTCAAATTGCTTATACCGGAGCAGAAGTTCGATAGACGACAAAGCCACGGAAATTTAACTCTTCTACCTGAATACATAATTTTTTTCAAAACTTGTAATAGAGAAGTGGCGTTGGTTTATTATTGAGATTCTTCTACAGAGCAAGAATCGATGATATAGGTTCATAAAGGTCTTCTGCCACCGAAAAAGACCAGGACGCAATATTTATGCAGAAAGGCTTTTCTGTTACGATAGATGCATAAAGAAAAAAGAGGCGCAATAAACTCAGAAGAGTCTGCTGCGTCACGACAATTACAGGATGTATAAAGCTCGAGATGTTTGACAGATTATTGATGACTGCGGTTTCATAGAGTTGAGGCAGTCCGCGTATATTCTTGATTTCTTTGGCACCAAGCGATTGTTATTATCTTCAACACTTTAGAAATATCTGCGAAAAAGACAATTTTTCTCTGAAGAGGAACTGTAAGTTGTTGGAATGCCAAAAACCAGAAGCAGAATTTTTTTAAAAACTTCTTAATCTATTATTTTCCAACATATGTCAGGGCATACGTAACCTATCAGGGATTCAGGGTTATACGAACCGTTAATTCTTCAAAGATTTTGCTACTATCTAGTGGCGCGCTTAAACAAGCTGTTTCATCTATCCCGTGTATCGATGTTGATATTGATAGTCACTCAACTAGACGACCTGTTAGAAATTCCTGTTTACTAGATCATCAGGTTCTGAATTTCATGAGATGGAACTCTATCGTATAAAACGATAGATTAGTACTTAATTACTTAGATACTGCTAAGTAAACTATCATATACATACTATAATAACACAATTTTAGTAAACTAGGACTTTGAGGTTGTTATTGAATTATGAATTTTCTATGGATGCAATAACCGACCTTAATAACGCATCACCTGCTACCACCCTGACCTTTTTAAGTTTATTCGGTACTTTTTATTATAAACTTCCTTTGATAACAATAAGCAATAAATTCTGCAGTATCGACGAAATTATGAACCCAGCGATTCTCAATAGGTTTTTAGGAATTTTTCTAACTGCAATTTTTTTCTAAACAAAGAAAGATTTTACAATATAAATAGGTTTTTACGTCAGTCTATAAATTGTTAGCTATATGTGTTTTCATTTAATGCAAGCAATATAAGTACACACTGTATACTGCAAATTAGATTTACTGATTATAATAATACATATAATAAATTTATTGTTGAGTATTATACAAGACAAATTCTGATCTCATTTTCGTAATCGCACTAAAAAGAACATCAGAAACAACCGAAATTATCCATTTAACAAAATCATTATCGATCAGTAAGTGTTGTTATCGGCATGTAAAATTAGGTTAAGAAAGTAGTCGACATTATTCAAATAGTGTATGTATATGCCAATAATTGCAATTATTTAGAACATAACCAATAAAACACAAAAAGAAATTAATATTTAAGTAAATTTATATTTATTTTCTATATATTTATGAAACACTTTAATTCCTTCAAACATTTTAGATACAATTTCATTAATATAAATCGAAGGAATTATAAACTGCATAGAATCGTCTTGTGCAGGTGGTAATTCAATTACATAAGTTAGATTAATACCCGGAACTCCCATTATCCAATCGCTGCAGCTTCCTGCAGCATAATATAAAATGCGAGAAGCAGAACCGACAGTATACGTACCTCCTGATGAATTCTTCAACGTGTCTGCGACTTGAACACCTAAATAATCGAGTTCTTCACTATTTGAAGGTAACTTTGTGGTATAACTCCATGGATATAAAATTAATTGACTAAAGCTATGAAGGCTTATAGCTAACTTAATGTTATTGGCATACATTAAAACTAATTTTGCGAAAGCTTTAGTTTCAGGTTCAGAAAATGCTTTAGGACCTCGATAAATTTCACTGCATTCATTTTCTTCACTACCTTTTTCACCCCAATGGAAATCGAAATTTCTGTTTGCATCTACACCATCGCAATCTTTACCTTTTGAACGTGTTTTTCTCCAAAGTCTATCCTGCAAGTCGTAAGATCTACAAAAATATATTTTTAAAAAGTATTTACCTTTTATTTACTGTGGTGTGTGTATATTCATAACCATCTGGATTCATTGATGGGATGATAATCCAATCAACATTTTCAATAAGTTCTACATTTTCTATCAACTGCTGAATAATGTACAAAGCAAAGGCAGGTGCAATCCATTCACGTGCATGGATCCCAGCGTCAATCAAAATCATAGGTTTTGGTTTCTGATTTTTGGAAACTTTGATTCCTAGTAAATCACGATTTTCTGTAGTCTTACCAATATCGATTGTAGTTGCTATGTTGGGATGCCGCTTTGCCATCAATTTTAAATAACTGTTTATCTGAAATCATTTAAGATTGCTAATATAAATGGGAATAAGTAAAAGAAGCAAAATTTTTTACCTCAGCATGTCTATGATATTCTCTAAAATTAATTTCCCCTGTAAATGTCGTGGAACGCTTAACACGTGCTTGTTCTAATTGTATAAGACTGAAATAAACTTGTATTAAAGTCAAAAAGCAACACCATGAATTCTATGATAATTGTGAATGTATTAAGATTTAAAACCCAATTGAATAAACATTGTCAAGAAAAACCTTAGGTATACTTCTAGCATTTTCAACAAAACCTTATTGGTTTAACAATCCAACAGTGTGGATAGGTCATCTGGTTAAGAAAGTATAACAGGCTTAAAAACATCTCATTTTGTGACATAAATTATTTCTTGTCTTGTCGTTTTGTCAGATACATAACCAAAACAATGGATGTTGCAGATTTGAAGGTTGTTTGCCGCTAACTAATCTCTGTTTACAGCATTTAGCAACAGCAAAAATAACATCAGGGGGAGAAATGCCGAGGGAGTTTATACTCTGATCGGCCTATCTGCCTTTTAATGACCCACAACCTCCACCGACAGGATACGTGGAGGAGCTAGTGAGATATTCCAGAGATCTGGGATTTCAACGTTTATAACGACAACTATCTCTTAATCTTAAGGGATTCTAATAGAAGGTTCCATGGTGGAACGAAGACCTTAAGAGGAGAAAGGGGCAGGTACGACGACTATTCAATTAGGCAAAAGTATCAGGAGATCGGGAGACAAACTAATCCAGTTTGTGCCAGACCGTACTCTCTAAGGACTCCCAGAACTTAATAAGTACTCTAGAAACTACAACTAGAGCGTTTACAAAAGCAGGAAAGGAAACACTGGCTGAAATTGTTCGGGTTCACTTTCTTGAATCAGTAACTGTAGAGCAATCGCCCTCAGAATGAAAGAGACAGAGACCTGATGCTATTGGAAACGAATTGTCGCCTTTAGTAAACTCAAATGGGCGATAAACTCATTTGAGGCAAATAAATCACCGGACCGGACGAGATTATTGCAGCCATGCTGCAGAAGGGACTTGAACTTCTGATAACTTACGTGTAAGTTATTAAGAGCCAGCCTGGCTCTAAACTATCTGCTGAAAGTGTTGAGATTAACCAAGCTTGTATTTATTCCCAAGACTGGTAAAGCCAATTACTCGCAGGCAAGATGTTGTTATAGACCCATCACTTTAACGTCTTTTGTACTAAAGACTACGAAGAAAGTATTTGACAGGCACATTAGGGATGACATACTAGTGCAAAATCCATTATGACCGGGACAATTTGCCTAACAAGCGTGTTTATCAAAAGAGACAGCTCTCCACCATCTTACCAAACGGGTGGAGAAAACACACAAAGATCCTTCTAGGAGCTATTCTAGATATAGAAGGAGTCTTCAATAGCACATCATTTAACTCTATAACCGCTGCCGTTCAAGCTCGTGGACTAGATGAGATCTGCTGCAGGTGGATTGATTGCATGCCCACAGGAAGGGTGGTTTACTCATCCTTGCTTGACGAGACGTTGTTGGTCCAGGTAGTAGGGGCCTATCCGCAGGGTGGAATTCTCTCCCCACTGCTGAGGAACCTTGTGATGGATGGACTTCTAAGGAATCTCTACAGTGAAGGATTTACTCCCTTGTAATACGATGACGATCTAGTCATACTAGTCGAGGGGAAATTCATAAACACGGTCTGGTAGCGAATGCAACAAGCCGTGGACGTTGTAGCTAGATGGATTCTACAGAAAGGCCTTATAGTTAGTCTTGAAGAAACCTTAGTAGTACCGTTCACACGAAGGAAAAATGTGGAATGCCTGTATAGAGATCTACCTCTATACCTTTGTAGAAAAGAAATCACTCTGTCAAGAGAGGTTAAATACTTAGGAGTTATTTTAGACTCCAAGTTTACCTGGAATCGACAAATTGATAAAATTGTCAGAAGACCGGAGACCACTGTAGCCGTGATCAGACAAATGTATAACAATTCTTGGGGTCTTCAACCAGGAATGGTATACTGGTTGTATACCAGAGTGATCAGACCAGCAATAACCTACGCGGCTTTAGTTTGGTAGCCCAAAGTCAAGCAAGAAACTAACAAACTGTGATACAGGGAGAACCTCGTTACTGAAGATGAGAACAGATCACATGACGCCTAGAATTCTTGAGAACCCAATTTTTCAGATGAGTATACAGAATCGCCAGGAGTGGTTAAAATCCAGGCAGAACATTTCTCCTGGAAGCCTGACCTGGTACACTGACGACTCTAAAACCGAAACAGGTGCTGGATCAGGCCTAAATGGCGAAAATCTAAGGGTGGAGTTTTATTTTCCTCTTGGACAGTTCGCCTCCGTCTTTCAAACGGAAACTTACGCTATACTACACTGTGCGCTTGAAAACATCAGAAGTACGTACATGTATATCATATCAGACAGTCAGGCATCTCTGAAAACTCTTTCGAGTTCTAGGATTTATTTTAGCCTGGTATGGGAATATTTTATGGAACTCAATGAACTGGCAGACCAAAACGCTGTCAAACTGCTTTGAGCGTCAGGTTACTGCGGAATTGACGGAAATGTAAAAACCGATGAACTAGCCAGGCTGGGCTCCGTCGAGGTTTTTCCGGGTCCAAAACCTTCTTTGGGAGAACCAAGAAGTGCAGTCTGTGGCTATGTCAACGACTGGTCCGGCACTCAACACGGGATCTACTAGCCTAATAGCAAGGCGTTCATTGACAGAGCTTGCCAAAAAAGAACAACAGAACTACTTCTCTTAAGTAATATAATAATAATAATATGCATTTATTAACCAAAAGTCTAAAGATACGAATAGCAGTACCGCGTAGTACAAAATAAAACAATTTACAATACCTAAAATCCGCATTGTTTGGTTAAAAGGCTCTAATTCAGTTTTTAACTGTTCTTCCATTAGAGCTTTGAGTAGGTTAAATAGGTTACAGCTCGAGATTATTATTATGGGTTTCCTAACTGGGCATGCTACCGTTAAGGAACACCTGTATAAGATTGCGAAATTTAAAGGAGACCTCACTTGCAGACTGCAAAATTTGCAATATGGAACCAGAAATAGCTATGCATATTTTACGCAACTGCGATGTGCTGAGTAGGAAAAGACAGCACATTTTCGGACAACCCTCCATGGAACCGAAAGACTTCATAACACATCCAGCGAGAAACCTGTATCTATTGACATAGGGTACTACCATTACAGACTGGTTGGGATTAACTTGTTGTCGGGTGAGTACAATAAGCCTTTTAGGCTGCAGTGCGACTGGCAGACGGAACCCTCAGGAGAGGGAAAAACCTGTTAGCTTGCAAAATACATCTAATAATAATTCATTGATTGTTACCCAATTACTTAAGCTCATCCTAAATTTTACATCACCATACCTAGAGCAAATTAAAGGTTTTGTTTTGCACACAAATTTTTAATAATGGCCTGTAATTATCTTCCTACTACACATACTTCAAACGCTAAAACTAGTTAATTCTAATTCAAACGTACTTAAACGTCAAAGGCAATTATTTATTGGATTCCTAGAAATACAGGGTGATTCAGAAATAACTGATATCTTTTAAATGGTAGGTAGAGACAAGTATAGGTCAAAAACGAATAGTTTTCCAGAAAATGAATTTTAAAGTTTAATGAATTTTGGACCCAAAAGGATCCAAGGTCAGGACCGGATTCAAAATTCATGAATTTGTGTCCTTCTGTATCTATCCTTTAGTATCCTTCATTAATTCTATACAGGGTGATTCAGAAATAAAGGTAATCCTTTAAATGGTAGGTAGAGGGGAGACAGTAGAGCTAATTTACCTTGATTCAAAAGAATCCAAGGTCAGGACCGGATCCAAAATTCAATAAAACCTTAAAATTAATTTTCTGGAAAACTTCGTTTTTGACCTATACTGGTCAAGGTAAATTAGCTCTACTGCCTCTCCTCTGCCTACCATCTAAAGGATATCAGTTATTTCTGAATCACCCTGTATACGACCATGACTTAGTTTGTATTAGTGAAACTGATTTTCTACCCAACATAACAATTCCCGAATACAGCATGTGTGGTATGGTGGTATACAACAAGATAATGTATCCAAGAAGACGGAGTTGGCGGTGTAGCAATCCTCGTCAAACGAGATATCTCTCAATACATAATCGACCTTCCAAATTTTGGAATTTCTGAAGCAGTAACATCAGTTCCTTAAGCAGTAACTTAAAGAATAACTGTAAACTCAAGTTGATTACCGGATGTAAATGTTCACGTTTAAAATTAAGTGTAGAAGATATACAACTGTCATTTGAAAACGACATTTCCAAGCTATTGCTTGGTGATCTGAAAGATAAAGATACAACCTGGAGTTGCAGAGTAAATAGTCCCAACGAAGTTCCACATTACAATGGATGTAACATACTCTCCAGGCTAGTGCCGTAGCTATTTAAGTGCTCACCCGTGAGGTCCGTCTCGAGAGAGTCCCGGGACGACTCCAACCTCAAGTGTGGCTGTGACTTGGATCCTAGGTTCCTAGGTCTGCTTAGGATATTCCAGGATTTAGTCACCCAGAGCTACCATAATTAAGGCCGACAAAGCCTAGTTCGATTGTACCTGAAAGTAGAGACGCGGCCTATACCAACGTGGAGTTGGGGTGTGTTAGAGTGGGAGGTTATAAGTCGTGTTCTCTATCGTATCGTATCGTCGTATAAATCCCCTTATAATGTGATCCCCCGGGGTAGCCTTCCTGATTTGAGAATATAATATTAATTTGTTTGTACGAGTAACAGTCGGACAATCGGCACAATATCTGAAGCAACAGAAAATCAACGAACTCGTAAAAAGTTACTATATAACAATATAAACAGTACTCTTGTTAGTAGTCAAAAATGCAACTAATAAAATAGATTTCAATGTCATGAACGTTTCATAAAATAAAATAAAATTAAGAAAATCTATTTTTCTGACACCAACGCAACGTGTTATTAGTTGTTAGAATAATTACTTCACATCTGTCAATAATGGCAATAAAACCTTGATAAAAATTAAAGCAGTGGATGGGCAAACACCTCTATATAAAGAGGGCTAAATCTTGATATTTGCAAGCAATTAAAGTTGAATTTTACTCACTTGTGGGTAGAAAAACATTGATATACTTACATTAGAATGGTAATTGGCTGCTATTTTAGGTAACAACCAATCACCAGCTTGCATTGCATCAAGTCTCTTCATTGCACTCACGTCTTTTAAGATACTCGTTCGTGTTTTAAACCGTTCGCGCAATAAAGAATGGTTTTTTACAGTAGTATCTTAATAGTTATTTAAGATATAAGTGCAAAAAGCAATTCTTTATTGCGCGAACGGTTTAATACGCGAGCGATGTACGAGCGAGTGTGTTAAAGGATGTGAGTGCAATAAAGAGACTTTTTATACGTATATCTTGCAATGTTTTATCTACGATCATAACGCTTTACTAAAGTATTCCATATATATTTGACATATATTTTTTAATTTGTGACTTATGTCATGTGTACATATATTAGAGTGCTTAGATTTTTATGTGCTAAGTTGTTTAGCAATCAGTTTGTAAAATATTCATAAATCATTAATTTATCATACATCTCTCGTTGACATTAGCGTGCAATAAAAAATTTATAACACTAGCTCAATGAACGTTAACTTTTTACACGAAAATCAGTGTAAAAAGTGGCCACTTTTTGTATGATCGTAGATAAAAATCTATATTAAAATTATATAACAATTCGTATTATTAATTGCTGTTGTAATGAATATTATTAATAACACTACATTATTTATTTAATTAGTTATATATATAATGTATGTAGTGGGTATGTTATTGTCAAAATGCCATGGCGTGAAATATTTCATGTGAATAACTACGTTTGTTATTAATTCCTTTTATAATATCTTATTAGGAATTAATACGAAGGAATTAGGTAACGACATTTTTATGTTATTGTTTATGGTCGTTTGCCCCGAGACACATTATTTTTATTATCTACATAAATTATGTTAGGCGATTGAATATATTTAAATTTAAAAAAAATTTTATTATTCAGACGATATTCAAAGTTTTGCCTAAGGATGTATTTTTTGCCAGATGTAGGTTGTGCATTAAAAATCCTACGTACAATGGAATATTTCAAGAGAAAGTGATATAGTGTTTTGACTAATTGCTTCTATTAAGCTTCATTGTCTTTTTGTAATTAATACTTACTTTTAGTAAGTGTTTATAGTCTATTATTTGAATGTTTGGTACTTATGTCTACTGTTTATTTTTTTTGCTAACTAATTCACGATTTACTTTACTTATACTCACAAAAGTTTTAGCATTGTTCTGAATTTAATAATTTTCAAGGTAATAATGTAAATTCGTTACTGCGCTACTTCGTTACTTACAGTCTTATTGTACTTGTATGTTTATCGACGTTTGCTTCTACTCCACTTAACATGCGGACAAGATTGCCCCAACAAACACATCCATGCAAGTTAAGCTCTACTAAATGTTATTACGTGATGAAGATGCAAAGAGTCATAAAACTGTGAAAATTATGTAAGTAGCAGATTGGTTAGATAATTGAAATTATTTTTAAAAAACAATATAGCTGCCATTTGTAATAATATAATCAATTAGCTTTCCATTGGTTAATATGTAGGTCGGGATGTACAGTATACCTATATAGTTTATGTTTTAAACTGTTTTTGTCGACTTTCCCCAGGTTTTCACTTTATTCCGTGAACCAGCGTTAATGGCACCGAACTGTTCATTTTTCCTTTGTTTAATAGATTTTTGTTTTTTTTGACAAATACTTTCATAGGCATCAAGTCCTTTGACTGAACGAACACTTTTCAATCATTTCAATTTATCAATTTTAATCTGATGCGTTGTGTCATGCAGGTATATGTTTAGCGATATTTGATTTTTCTATGCAATTGTATTTAAAATCCGATATACGTTCTTTGAATCTAGTCAAAATTGATCTCTTAATCTTCCCAACGTAACTCTTATTACAATCATTGCATTCCATTTGGTATATTCCTAATTTCAATTTTTTTATCAGTTTTATCTTTTAAATTGCATAACAAGAGGAGTTAAAGAAATCAATAGCCGAATATGGTTCACAACAGCAAAAACATTTAAACTCCTTTTAAAGATGGCATCCCTGCAGAGGGCTGGTATTAATGAAACGAAACCCAAATATTTCGTTAAAGCGCCTGGAACATTTACAAAAACCACGTAAAATTTCCCGTGGGCCATTTATTATACCGGGTGGGGCAATAGTATGGGGAAGTCAGATAGCTCCTAAACGGTAACAGCTAGAAAAATTGTTCAAATACAGATATAAACAGTGGATAAAGGCGCATCTACAGAAATTATTTTCAAATATACAGTGTGTTGCAGAAAAGTGTGGCACGCTTAAGGTAATTTTTTTTAAATAGAATGCCACAAATATTTTTGCATATTTAACACCTCTCTTGGCAAGTTTATTTATATCTAAGATTTTAGCGTCATCTAATAACCGGTTTAGAAGTTATACATTTTTTTTCAAAAACATTGAGTTTTACATGATCCCACTTAACAGTTTACCGCTTTCACGGCCGCAACTGTGAAGACGAATTTAAGTAGGGATTTTGTTGCAGGGGCTTGTAGAGTGCTCTTTTTGAAAAGAAAATAAACCCACCATGTACAGGGTGTTCAAGATTAATTTTTAAATTTAGAGAATTTCAAAGCTAAAATTCACAACTTTTTTAAATGGAACACCCTGTATATCTTGTACCTTTGTGCCACATCCCATTTCGGATCCTTTGAGGAAGGTTCGCCAATAATTGTGGCAGATAGTTCTCCAAAAAATGAAGATAAATAGCTCCAGTTAATGTACTATTACATGTTCTCCAATAATTCCCCCCTAAGCGTTTATGGACCATCTGTGCTGGTTGTCTGAAAAAGTGGGGATTTTCTGTAGCATAATAATGGAAATTGTGCCTGTTAACAAATCCATTTTTATAAAACGTTGCCTCATCAATGAACAAAACATTGTTGAAGAATGTAGCATCGTCTTGCATTTTACCTATGGCCCAATTACAAAACTGTAAACGTTTTAGAAAATCGTCATCAGTTAATTGCTGGCGCATTTGAATGTGATATGCATGAAACTTATTTTCTTTAAGATTCGACCAACAGAACGTCTACTTATTCCTACAGATGAACTCACTTCTCTCTGACTAACATGGGGATTCTCAATCGTTACCAGCACAACAGATAACTCATTTTCTTCGTTGACAACATTGTTAATTCGTTTACTTTTTTCATACTGTACACAAATCTATCGAGCAGGTTTTGAAAGCTGTGAACTTTAGGGAGCCTCCGTTCAGGATACCGTTGGTGGTAAATTCTGCGGGCAAGCAAACAATTTCTTTCCGACTCGCCCAAAACAAAAGTCAGTTCTACAAGTTCTACTAGAACTAAACACTGATGGTCGATAACTGCGAGAAATGTACGTTTTGATACGTGCACAACAATTGCTAGATGCTTTAATGTTTTGTTGAACAAAAACAACCAACACACTTGACCACTTAATAAATAATTGTTTTTAATTTTGTACTTCTTGCAGTTTTTTCTCAATAAATCAAAGGTGGTTACAGATAGCTATTGGGACGTGTATACAAAAAATGTTTGTTATTTAATTCTGCATCACAAATGTACAAAATATACAGGGTGTTTCATTTGAAAAAGTTGTGAATTTTAGTTTTGAAGTTCTCTAAATTTAGAAATTAATTTTGAACACCCTGTACATGGTGGGTCCATTTTCTTTAAAAGAAGAGCACCCTATAAGCCCCTGCAACAAAATCCCTATTTAAATTCGTCTTCACAGTTGCGGCCGTGAAAGCGGTAAACTGTTAAGTGGGATAATGTAAAACTCAATTTTTTTTGAAAAAAATTAATAACTTCTAAAGCGGTCATTAAATGGCGTTAAAATCTTAGATATGAATAAATCTGCCAAGAGAAGTGTTAAATATACAATAGTATATTAAAGTATTAGTTTCATAAGACACGTTTTTAGCGCACGCGTCCGAGTTTAGAAAACGACCCGCTTAGCGGGGAGTTTTCTAATGAGGACAAGTGCGCTAAAACGAGTTATGAAACGAATACTTTACACTATTTTTTCTATTTGCGTTAGTTTGTTATTAAATAATTAAAATTACTTAGTTTTAAATAAAATTTGTTAGGGATATTTTGGTAAGTAGCATAGCAGTTGGCAACACTAAAAATTATGCAATTTTGTGTTTTACATAACGTTGCTTAACTTTAGGTAATCTGCGCGACGTAGAAATTCCCATTCTTATCTCATACACACAACGCCCGCTAAGCAGCAGGACCTCGTTCAAATTTGCCAGGTGTATTATACGTACTGTTGAAAATTATTATAAATTCAAAGTAGAATGTATGCCAATATATTTGTGACATAAATAAATGCTACTTAATGAATTAAAAACTTGGATGAAATAAGAATAATTATATTTCATTTCATAGAATAAATACCTTGTTTGTTAAAGGAATTAATGAGGTATAAATGCAATAGTATTTTCAGCAAAGAATGATTTTTGTTAACCAAAATAATTATTCATTGGATCTTTTCGATATTATAACTTATAAGGTAAAGATATATGTATAATTTTATAAAATTTAATTTTATTACGTTAAGTTTATCATGAGCTATTAATTGCAGATACACAATACAATGCATCCTTACGATGCCAGTATCAAAATTTACAACTTCGTTAATAATAAAGTAAAAACTGTTACGCCCTTATTAAGACTAATTATTATTCGGCGCATTTATGTAGCCTGCAATACTAGTTTCGCAAGCGTTGCATTCCAGTTATAAGAGTTTACTGCTTAAATAACATAAGTTTGCCATTCTAAGAACAGCTGTCTAACAGTGATATCAACTTTAAAAAATAAAATGTTAGTTTCCAGTATTCTAAAAAAATTCATTAAGACACGCAAAATGCGTGTCCTAATGAAGCCTTTAGGACACGCAAATATAAAAAGATATTTGGGGCATTCTATTTAAAAAAATTACCTTAAGCGTGCCACACTTTTCTACAACACCCTGTATATTTGAAAATAATTTCTCTAGATGAGCCTCTTAGGCCAGTAAAATAGAATCCGTTGGTGGAAATAAATGTTGGAAAGCGGGAGATCGTTTCGATCGCTTCGTTTGAGGTGAAATATAAATATCCTAAGTTTGCATGGTCCCTCGACTCAAGCTTACCTGAGGGCATTAAAAGAACCACGAAATCATCGGACCTTTTTTAGTTTTTCTCTTATAACGCCAAAGCGGTGCTTTCCAACGAAAACTTTACTATTACAAGAATTTAAAGAGCATTAAATTCTGCGTCAGATGAGTATCCAGCACTTTAAAATCGACCTAGTGGTTTGGTCGAAATCGGCGGTCGAGAAACGACAATTTTACAAATTTTCGATTTTCCATCAGACCGGACGCCCAGAGGCTTTCCGTATAAAAAACCCCGTTGGACTCATTCTGATCATTAATATAAGTCGAGAAATACCTAAGCTTTGATATTATAGAGGTTGCCGGATTACCTTAATGGCCATTTTTTGTCTTCCCCCATCATAGCCATTAGGATCAATCCATATGAAGTAGTGCAGTACTGGTCGCTCGATCATTTAAAAAAAAGATAATTTTTTGTGTGTTATCACCCCTAAGTATTGGTAGATCAAAACCACTGTCATTTTATTTTTATTCCATTTGATTGAAATATGGCAGCCATATTTGTTTCGTGGTGCACGACGTTACTTGCAGTTTTTTGATGTAAACGTAGCTCTTGATATCTCAAGAACCGCTGATCCTAGAGACCTGCGGTAAAAATGATTGTATTGCTCACATGTCGGACTACATTTTTAAATCTAAACATAATTTTTGTAGGACGCTTACTTATGGGTGTGATTTAATCCCGAAGATTAAAGTTTTTATAAAAATTTCCGCTTTTATGGGGGCATATTTCATATATCCAGATAAAAATGAAGTCTTAGGGCGGATTTTCTATTTAAACATACACGGTTAGAGGTAGTTTATGTATAAAATGAAATAAATAAAGATTATTAAAAGTTTCACAGTTTTATTAAAATATACCTGACAATATTGTTTCGACAGCTATGCTGTCATTATCAAAGGTAATATAATTATAAACAAACACGTCGCTAAGGTAGATACAAAATAGGTAACTAGATAAAATAATAATAATAATAATAAAAATTAATAATAAAAATCATAATTAAACATCTAATACTTCCAGTAACGGAGAATTACTGAGCTCAAGTTGTTCATTCATTAAAGGTACCCTGAGTTTGTGTTTGTATATCTCAAAGGCTTCTAAAATGTCTAATTTGCGTTTGTTATTACAAAAATGTAGGAATTTAATATTATTTTGAGGAGTCATTGTGTGATTTTGTTCTAAAAGGTGTTTGGCGTAATTCGATTTTTCAGGATGTTTATTTTTGTAATGACGTACGTGTTCTTTATATCTTATGTCAAAATTTCGAAGTGTTTGTCCAATATATACCGAACTACAAAAAGAACAATTTAAACTGTAAATGCCCGATTTCATGATATCATGTGTTCTGTCTTTAGCATTAAATAAAAATGAAAAAGTGTTAGTGTTGGTTTTAAATGTTATTTTATAATTGTTGGTTTTTCTTAGTATATGTGCAATTTTTTCTGATATTTTGCCAAAATATGGTATAGATATGTAATTTGTGTCTTCTGTTTGATTGTCAATGGGATATATTCTTTTGATAGCTAACCTATAATCTTTTTGTTTAATTAAAGTGTCAATCATGTTCGGATTATAATGATTTGCATGTGCTAGTTGTTTAATGGTTGATATCTCTTTGCTAAAATCTGATTTTGTTAGTGGAATAGTTAAAGCTCTGTGTACTAATGATCTGTATGCTGCTATTTTATGTGTATTGTGGTGACAAGATTCATTTGGTATTGTTATGTCTGTTTGTGTTGGTTTTCTGTATATGGAAAATTCAAATAGATTGTCTGCGTTAATCTTGATATTTAAGTCTAGAAAGTTTATAGCCCTGTTTTGTTCTGTTTCTAGTGTAAATTTTATATTAGGATGGATATTGTTTATAAGAATTAAAAATTCATTGATAACCTCAAAAGAACTGTCAAAACAAGCTAAAATGTCATCAACATAACGAAACCAGAAGATAATGTGTTTAGAGAGGTTTAATTCAAATATTCGATCTTCAAACTTGTCCATAAATATGTTAGCTAATAGAGGACTTAGAGAATTACCCATAGGTAAACCATCCTTTTGTAAATAAATTATGTTATTAAAAGTGAAATAATTTTGACTTATACAAAGGTCAAATAATTGAATTAACTCTAACCTTTTAACTAATTCTATATTACTATTGATCAAGAAACTATCTAATAAAGGAATACATTCTTGTGGTGGTATTCTGGAGAACATGTTGCAAATATCAAAACTAACAAGTTTTGAATGTGGTGGAAGATGTATGTTTTGCAGCTTATCTACTAATTCTAATGAATTTCTAACAGAGTATTTCGATTTGTAACCTATCGTGTTAATAATCTGGTTCAGTTTTTTGGATAAAATGTGATTAGGTGCATTGATGTATGATACAACTGGTCTTATTGGCATATTCTGTTTGTGGGTCTTGACTAATCCATACAGTTTAGGTATTTGTGGGTTTTTATTAATGATTTGTTGCTTTTCTAATTCTGAAAAGCAGATATTGCAGTTTTCTAAACCTTGTTTTATTTCTTTTTGGAATTTTGTGGAAACATACATCTTCCACCACATTCAAAACTTGTTAGTTTTGATATTTGCAACATGTTCTCCAGAATACCACCACAAGAATGTATTCCTTTATTAGATAGTTTCTTGATCAATAGTAATATAGAATTAGTTAAAAGGTTAGAGTTAATTCAATTATTTGACCTTTGTATAAGTCAAAATTATTTCACTTTTAATAACATAATTTATTTACAAAAGGATGGTTTACCTATGGGTAATTCTCTAATGCCCGGTTGCACCGCACTTTTTAATCTTACTTAAATGGGTATTAACTGTTAATACTGTTTAAAATTTTATTTTCCGTTGCACTGCGCCTTAAATGCACCTTAAGTAGTATTAAATTTAAATGACCAAATTTGGCTGTTTAAAATAATATTAAAATATAAGTTGACGTTTGTGACATATCTTTTGTGAGAATAGTTTTTATCTTTCTATTGTGGTTTCAATTGATATTCTTCGCAATGAATCTATTTGATGATGCCGATATTTTTGAAGATGACCTAGATATACTAGAAATTATCGACGTCGGATTTCCCCGTTTGCGATATGCTAGGTCTGATCATTTTCATAATATGGACGAATTCATATTTTACAGAAGGTTTCGGTTAACAAAACAAACATGTTTGAATTTTTTGGTCCAAATTGAAGAGGTTCTTGAATTTCCGAATGATTTGTAAGTATTTATAACAGAGGATTTTTTCAAAGTGTACATATCTCCTAATCCTCTAATTACACTATCATATGCAGGAACGACAGTGTGTCACCCATGAATCAATTTCTTCTGACATTAAAGTTTTTTGCATCTAATGGTCACCTCTCGGACGTAGCATATATTATGGGTGTACATAAATCAACTGTATCCCGTGTTATCAAACGTGTATCTGAAGCCATAGCTGGATTACGTCTCCAATATGTTAAGATGCCCGAACAAGATGAAATCCCAATAGCTCAAAATGATTTTTTTCGCATTGCACGTTTTCCTAGAGTAATAGGGGCTACTGATGGAACGCATATTCGTATACAGTCTCCCGGTGGAGAAGATGGAGAAATATTTCGAAACCGAAAAGGATATTTTTCTATAAACTGTCAGGTAACATGTGATGCAAACATGAACATTCTAGATGTTGTTGCAAGGTGGCCAGGGTCAGCACATGATGCCACCATATTCAATAACTCTAGGTTAAAAGCAAGATTTGAAAATGGCGAATTCCCAAATTGTGTTTTGCTAGGTACATAAAATTTTCTGTCATAAAAATAGGTTTCTTCTTACTTTTGTCTTCAGGAGACAGTGGCTATCCTTTGCAAAATTATTTTTTAACTCCATTGGGACATCCAGACACAAGAGCTCAGCAGATATATAATAGATCACACATTAGATCACGTAATGTAGTCGAAAGAGTGTTTGGTTGCTGGAAAAGAAGGTTTCCTGTCTTGGCTTATGGATCCAGAATAAAAACTGAAACTATATTAACGGTTATTGTCGCAGCTGCTGTTCTACAAAATGTTTGTTTAATTATGAACGAAGCTGAGCCACCGCCTGCAGAAGGTATCAACCAAGAAGAGCTTGAAAACCTAATAGAAGAAGGCAATATTCCCGACATTCCTGGTAATGAAGCGCAACAACATGAAAATAACACAAGAACTTTATTAATAAATAATTATTTTTCTAATTTTTAGTTACGTAGTATATAACAATAGGGTGATAACATTTTGTTTCAAAAGCAAATTATGAAAAAAAAAATTTCTACAAAATAAAACACTATTCACTAAAACCTAAATCGTTTTTCAAACGTCTTATTTCAAGTTGTAGGCGCTCTATTTTCAGACAATTTTCTTTTTCTTCATGTAATTTTTGCTGCAAGACTCGTTCCAGTTCTATCTCTGCGATTTTCAAACGATGATCAAGTAATATTTCATACTTTTCACCAATATGTGATGATGTCAGCGCAGTAATTGCAGGTCTGCGTCGACCAGCATCATATTCCTGTTTTTGAAATTTGTTACGTATGCCTGACGTGCCACAATTCTTTGCAGAGCAACGTGCACTCAACTTGGGCGTTGATCTGTCTTGTACATACTTCTTTGCAGATGGCTCTTGGTCGTTACCCGAAGTTGTTAATTCAGGGGATATGTTTTCGTATCCAGAAGAATGATTAAAACCTAGGTTTTCATCAAGTATTTGTATATCTTCTAAAAATTCTTCATTTACTTCTGTTTCTTCACGTATGTTGGAAGCATTTTCCGTAGTCGTCGGTATCAGCAATGAATGGGTTTTATTTATAATATTAGAGTCGTTACCGTCTGAATTTTCTTCGATAGCATCGCCATCAAATTTATTTTTCAGTCCCTCAATAGTCTTCTTGTTTATAATATCCAATACTAATTCATAATTTTCATCTTTGATCATGCTTTTTTTAGCTCCTCCTCCGGTCTTATAATGTTCCCTTCTATCGTTAGCAGCAATTTTTCTCGTAGTTTGAACTATGTTGAGGTAGAGCCGACGAAGAGTTTCTTGAGTTCTTAAAATTCCGTTGGGAGCCTCAGAATTAAATTCTTCGGTAATTTTTTTCCAACATTTTTCTTTTACCTCAACCGAAACTGCATCCGTTTTGCTATTGGAAACAATATTCTTGTACTTATGTATCAAATTTAACAGAGTGCTTTTCTCTAAAGGCGAAAAATTTGCCCCGCATTTACGTTTTTTCACGTCATCTTGCATTCTTAATTGACAAAATGTGCAGTGCAAGATTGTAAAGACACTAATCATACACTTCTCACACACTTGTGACATATAAAAATGTCAGTCAGCCGCCTTTTTAATTTTAAATTTAATCTAATACAATATTAGTTAATATCCACTTATTTTTTGATGGTGCAACGGTTTATAATTTAAATATTTATTAAAGTTAATACTGTATTAGTTAATATTTGTTAAATCAAAATGCGGTGCAACCGGGCATAAGTCCTCTATTAGCTAACATATTTATGGACAAGTTTGAAGATCGAATATTTGAATTAAACCTCTCTAAACACATTATCTTCTGGTTTCGTTATGTTGATGACATTTTAGCTTGTTTTGACAGTTCTTTTGAGGTTATCAATGAATTTTTAATTCTTATAAACAATATCCATCCTAATATAAAATTTACACTAGAAACAGAACAAAACAGGGCTATAAACTTTCTAGACTTAAATATCAAGATTAACGCAGACAATCTTTTTGAATTTTCCATATACAGAAAACCAACACAAATAGACATAACAATACCAAATGAATCTTGTCACCACAATACACATAAAATAGCAGCATACAGATCATTAGTACACAGAGCTTTAACTATTCCACTAACAAAATCAGATTTTAGCAAAGAGATATCAACCATTAAACAACTAGCACATGCAAATCATTATAATCCGAACATGATTGACACTTTAATTAAACAAAAAGATTATAGGTTAGCTATCAAAAGAATATATCCCATTGACAATCAAACAGAAAACACAAATTACATATCTATACCATATTTTGGCAAAATATCAGAAAAAAATGCACATATACTAAGAAAAACCAACAATTATAAAATAACATTTAAAACCAACACTAACACTTTTTCATTTTTATTTAATGCTAAAGACAGAACACATGATATCATGAAATCGGGCATTTACCGTTTAAATTGTTCTTTTTGTAGTTCGGTATATATTGGACAAACACTTCGAAATTTTGACATAAGATATAAAGAACACGTACGTCATTACAAAAATAAACATCCTGAAAAATCGAATTACGCCAAACACCTTTTAGAACAAAATCACACAATGACTCCTCAAAATAATATTAAATTCCTACATTTTTGTAATAACAAACGCAAATTAGACATTTTAGAAGCCTTTGAGATATACAAACACAAACTCAGGGTACCTTTAATGAATGAACAACTTGAGCTCAGTAATTCTCCGTTACTGGAAGTATTAGATGTTTAATTATGATTTTTATTATTAATTTTTATTATTATTATTATTATTTTATCTAGTTACCTATTTTGTATCTACCTTAGCGACGTGTTTGTTTATAATTATATTACCTTTGATAATGACAGCATAGCTGTCGAAACAATATTGTCAGGTATATTTTAATAAAACTGTGAAACTTTTAATAATCTTTATTTATTTCATGATTATGGATTTCCACAAAATAAGGCTGGAAAGAATAAACAAGATATGTATAAAATCTTTTAAATCTGAAATTTTACTATTTTGGTATTTATGGACTTTGAAGTTCTCGTTATGATACGTCATATCAATATTATGTTTATGATTAAAAAATGTATTCCGACATGTGAGCAATACAATCACTTTTACCGCAGGTCTCTAGAATCAACCGTTCTTGAGATATCAAGAGTTACGTTTACATCAAAAAACTGCAAGCAACGTCGTGCACCACGAAACAAATATGGCTGCCATATTTCAATCAAATGGAATAAAAATAAAATGACAGTGGTTTTAATCTACCAATACTTAGGGGTGATAATACACAAAAAAATATCTTTTTTCGAAATGATCGAGTGACCAGTACTGCACTACTTCATATGAATTAATTCTAATTGCTATGATGGGGGATGACAAAAAATGGCCATTAAGTTAACCTCTATAATATCAAAGCTTAGGTATTTCTCGACTTATATTAACAATCAGAATGAGTCCAACGGTTTTTTTTTATACGGAAAGCCTCTGGGCGTCCGGTCTGACGGAAAATCGAAAATTTGTAAAATTGTCGTTTCTCGGCCGTCGATTTCGACCATACCACTGGACCGAATTTAAAGTGTTGGATACTCATCTGACGCAGAATTTAATGCTCTTTAATTCTTGTAATAGCGAAGTTTTCGTTGGAAAGCACCGCTTTGGAGTTATAAGCGAGAAACTAAAAAGATCCGAAGATTTCGTGGTTCTTTTAATGCCCTAAGGTAAGCTCGAGTCGAGGGACCGTACAAACCTAGGATACTTATATTTGACCTCAAACGAAGCGATCGAAACGATCTCCCGCTTTCCAACATTTATTTCCACCAACGGTCCAAAACGGGTCTAATTTTACTGGCCTATCTATCCACTGTTTACATCAGTATTAGAACGATTTTTCTAGCTGTTACCGTTTAGGAGCTATCGGACTTCCCCACATTATTGCCCCACCCGGTATATGATTTTAATGAAAAATTAGAGAAGACCTACGAAGAGCACGACAAAGATCTCCAGAGCACAAACTTTATCTTCAATTGTGACGAAAATGGATTTTCTAGCGATCCATGTAAAATTAAGGGCTATAGGAGAAAAGGGCAAACCTATTAATCGAATTTCTAGAGGCTCTGGAAGAGAATTAACAACAGTGTTACTTTGCATCTGAGCAGATGGCGCTCTTGCCTCCACTCGTTGTTTTTAAAGGTATGTACAAAACCGTTTGACAGCTACTTAAGTATATCTTGGTACTTTTTATGCAGCAACTTGAAATGGATGGATGGAAGAACCAGTTTTCTACATTTGCTTTAAATATTCATTTGTTCATCAATTCAATATTCGAGAACAAAAAATCTACCCAACAAAACAGCAGTTTTAATTTGTTTTCTTGTTGGTCACATTTTAAGTCATCTTTTTAATATCTGAGTCCATGGATATAAAGACCATTTTAAAACACGTTTCCAATAACATCGTGTTTTAAAAGTAAATAATTATTTTAAAACACGTTGCCAATAGCATCGTGTTTTAGAAGTAAATGATAATTATTAGAATAATACCTTCATTTTTTATTAATTTTCAAAACAAACAATTCAATTTATCATTTAGGTAGCATTTTTATCACTTATCATTTATGTGAAAGTGAAATTCACATTTATGAAAATATTGACCTCTGTCATAATTATTGCTTGATGATGAAGCGTTGCTTGCAGAAAACTTGCTAATATTACTGGCAGACGTAGAAGATGAACTGACGTTACTTGCAGAGAACTCGGTAACATTGGCAGAACTGGAAGATGAAATGATTTTGTTATAATATTATTTATTGTTATATTGACTCACCTTGTAGTAGTTGTAGACGTAGTTTCCCCAAACACCTTTCTGGCAATTTTGATACGTTCTTCTACGCAATCTTCGATGTATCCTTCTGCGACCATTGAAGAACGCCAGCCGCCATGTCGCTTCAGTGTAACTAAGTCTCCACCTCCTGAGGCCAACAATGTTGCCGAGCTTCTTCGAAAACAGTGCCCCGTGTAATCTTTAGGATTCTCTAATTTCAGATAATGTGCAATTTTAGATGGAAGTTGACCGAAAGTGTTGATTCCCACAGGTTGTCTAGTGCACTTTCCATTATTATACGACAAGAAGAACCGATCGTGAGGTGTGTTCACAGGACGTAAAAATGTATATTTTCGGTATACGCCCAAAGGGTTAATCACAAATCCTTCTCCAATAATAGTAAACTTTCTGTCTACATGCGTCTTGGTATCTCGAAGTGTTACAATGAGAACTTCACCGGTATCTTGGATATCATTTACAGTAAGGTCGCATAGCTCCTTGCGTCGACATGCTCCAGCAATGCCAAAAATTAGAGCAATCTATAAAACAAGGAAACTTTGTTACTGACTTATTATGTATTTTAGCAATCATTAACGTAAATACCTTCACAAATAAATATGTGTCGTCTGCAGCTTCTACTAAAAACTTTTCAATCTGTTCACGAGATAACACCTTTGATTTTTTCACTTGATGCCCTACATTTATTTGTTTGAGGTAAGGAATGACACTACCAAACTTCTCAATACACAGATTTTCCTTCACTTTTAAAAAAGACTTCAGCATCGAATAATGGGGCCACAATGATCCAGGTGACAACGTTGTTAACTAAAAATCAAATAAATTGAATACAAACGATGTGAATTTATCGCAGACTTACCTTCTCGTCTAAATAAGCAAGAATCACCTCTTCTGTTACTGAAGAAACTTTGTTTTTTTCTCGCCATTGGCAGAAACTTGCATAAACCTTCTCATACGCAGCTTTAGATTTCACAGACAATAATTTTTCCCGCACTAATTTCCCTTTTTCTAAAATATTTTCAGGAACTTCCATTTCGTTTGACTTTTCCATTTTTGTTTAATGAATAAACAAAAAACATTCCCATAGCGACTCATGCTCAACGTAGTTGACCAACAAGAAAAGTTTTGAATAACACTCTTGCGAAAACGCTTAAAGTATTTCGGTTGTATATATGCAACTCGACTTCGTCTCGTTGCATAACAACAACCTCAAACTTTAAGCTTGTGTTTTCGCACTTGTATTATTAATAACTATTATCCAACACCTCTATATAAATACCATGTTTACTATGGTGATTTTAAATAAGGAAAGTAATTGTTTACTCTTATGTTACATTATAACCTACGTTGCCCCTAGCAACGTGGGTTATTTTTAAAAAACTCACTCCTTCAAAGATAACAACCAATCACCAGCTTACGTTACTTAATATTATTAAAATCCAGTCATCGTGCTAGAGTATTAAATTTATTGCACCGTCAAAACTACAGACTAATTATACATTGCAAATTCGATGTTTAAACTTAAATAAAGAGGCGTTGGATAAAATTTTGTATGGCACGCGTGAGTTAAGGATATTATCTTACTTAACTCACTTGTACCATAAATAACTATTAATTAGTTATTAAGTGTCACAATTGTAGAGGAGGCTATTACAAACCATATACAACGGATTCGACTTTAAAGCCATTTAACTGATAACTAAAATTAGATAAATGCGTTTTTGGTTCGGTTAAAGTGAAATGGGGCAAAAAGTTAGTGAACTATGGTAGGTAGCAAATGGGTGTAGAAACTGACTGTAGAAAAATATGTTTAGTGTTCTTTTCGGAGAAGTACTCATAAAAGCAGTTTCCACACAAAATGTTGTAAGTAAGTGGATTTGTCTCAATATTCCCTTGATCCTTTAAGTTTTCAACATAACTATTTGACGTATATGATCTTCAAAAATATAAGGCTCGTAAGCAAACTAAATCTGTACCCTATCCTCAACCGTCTTCAGTTCAAAAAGTTTAGTTTTTTTTAAGTTCAAGCAACAATTTGCCTCCTTGACCTTAGACGAGACAAAACTTTCACATGGAAAAATCATTGAATCCACATTTGAGGTTAGCATGCCTGAAATCAGATATAGATTTCTAGATCACTAAAAATTAATCAATACATGTTGAGCAACATTGGCACCTGAAAGCATTGCCAATATTTTCTCAAGTATGATGCAAAAAACCAGATCTGACCTAACATTAAATTCTAATGCTAAACACAAAACTGTCACAGTCCGATTAAGAGAAACTGCATATGGGTAAGTATTAACCGATATGGGAGTTTTAGAAAAACTTTAAAAAGCTGAGGCCAAACAGGACAAAACAAAAAAGTCTCAAAAAAGGCAAACAAAACCGTCGATAGCAAAAAGGTATCTAAAACTAAAAGAAATACTAAAAGTTCAGACGCTGTTAACACTGTTAAACGTTAATAGATGTAACAGATGTCTTTTCTAATCATTAATACAAACCTTTGGCTTACATTGGCCTGTGTCATCAATTTAGATACGTGAATTTTAGGTGACCTCGCCTAAAAACCATTGATTACCTCATATTTTATAAATGACGTTGCTACAAATACAAAAGCTGTTATATAAAAATTACTACGCCACACTGTAAAAAATGAGGTAAAATTACCTTGGGAAAGAGGTAACTTTTCGCTATTATTTGCGGTATTTTTACCCTAAAATTAATTTTACCTATATATTTAGTAGTTTTACTATTTGTGGTAAAATGCCCTGTAATTATGTAAAATTATACAAATATAAGTAATTCTACTACATTGAACTGGTTAAAATCACTATCCATAATATAAATTTACATAACTCAGACAATTTTTTCCTTACAAATGTATAATTGCTCAATAACTTAATTCATTTTTAGTGTAATATTAAAGATAAGATGAACTTGAACAAGAATAGTGTAATTTTACCCTTAATATGTTTTTAACCGTTGAGATGCTATTTTGCTGATCGCACTTGTTTGTGACCTTCGTTTCGTGAAAGAATTCAGGAATCCATTATGAACAGTCCAAATAGGCTTTTTGGGGAATGGTCGGAATGGTGTGTACCATTCTTTTATGATTTCGGCGAGGCGTACTCTATCGATATCGAACGAAGTGTTCATTCTGTTGCTCATTAATATTTTGTTTTTCGTTGTAGTGTAGTGCGCATTTATTAAAGGCAAATATTTACACGTATGACCGAAGATGGGAAGAATTTTATTTTATAGTAGAAGTTAAAAAATAATAATCGGTAAGTACCTATATGTTAAAATTACAAATTTAAACCAATAAAATTAAAATATTTAATTTAATGTTTTTCTAGGATGAATCAAAAATTGAAGAATTCGAAATAAACTAGCATAACTGTAATTGAGAAAGGTACTCGTGTATAATTGTTTATATAATTTATAATTTTTTAATTTTCTAGGTGGAATCTAAACTTTATCTGAATGTCTTTGAGAGACCAAATATTTCCGAAAGCCCCTGAAAAGTAGTTCTGTTAATGTCTTATATTTTATATAAGTACATACGTTCAATAAAAATTACTTTGATTTTATTTTGTTTCATACAATTCCCAGAGGAACGATTGAATTTGCAAGTACTTTCGCAAGTCATCGTTACATTCAAGAAGTATTTTCACATTTGTATTTTAACCCTGAAAAGTACTATTGCCATGAAATATTAACTTTGTCATGTAACTTTACACAGGTGTTTTAATGTTAAAATGTAAAATTACATTGAGATTGTAATTTTAATCTGTAAATTTACTTAAAAAGGAAACATTACAATGCAAATTTAACCTAATGTTGAAATTTCCCCACTTCCTATGAAAATTACACTTTGAAGTAAATTTACCCCAAAAAATGGAGGTAACATAGTTGCCTCCATTTTTTAGGGTATAATTCACCGGTAATTTTTTAGAGTGCACTGACAATTTCTTTAATTCGCGTTGGTTATTTTACATAGATCAGATTTCACTGTGTATTTTTGCGGCATGGCTAGTCCAAAACCATCATTTTTAAGCTCCCGCTTGTGTTACATTGTACTATTGCAAATTAAATTGCTTCGCTTCCTTGACATAGTGGTTTTATGCTTATAATATATGGTTATAAAACGCACGTCTCTAGGATGAGCCTTATCATATTATATAATCAGTATATACAAAAAATGGCTCCGCTGCCTCGTCTCACACGCACATATCCACTCTGCGGCTCGGTGTGTCTGACGCCTCGACACCGAAAGGTATATGAGGTTAAAGATTATGTATGTATGTATATACAAAAAATGTTTACAATTTCCCCATGTTCGCTGGTATAATTGTAAACAATAGGAGTACACAGTTATAGAACGTACAAAGGACAATGTGTAAATGAGTTTGTTATCACTTTATCAGTTTAATTCTATCATTATTTGTTTTCGTATTGTTTAAATATAAGTATATTGTAAACATAGCAAAATCGTTTACAATTCCCCCAACCGACCCGATTATCTTTGCTTCTTTAGTATTTTTAATTTAAAATGCGTACGACAGGGTCGTACTTAAAATTTGAAATGTTATTTTCTCGGAAACTAGCAGGAAGTGACCACGGTGTATAAGGAAAATATGTTCTAAATCATTACAGCTACCCTCATTAGAAGATTTCTAGTTATATTAGTTATACCCTGTATATCAACGTAATTAAATCGGCTTTTTTGACGACTGAAAAGAAAGCAAATACTTTTTGAATTTTAAAATCTATGTAAATATTAAAAACCTACGATTATGTTGCAGGTTCTTTGTTCGGTCTTCAAACCGGTTTGTGAGAAGCAGATTTACACTTGATACCTAATCTTAAATTAGTGTATAGTTCGTCGTGTTCATTGCTATTTAAAGCTTATTAAAGGGGTATTTATAGGTTATGAATTTTTTAAATAATAATGTTAAATATCTAATCAGCAAATGATATTTTTTATAACAAAGTAATTAACATAAATAATATAATAAATATCAGTATGTTAAAATAAATGTAATAGCTAAATTTATTATTTTTTTAAAATGTTTGAAACCAACACAGAGCAGGTTCGACAGTTGTATCGTAACGAAGCGATATGTATTAGATATCTACAGTATACAGAGTTCCACTCCTTAATAATTAATTATTATCTTTATATACGCAAGCAGACTAGCTGAGTTACCAGGCTATGTCTAGGCAATATTATTTTTTACTCATCCTAGATACTTTATCGACAATTATCTAGAACTCCATGAAGTCTTCTGATTGATCTTAATAAGACGCTAGATGGCTATGCTAGATTGCCGTTCTTTTTTATTTTTGCAACAACCTATATGTGTACAATTGTACATATCTGCCGGGGCTTAGCAAGTCTTAATATGGGTAGGACGGGGTTGCTAGATTCTGTGATATCCTAGGCAGACCCAGTTTCCAACTCCCAGACACACTTGAGGTTGGACTCGTCAAGGCAGTGAAAGCCTGCATGCTGGACTAGGGGTGATGGAACTCTCTTGTAGACGGACCCCGACAGGTGAGCACGCCAATAGCTCCGGCACTAGCCTGGAGAACTAGTAGATTGTAGTTAGGCAACCTCGCTCTCATTAGCCAGTACTGGTAGCTCTGCGCTATTTAAGCGTAACTCAATTCGTAGTCTCCTAAGGAGGACCGTGGTCATAAGCAAATGCAGGTGGCACACGTTAAACAAATCTTGGAATTCTATATGTGTACAATACAAGTATTGTACATATTTTATTTATTGTAGCATTATTGTTAATAAACTTCTGAAAAGTACTCAGCGGAGTTAGACAAAACTTAAACGCTCGCTGGTGTGTCCAGAAAGATTTTATATTACAACTCTACAACATTCGTTTAATTAAAGGATTGGGTGTTATAATGTTTTATTTTTGTTAAATGTCACGCTTTTGATTTATCTTTAATTACTAACAAGTATGTATACTTTTAGCGGCAAAGCGGGAAGCCAAAAAATAAAACGAGTAGTATAAAGCATACCTTTCAAGATCTTTATTAGTTATCCAGAAATGAAAATGATTGTCCTTTAAAAATTCTTCAAAATCATCCTTAAACTCAGGAGAAACTGTAATGCTGAATGAACCATACAATTCTTCAGGCGAAATTTGTGATAAAATATGTATATTAGTGTTTTGCTTTTGGATATTTAACAATTTTCTTGTTTGTTTTTCATCTTTGACAACAACTATATATATTTGGTAGCTACAATAAAATAGAACGATATACAATATAAAAAGCTGTAAAACAAAATTGTAAATTTAAATATTAGGATTTGTATCGATAATTGTTGCAGGCTCTAAAAATTCGCCTGGAACCATCAGATGCAAAAGGTAACCAAGAAACTCGGTCAGAAATAGAGGTTAATCCAGACATACTGAATAGCATGTTGTATAGGATGGTGCTATGCTAACAAAAACTTATATGTTGGTTAGGTGGAAAAAGATAATGCAAGAAAAGACGAGGCAAGGGCTATGCAGGTTACAAGAGGCATTGTATTTTTGCTGTACTGGATCCTTTCATTATTTTATTTAGAGGTACAGGATAAGACCAGCCTCTCCTATTCTAGAAACAAGTACTGCAAAACTAGATGACAAACGTTGCAAGATTTTCGCAAATCGACACAAAGAGACTTCTGAGAGGATGTATGGCTTCAAAAGGTGGCATTAGCTTTCCTCTTAGTATAGGTATGCATTTGTCTATCAAACAGAAACATACGTAATATTACAATGCACAAGATTTAGCAATTATAGGGCATATACAAATAAGCAGATTTATGTTTATACAGATAGTGAAGGCTCTGTTAAACCTGTCAGAACCAAGAAGTTCAAAGCTGAGATGCACAGGTACTGTTACACATCAGGAAATGAGAAAACTGGTGGTCTTTTGAAGAACCATTTTTTACCATGTCCCAGAACCAGTTCTGGGTACACCATCGAAATTTGATTAGTACTCATATTGGAGAGTAGGTCAAGAAATAACATAAAATAGTATATTAGAAAAGTGTTCCCAGGCATGAATTGGAAAAAACACCAATGGAGAACCATATACTATAACCATTAATACAAACGGAGATTATTAATTGCAGATTTCGCAGTAAGCAACTGAGATCGTTTTGATACAGTCTATGTGAATGCGAGGTATTCGATCGCAGAAGAAATATTTATTTGGTTATCCAGAAATGGAACCAATAACTATTGATCTCAGTCAGGAGTGTACAGTTATGCAGTACTGCATAAAGATCCTAGAAAATCAAAGTTTATACATTTTAAAGTTTCTAATAATCTCTAATAATCTGAGTTTTTGTAATTTTTGCCGGGCTGTTATCGTTCACAAGATAAGTTGCAGAGAAAAAATATTATTCACATTAAAAATGGAACATTGGTAGACTTTTATCATTTTTACCAAACGGTGGTTTTTGACCAAGCAGATGCACTACATTATGCATCAATCGAAAAAAAAACTTAATCAATAAAAACTTACCCTTTGTAGCTTACTCTTTCTGTATTTGTTACTACCATCAAAGAAAAAACGAGATACGACACTATCAAGGTTATATTCATTTCAATTTAGATATTTTTGTTTGCCAACCTCATGCAATAAATTATGCAAACGTTTTTGAATATTCTAAACATATAGAAAACGAAATAGTATTTTGTTAATTATTTCGCAACCTTTATGTACCTTAACAAAAAGTAGTTATAGTTTTACTATTATGCGATACTAAAATGTAATGTTGGATGTGCTATTGTCTAGATAACATGAATGTAGGTAAAAACTACTCCTAGGATTCCATTTATTTAACAATTCGATTACCTCATTGAAGTAGCCTTTAGCGACATATAGTAAAAGATGTTACGTCTTGGAAATGTAACAAAGTAAACTACGGCGTAGCTGAAATTTTCTTTTAGTCGCAGATGCTAAGAGCATATTATGTCACCCATTGTAATTTTTTGTGTGGTCTACATAAGATAAACTGCACAACCACTCTCCCTTGAAGTTAACCTGGTATCTCTTTTCTGGTAAATTCATTTCCTAGGTTGTTGTCATTGAAACTTTTAAGATTACCGCTTGCTTAATTAATCCATGTCAAAATTCATGTTATATGAAAAATTTAAGTATTTTGATTCGGAATTTTTATAGAGTATCCTCTCAACCGAGAGAAATTTGTAAATACGCTACTGGAACAACTAAAGTTTCGTTCTTTACCTAAGCTTGCTAGATATTTCTGTCTTATTAATTGGAGAACCAAAAATCAAAGAAAAATAGGTTAAGAGTCAATAAGAGTCACAATGTAACAAAACGACACGATTTAAACCTTCAGTAATTAGAATGATCAGAAATTTTATAACCAATTTCAAAAGTTAATTGTATTATATAAGTCATAACAAGATTAACCTAATTTATCTATTTTCAGTTAATTAACAACGTGAAACTGAGTTGGCCTCCTGGAAAATAGAAAAATTTATCTAACGTTGAACATCGTAATCTGTAAATTTGAATAAGGAAGTTACTTCTTCCTAACAAGTGGAGAGCACATCCCAATGTGTAACTTGGGTTGCATAAACATATTTATGATAAAGCAATCTAACTAATTGATATCCTTTTTAAAAATGAAACCTTTTTATTATGCATAAGAAAGCTAGGTTATGTTTGCATGAAATTTTTATTCTTAATTTTTAGTTTAAATATTGATGAACCTAACTATGGTCCTATATATAGCCTTTATATTAATTATGCCTATGACATAGCATGTCTCTCTTTTAATTTAAATCTGATATATGAAAGGTCTGTTTTGACGTTTCCGTTCTGTCGTTAGTAAAATTTTCAATAAGGTGATTTAATATCACCGCAATATATATGGTTTATACCATTTCTGACTGAAAATAAAGTGGCTACAAAGCGGGGTGCTTTAAATCAAGCAGTCTGTATATGCCATCTTAGACAGCTGGATAATAAATGATCAACATTATCTTCACCAAGAATATTACTGTAGAAATGTACTGTACTGCAACTGTAAACGAATGCTCGAAATTATACCTCACACAAAATATAGCATACTCTTAACCTTTCTATCTAATTTAAACTTTATTTTGAAAATAACAGCTATATTGAATCTTAAAGAAAACTTTGGGCTTTCGATCGTAACAATGTGGTTGTGCCAAGCGGTATGCCGCTACTCACAAATGCACTATTTTACCAATATCGTCACTTACAACCTCTACTATACCTGTAGGAAGATAAAGAAGGGTGATAACCTATAATTCTGTTTCTAGTTATGCAAGCAACACATAACCAGAAAAAAAGATATCGTCTATATCACAGAACTAACCTAATTTGTCAGCTGCTCCTTTTCACCCTCCCCACGCCGCGCCGAGAGAAATTTGTAAATAAGCCACTGGAACAACTAAAGTTTCGTTACTGACCTAAGCTTGCTAGATAATTCTATTTTATTAATTGGGGAACCAGAAATCAAAATCTACTAGTCGTAAATCATTTTTCACGTGAACACAATACTTTATCGATTTCAGTAAAAAAATACTTATTATGTAATTTAAAAAAGTTCGATGACATCATCACGCTCACGCCGATTTAGTAAATACAAAATTTTACCATTTTTTAGTTTATACCATTTCTGACCGAAAATAAAGTTGCTACAAAGCAAGGCGTTTTAAATCAAACAGACCGAATATAGTATGTCATCATATTCTTAAGACGGTATTAATGTGTAGGGTATCGGTAGTGTACGTTGGGCCTGAGTAATAGTAATAAACGCCTCTCCCTCCCGCACAAACTTCATAGATTATAGGAACTGGTTTGCCAGGTAATGGGTAGTAGCAATTATTATTATTAATTATACATATATAGTGGAAAAGCATCACTGAACTGTAAGTTGTCGTATGAATATGAGTATATACGTCAACTGTATGTACAGATAATTGTCATCGATAGACTTTGGATTTTTTAAACTTCGCCATCAAGTTTTTGGTAAAGTCTAGCTGGTTTGCCTTCCGGTTTTTGTTCAATAAATCTTTAAATAAAATAATAGTAATTCTTTGTCTTACATTGATGCGACTTATATTGTAAAACAGAAAATGTGTCTCGTTCCGGTCACCGTACGGTAATTACTATATATATTTAAAATATGAATAATAACAAAGTTAAGAAACCCAAAAATAAAACAATTGCAAAGTCTGAAGGATTAGTTTTTACAAAAGAGATTTAGAATTTAACTACAACTATTACGTTCTACCATATTTAGTATTGACAGTGTTTGATTTTTGGATTATTGTGATGATTAGTCCTTCTGCTAGTGCCAATGTGGATTAAGCTTAAGCAGACGTATAAAAACAATTGAATTATTGGCAAAACATACCTTTAGTAATTTACCTTGTAATTAATTATTTGGAATTCGTTCACGATAGTAATAAAGTAAATTTGGTTCTCGATTTAGAAAATAGTAAAATTGTATGTAGAATGGGATCTCTAAATAAGTTAATGTATAAAATTTCGAAATACTCTTAGGCAGCTCTCACACTGAAGCAATAAGCAATTAGCAATTGGAAACTCGCAATATTATCGCCATCGGGTTGTTTACATTGAATTTAATCAGAAGTCTTACATTGGAGCAACTTATTATCGCTTCTACAAAAACGTTGCCGGTTGCGTTAATATTTGTTGCCGGCGATATGCGCTGCATGTCGAAAGCCGATTTTTATCGTGTCAATATAGACCAATACTTGCATTATTATTACAAATAGAGAGTGGAATTTTTATACAACAGACATGCCGATTCAGCATTTGTTAGAAACATAAAGACATATGTGTATAACAAAATATTATTTATGCTATTAGTATATTAGGAATACTTGTAAATTATGAATTTTTTATTATTTACTGGAATTAATTAGTTTTATGATTATGGCCGAAATATAAGTCAAGGTTATGAGGTCAGTGGCTGATGTAATTAAAGACGGTTTAAATAAGAAATGTGAATATGTGTATTTAGCATAAAAAGAAAAATATTTATTATTGTTATTGGAAGTTGTTAGAAATTTTTGCGTGCAAGGCTGACGCAATTGCATTATTCTTCATCTAAAACTTAATAAGTTCGGATGGTTGTTACAACTTATATTGTTTTTAAATAATCTATTAATAAATTCGAAGTTTCGCTAATTTCTTCGTTGTTATTAAATTTATGTTCCTTAAATACCACCAAATTAAAATCGCACAGCCAGAGTTGTTAGAGGATGACATAATTGTTTGAGATTGCTACACAAACTAAAAGGAATCAGTTGCTGCAATGTGAAAGGTGGTCAAAATAATATTGTCTGTTGCTTATTGTCAGTTTCTAGTTGCTAGTGTGCAACATTGCCTCAGTGTGAGAGCTTACTTAGGTTTCATACACTAATTCAATGTTTTTTCTGTTTTATGTACACAAGCGTGCATTGCATAAATTGCTATCAGATTTTCATGAATTTAAATTAATAAACGAAGTTCAAAATCATTACTGGTTTGTTACAGCTTGGCACGACTGTTTGCAGCCCAATTAACAAAATAAAAATAGTAACAATAAGAAACAAAGAGTTGGACTACGCCACCATTAACTCTTATCTCAGGATCCGTTTATTTTGATGCAGGTTCGGAATATTGCAGTAAACACTGGTATTTCTTCTTTATTAAATTTAATAATAAGAATAGAAAAAACATATGCACATACATATATAACTCAACAAGTAATACAATGCGGTGTTCATACGCGACCCACCAAGGACAGAGGCTTGGACTTGAGTGACGATTGCCATCCCTCTAGCCTCTAGCATTAACTCTTCATCCCTCTGTGCACGCTCAACTGAAGCTACTTCTTCTCTGGCACTTAACAAGTATAAGCGAGCATTTATTCAAAAAATTAACACTTGAACCACTTCAGAGTTTAACGTATCTTAGATGAGAGTCTTTTCCCGAATTGTAGATACTTAGTGCTGGTTTTAAATAATAACAACAAACAAAATGGGTGGCATTCTCGTCATTCTCGATATTGTTCAATTATTCCGTATCCAATCTGAAATCAGTAAGCCTTTGTAATTAACACCAACGACCTCTGAAAATAATTCGTATAAGTAAGAAGTGTCTACAGGGAGCTATAACTTACGCAAGTATCTTTTATTCTTTTGTTTATTTGTTGATAAAGAGTTTTGGTCGTTACACTATTGGCGTAATATTTCAGATTTATCAAACTTCATAAGTATTAAAGAAGTAATAAAAGGCTACTGTGTAACTTCGTTACCCCTAAATGGATAATTTAATAGTACCTAATATAAAATAGTAGCTACTTATATAAACAAATTAAAGTGTTGATGCTTCCGTAATCTCAAAATCAATATTCAGTCAAGTATTAAAGTTCATTACCTTAGAGCAGTGGTTCCCAAACTTATTTTGTCGCGGATAAATTGTAAGTAGCTTAAGTTTAATCTTATCCATCATTAAAGGAAACTTTGTCTCGAGTAACCTCTAAATTTGTTCGCCAAACCTTGAGGTATCACGGAACAGACTTTGGGAATCATTGTCTTAGAGAAAGTGCCAGGCACGTTATCAGTTCTGCGCAAATATGGCAGACAGGATTCAGTAGTTGCCAGTGGCTTCGGTGGCCAGTGGTATCAACTTAGAATGTTCTTGTCTGAATAGTACACCATTAAATACGCTAAAACTACTTATTAATTACAAAGTGGTGCAATGAATAAGAATTTAGCAAATCTGATTATAAGCCATAAACCATACCGAAGGCAGGTATAAAGATATTACTCCAACAAACAAATCGACGCCTCTGAATTTATTTCAACTATTCAGAAATATGTTGTTGCTAGGCAACGGAAGTACACATTAACAATTTCGTTTGTGCGTATGATGACGAGGGGTGCCAATCTCTAAGGTAATGGAGTTTACAACAAAATCTACTATATACTAAGTATTTCAAAAAATAAAAAATGGTCTTTTTCTCAGTAACAATGGTTTTCCATTGACACCTAATCCACTCAAACCTTATCCAAGAATAACATTACTGGTAGCACTAAATTAATTTTGAGGTATACTTGAAAGCATATATGCTTTCAAGATCTTGAAGGGTTGTTGAGAATAACTTCGGAATATTAGTAGCTCGATTTTGTGTTTTTTGAAAAGCTAATTTTAATATTATTAAAATAGAGTTCTATACATAAAGTAGTTGAACCATCTGTAGAGGAAGAATCAACTTTAAATCAAGAAGAAACCATCTACAATTAATAATTCAATTGCTTTTTAACCCACATTGGGTTTAAGTAAGTGACATATCCTAATTGAACTTAATTTAAAACGTATGTGATTTATGATCGTTGGACGGCTAATAAATTATCTTGAGCAAAGTTTATTAATATGTCAAATAAAATGACCAATAATAAGAGAAAATTAAAAACAAAGTGATTAAATTTAACTTTGTTGCACATAACAATTTAGAAGTATATCATATGGAAGCAATAAATCACACCTCCCACGATTTGATGGTATTTTATTACTCTAAGTATTTATTTATAGATTTAATTTTTATTTTGTCAATACATATCATGTACAGAAAGCAGAAATTAAAAAATCTCTTGTGTGAGTGTGGATTTTTAGGTTAGTAGTTCACGCCAGTGTTTGGGATCTGCTAACGGATTTGGTGTATGGAAGAATTTTATTTTATAAAAAGGATTTAAATGAACAATTTAATAATTAATTTCTTGGTTGCATATGAAAAACCGATTCTTGCAATTTTCATCGTTTTATTGAAGATACTGCTGCTCTCAACAGTCACTTTCGCTGCTTGCTATTATTTAATCTTAACTTCAACGGTAAATAGTAGGGAATATAATCAATATTTTGAAAAAAATAAACTTTTCGTATTTAGAACTATTGGAAACAGTTTTATAATTAAAATGAGCAAATACAGATTCACTGTATAGTATTTAGAGCATTAGTTTAATAATGCAGTGTTGTTGATACTACATTTTACTAAGGGAGAAAATGCATAATTTTTCGGGTTTTGCTTTCGTATTTAAAACCTACATCTCGGAAAAACTGCGATCTCTTCTGCAGTGTATTTTAATGTTGCATTATTCTTAAGTATGGCCTTTTTTATGAAACCAACCTTGAATAATGAATCCTCAATTGGGTTCTTTTATGAGAATTCGCGGTTTTAATAAAATGAGATTTTTATCAAATGGTATGCTACCCTTTTTTGATTTTATGATGGTTTGGTTAAATAGGAAATATCTAATCACCTTGAAACGTCGATTTTGACATTTGGTTTCTAACATAACTTCAAAATGTGGATAACACAATTGTGATGACTCGATCAAGTAAGTTTTGATTTCCTTTTTCATATTCGAAAATTATAATTATCTTTAATTACTTTTAGTGGCTTATCACTTGCAGCTTTACTAAGAAATTATGGTGAATTATTTTAACCTTAACTAAACTGACCTTAAAATGACCTCACTTTTGTCTTTCTTTAGAAGAGCACTAGCTATGCTTTTATTAACTTTTTTTTATTTGTCACAAACCTTGCATCTTGATTCACTTATGTTTCCCCTTTATTAGTTTGCTATAGAAAATCTTAAAAATTTTGTCTGGAAAATCACTACACATAAATCTGCCTACTGCTTATGAACTTTGGAACTACCCTCAGCATTTGATGCTCAGTCGCAGCTAGAACGTTGAGGTAAATCGCACCTAATTAAGTTACTTTTTTGTGCTACTTTTTGAACAACGTTAAGAAGAAATTTTATTTCTTTCTTGTTTTCTCGAGTTTTTTCGAAACACCTAGCGGGTCTATTGAATGGAATATCACCTTTATCTATTTTTTCTTTTTCTTATTGTTGAAATAAATATACGCATTTTTACACTCGTTAAACTATTAAACTTTTATTTATCTTGTTTTTTAGAACATTTCTTTACAGAGAAAGTAAATTTTACAAGAACATTCTCTTTTAATACCTTTTAATCTCTATTTATTTAGTTAAATACTTCCTAGTAACTAAGCATTTTCTTAGATTGAAATTATTTCTCATATTTTACTGTTGTTTATATTAAAATTCAAAATAGCTTGACTTTGGTCATCATTTTAATATCACGATTATTGTGATTGTCGAGTATGTAATTGCATTTCAAGACAGATATTGGTTTTGTAATAACCGTAGTCAGGGCTATTTTTGTTATATTATTGCCAATGAGATATGTAATGTTTTATGATTTTACTAAATTAATACATTTTTTAAATATGCTAGTTATTAAGATAACCATTAACATTACATTCTTAACTTTTTAAGATGCTCTAAAACTATTGTAATCAAGGGCATCTAAACACTAATTGAACTACACTTCGATTTTTTAGTTTCATCAATAAACAGTTCTTAGAAATCTTTTATAAAGAAAGAAAGTGGTTATCTACTTCTTAAAATTTAAAAATAACAATCAAACTGATAAAAAGGCAATAAAATCTTAACCTAAACTTTGACGAGTATTTTAAGCTAAATAAGCAAAAACAATCGGCAGATAACAGCATTTTTATGAATCGGAAAGAAAATTACTTTGTTCCGAACGTTAAAACTTACATTGTTCCGCTTATGTGTAATCCAAAGCAAATTGCAAAATCATGTTTGTTATACTTTTGCATATATACTATTGAAAACGGTTGCGATATGTGTTCCATTGTACAATTTCCTTATTTCTGTACTATATTATTTCTACAGCCGTTTTGCTTTCTTCATTCTCCTTAAGTAAAAAACGTACATAATTTTGGTAGTGTAAGTTTCGCAGGGTCACTAAGGTTTTTAGCCGCTGATACCACTTTATGAACAAATTTCGCATTGCGAGAGAGCTATTAGACTACTATTTTATGGACGTTTAAAAAACTAAAACATTCTATACCCTCTGCCTGTAATCATTATGCTCACAGTAAATGATGGTAGGCGTTAGGTATCGCTGCCCTATGATCGGACTGGTCTTAGAGTTTCCGGATCTTAGTTTGGAGACGGCTCCACAACAAAGCTGAACACCAGCACGGAAAGATACTAGCAACGTTTTTCCCACCAATGACTCCCTGATCACTGTTCTTGTGGAAACCGTTTCGCCAGGTGCTTTCTCTGTACAGTCATCCTGAGAACGTGCAATGGCATTCCCTTTCTTATGGCCTAATATCTGGGTGACTAAAATAGGCCTTGTTTGTGACTTGAGTAATTGATTCCTATTATATGTTGGACCCCCGAATCAATCAAGACCAGGTGTCCAACTTATTTAGGATACGGGCCGGATAAAGACCCGAATTGAGATACGCTCAATTAGCGCCCATTAACTACACAGCAATGCTACCAGTAACTCACTGGTTGGAGCGAGGTTACTGATCCAGCTTCGGACTTTCCCCCAACTTTTCTAAGTTGGGGACCACTGTCCGCTCGAATCCAACCTCAAATGTGGCAGGAATGGTTTGCCACCCCGATCTACCAGTTTATAGGCCTGGTGTGCCCTCGACTGCGCTTTATTTGCAAGTCTACACGTTATAGATCCCTGGTGTGTACCATGTTATAGGTGAAGTTGTCTTGAGAGCAAGAGGCTATGATACCCCTTTTCGCATCAGCTTCCTTTAAGGTAGAGGCACTAGGGCTGCTTCAGCGCACAGTACTCGACTCGAGTCCTAGGGTAAACCGAATAGTCCCTGAGTCACAATATCTGGTGGCATGCGGTTACCCATCGGGCCCTGTGCTTACTCTGTACAGTCAAAATACTGTGGATCAGATACAGCAGAGGCAACTATGTTATAAACCGGTGACTTAAATTTACTCAGGAATCACAGGTATGGCCGAGCCCAGGAAGTCAACTCCGGAGGATCACCTTATAAGGTGAGCGGTTGGATATGCAACCTTGCTCGTACTAGTGTATATTGTTAGCACTTACACAAGTAAATGAAACGCTAATAAAGCGTATCTACGTTGACCCCATAAGGGGGCGTGGTCATAAGCTTAACGCATGTGGGCCACGGTTAATAAAACTTGGAGGTAAATGATGTGTTAGCCGCATTCTTAATAAATTATGTAATTATATGTAACTAATAATCTAACAATTACAAACCATATCCAACTCTCATCTAAAAATAACCTGAATGACATGCTTTTTATACTAATTTAAGCAGCCTGAAAGTGGTGTCTGATGGTTTTCTCATACATATTGATGTTATTTTAATCTTGTTAGGTTGGTACAAAACAAGAGAACAAAAAACTTAAATCAAGTACTTAGATCAAATTTTGTTAGTGAAATACAATAGTCTTGCAGAAATTTCTAGGCAGTTCTGTGGGGTATATGGGTCAGATTTTGAGAACATTAGTAAGATTAAGCAATGTATCATTTATTAAACAAGCTTAGCGATCGTCGGAGTTTGACGATCGGCGATTCGATAAAAAATGTGGACAAGATCTTGGAAAACGTCGTTTTACAATTTTTTAATTTCTATTGAATTTTCAGAAAGTTTTATGCTCAGATATTTACAACATTGTATCTCAACATTGTAACTCAAGATCCGTATTATCGTGGAAAACTCAGAGCTGGCGGAATTATTTATTGTAGCACTCATTGTAAATCGCTCACACGCGACTTCAGATAACTGCTAGAGAACTAGTTAAGAAACTATATAAAGGTACTACGTAGGCATGGTTTCGCATTCCAGTCTTAGTCGTAATTGCAGTGGTAATTCCAGAACGACTCTTAAAAGAAGCGCCTGGTATAATTAACTACACAAACATACAATAAAAAAGAATTATTTAATGTGTGCGTACATTTTTTTACCAAATAGAAAACTTTTTTACTATTGGGTTTTCGAAAAAAATCACGTTTAAAAAGGTTTTGCTTCACTTATTAGAATCTCAAATGGTGTCATTAAAATTCACTTATCGTGTACAGGGTGATAGAAAAAGAGTGCATTTGATTTTAATGTTTATATTTTTTTAATTTTACTTTCTTTTCAGTAGATAACTTGATATTGTTTTGTTGTCTATACAATATTAAGAATTAAAAACTATATCTTTTTTACATAGGTGCTTCATGCAGTTACTAAAATTAGCCTAGCTAAGATTTTTTTATTAAATTACAGAACAACAAATATTGCTAGTAACAAAAATAAATAATAATATTTGCTAAATATTAAACAATAAAAAAAGTAAAACTGCGGTCAGTGGTCTATTTTATTTAAATTTGAACCACAGCATTTTTTGCCGTCCTGGACGTCTTTTTTGCTGGATTTTTTGCCCAACATAATGATTGTGCTACATCGATTTTCAAATCATAAAGGAATAATTGTCTTTTCTTAAATTGTTCATTGTCATCACTTGCCCGCCTGTTGGGTAACTATGTTTTTACACCGCACATATCAATCGTATGAAAAATATACTCTTCTCGGGAAAAACATCCCAGCCATTACCTTGTTGAGGCAGGGAGTTAGTCATTACCGAACTAGTCCGGTAATGAGACTGGCAGGAATTGATTCATCGCTATCTTTCGGAAACCATATAGAAAAGGTCTGTAAAAACTTTAGGTTTTGTTTTTAGAATAACAAGTCACTTTCAAAATTTGCAATCCTATACAACATTCTGTTTTGCACCAGTGCTTCCAGAATAACCTTCTTTTATATGATCATCTTTTTATGTGACACATTAACAGACTTGAATTGGTTTGATATTTTCCTTATATACATATATATTTGTTAATATTTTGAGAAGTTAATAACAAAAATAAAGTTTTAAGAGATTCTAGCGATTTGGTGTTCTGTGGTAGGTATGCACATACCTGGATGTTGTGAAAGTACCAGAGGTGGCTTTAATTTTAACTTGTATATTGCTGAGAACGTATTTACATGTACGATTATTACATTCATAAAAAATAACAATGATGTTTTATTAAGTATAAAATTGTTTATTGCCCTCTTGAATAATGCTGTTATAACAGTGTCTGTAAACTCAAATAAGATAACCATAAGAAAACTAAAATATCTTTTACTTTCTCACATTTAGTTCCTTAGGACACGAAGAATTTTTAGAAAAAATTGATTATAGGTACTATTGATTTCATAATGATCTAGGACAGCAAGGCTAATATGATGCTATTTTTTATTATTTTTTCAGTGTAAATGCATAGGAGAAAATGATAGAAAATAGCATCATATTAGCCTTGCTGTCCTAGATCATTATGAAACCAATAGTACCAGAATGTTTATCGATAAAGTGAAAGGTGCATTTATAAATAATGTAATTCTTACTTAGTATTTATTCAATTTAACATGCTAAAAAGAAATTCACCCACACAATAATTTAAAATAAGCATATTTACGAAATTTCACAGCGACACGTTAGATTGTTACCATAACCTCAATTTTCAAGATAATAATTTTGAGTAATTTTTCTTTACTAAAGTAAGATCTGATTATTTATGATAAACATGCAAATTAAGTTTAAAAATTTCTGGATACCAGAATTTAATAATTTAATTTAATGGTAATTTATTGGTAAAATACACAAATTCGTCTAAGTCGACAAACCTGACTTATACAATAATGTAAACTACACTGCACTTGTTCGGTGGTCAAGTACGTTATTGCTCGATGTTGTATTAACTCTGCCAAGGTTGTAGCTCGATGGTGTATTTATAGCTTGTGCTTCCAGGGTGTGGCCGGGTGAGAGTCTCTTTTTTTGATGTCTTCCTTAGTTTGACTTCTAAACTGTTCTGAGAAGAACCATGGTAGCGATTTGGCACGCTAGAAGTGACTTAATAAAATAACATTTACATTAGAATAAATTACAATATATTAAAAATGGAAAACATACCGCTACATAAAATATATATGTAGCTAAATTATTAAAAGTGAATTAATGTATGAAAATTGAAGCTATATGTAACTTACACATTAGTACACTATAGTCAGATAAAATATATCTGGGAAACAGCTTTATCTATAGAATTTAGTTAATTTTCCTTGTCCATTAACGATGTGGGAGACGATTATGTAATTTTTCAATTTAATGAAGTTTAGGTCAATTTTAACGTAAGATTTAACCTAGAATAGACAAGGTGTATTGTAATGGGAAGATATACTAGTATTTACTATCTTACCTTATCAATCAATAGTTAAAAATGTGTTTCCATATTAACGAGATTTCTCAGTTGCTTAAGTTTCTTTATTTCAAGATTTGACAGCTCTTGGTTAAATAAATAATTTTGGTGGAGAATTGCAAAAATGTTTCATTGCCACATAATTGTTACTATCTTAAATGTAGGAGCTGCTTTTTATTAATGATATCAGATAAACAAATTGTAATTATTGCGCCTTTGGATTGTTCATTGAAATGCAGTAATTGGTTTATTATTTGAATTTGTTGTCATCTAAAAACATGTAAATAATGTTGTTAATGTCATATTGTTTAAGTTTCTGAAGATAGGAAGGCGTAAAAAAGTATGTTTGGATAATTAAGTTAATAAAAGTTTTTAGAAAAATGGAATGTCATCGACATTCAGTTGTAAGATTAATTCTGGTTGTTCATACAACCATTATATATCATTGAATTACCGAAATTTAATTTGCTATAAGTTATCTAATTATTTTAAGTGTTAATTAAGATTTATAAATAAAAATTAGATTAAAAATATTTACAAATGTCAGCAGACATTTTTTTTCGGCAAAAATCATATCACATTCAATTGTTTCGACAAAAAGATACAAAAGCACGGTCATTTTAGTAACGAATTCTCTTCTAACTACAGCTAATTAAACATAAAACTATTTTTGATAGGCAGTGGTTTATTGTTTATATGCTAGCCTTCATCAACCTGTACTATTTATCTAAACTATTCAATCTTTCATTGACTAGTTTTTAATTACTTTCCAAATATTTTAGAAATGTCACGTTTAATTGCACAACACACCGCAAGAAGCGCTATTAAATTTTTTCCCCACTTTTCAAAATAAGTTTCTGGTATTAATAATATTAAAGAATTTACTATACCGACAGAATACAGATATTAGTCGTCAGATGCCTCTGGAGAATGTGAAGATTAGGTAGTTCTCAAGAAAAAGTAAATGCACCAGCCATATAAAACCCTCTAAGGTTTTATTAAACGTAGTCAGACATGTCATTTGGTTACAACGTGCAGAGTTTTGCTAGGAGATGCCCGGGAAGTATCAAACGTTTTAAAAACGCAGGGAGACATTCTTCTACTCGTTGGTGTTTTTTATTTAGAATGGTACTATCCATCTGTATTGTGATCGTTAAATTTTTCTTACTTTATGTTGTTAAACTGATTGTTTCGTTATAAATTGCATCTGAATATATGTTGTAGCCTGTGCTTCCAAGAAACAACGTGTTAGTTTATATAACCCTTTTTAGTCACTGTGGAGAGTATTGTCCCTTCTATAGACAATTTGTGAAGAGAGAAAAACCGGTTTTGTAGACACACCGATATTTGAAAAATATAAGCGTTAAGGCTGACCCACCAAGATTTAGAGAAAAACTGTTGTGCTCCTAGTGTAGTGACAAAGTAATTATTGGAAGCTTTCGTTTAATTTCAATATTTGACATTTCCATAATAGCCTTATATTTAATTAAGTAGAGAAAAGACTTCTTTGAATGTATTTGTTATCCAGTACTAATCTTTTAATTCTCCTTTCTTATTTGTAATTTCCCTGTCTTTTTTTTATTAAATTTTTAATTGTTAAAGAAATGGATCAAACTTCTGTACTCTGTTTTCTTTATTTTTATTTAGTACTAGTGGATATGAATCTGACTCTCCCTGGTACTCAAGAGTTGTAACAGTCCATCTAAGATACGGATTTAAAAAGAAATCTGATTAAAAAATGTTCGAAAGTCTTACAATTCTAGTAGTTTGTAAATCTTGATGTCCTAAACGAAATGCGAGAAAGAAAAATACAAAATCCAATCGCATCCACCGTCGGCGTCGCTACCACCTTATAAAAATCATCATTCTTGAAATAAATAAATATATATTTGTATGTTTTATATATGTGTAGGGAAGAGTGAGCCACAATGGTAATATCTGTAGTAAAGCTGTGGCTCTTCAGTGATCATTTTTAGAAGTACTAATAGACATTTTAAAGAAGGTTTTATTGAGTTTGTTTGGTAATTGCAAGAAAAGTTAGGAAAAACATATTCAAGCTGAACTCACGCTAAAGACAACTTCACCTTAACGGGTACATACAGGGATTCTGCTTAGGTGAAATTAAACGAAGCGCTGACAAGGGTACACCAGGCCAATAACATGGAGTAAAGGTGACAACCTCCAAGCCCAGTCACATTGAGGTTGGATTCGTCCTGGCAGCGAAGTCCCACTCTTGTTGTGGGAATAGTCTGCAGAACCGTCCCGTTTTTGAGGCTCCGGGCACGAATAACATATTTTCCTTATCAACATATTGTTGCTTCCTGCTAGTGAAGTTTCGAGAATTGTTCGACACTTTTTATTTTCCGACGCTTTGGTGTTAGGTGTTACCAGTAGCGTTAAAACACAACACTACTGGTTACATAAGCAGAGTTGCTAGATGGGCCGAGTGAGCGGGATTTTACCACTACCCCTCACTAGTTTTAGTCCGACCAGCGGTGCGGCACTATTCGGCTACAAAGGTCTCACCGTTTACCCATTTATAAAAACGTTTAAACGGTGAGACATTTGGAAATTTGGTGCACTTCATTTCACAAGTAAGTTTTAGCTTTATGCATAAGAACTTTCATCAAATGCCGGTCACTCAGTCTATTTTATTAATGCGTAAGATATACAGGGTCTTCATTAAGTTTGGAACCGGCTTAATATCTTCAAAACTATTAACTGGATTAAATTGAAATTTGGGGTGTGCATTTTATAAATTAATATCTATTGTACCTAATTTTTTCACCTGCTTTGCATCGTTGCTTTACGAGATACACAGCCAACTTGATTTTTTTTAAATAGCAATGGGGGTCAAATTTGACATCATTTGAAAGCTTATTTTTTTCTGAGTACCTTTATGTAATACACGTGTTGTATCATTTTGACAAAAATCGCCAAAAAAATTAAAATCAACGAAACATGTTTTATCCACAAAATCAAAAGTGTTGAATAAATTAAAAATTAAAATATCTAGTGATCTTACAAAATTCATAGAAATGTCAAAAGTTACACATTGACAGTAAAGAAATTGTCAAATATGCTTAAATTTAATAAATTATTAAATTAAGTAATAAATTTAATTTTGTGGATAAAACATGTTTCGTTGATTTTAATTTTTTTGGCGATTTTTGTCAAAATGATACAACACGTGTATTACATAATGGTACTCAGAAAAAAATAAGCTTTCAAATGATGTCAAATTTGACCCCCATTGCTATTTAAAAAAAATCAAGTTGGCTGTGTATCTCGTAAAGTAACGATGCAAAGCAGGTGAAAAAATTAGGTACAATAGATATTAATTTATAAAATGCACACCCCAAATTTCAATTTAATCCAGTTGATAGTTTTGAAGATATTAAGCCGGCTCCAAACTTAATGAAGACCCTGTATATTGTGTTGTTGATGAAAATAAGGTAGTTAGGTGCGGGCCCCACTAGCCCTCAGACCTTAGGGACGTTTCTGATAGTCCGCATGTTGCACTAGGGGTCCATCTCTTCGGAAAAGGGACTCGACGGGTGAGCATGTGGATAGGCGACCTCGCTCTCACCAATGTGAACTGGTAGCATTCGAAATAGCAAGTGCGAGCTGATTGAACGTATCTCAATCACTTATCTTTTGAAGGAAACGTGCGTATAAGCTTACGGCAGAAGACGCACGTTAAACATATTTGTGAATCTGTTATCAGTCTTAAATAATTAAGATAAGTTCTAGAACTTGCCAAACTTATAGGGGTTTGAAGCTGATCGTGCATAAGTACCTACCAATAAATTTGGGACACTTGAATAATAACAAAAGAAATGTTTTGCGTGGGATGTCTTATTCTTTTTGGATTCTGTAGGAAGTTTAATTTTCTTTCAATTAAATACTTACGTAAATAATTTACATTGACACCTTCTTGGTGATTGAAAATTCCTTTTTCTCCCATATATACTATTGAAAGCTAGATTGTCGTCGGAGAGATATTTGCCTTAGGCATCGTGCCTCAACCTTCCTGACCTCATCTTTCCTCAACCTCAACAAATAAATTTTGGATTTACCGACTAAATAGTCGTACTCGAACAAAATAAGAAAAACTAGCGGCAATTTTTAACAAATACTTCCAGATGTCCAGGAAAAGGTTGGCCTGATCAGAAATGTTTTCAATTTTTTTCTTCATTCGAAAAAATGACTACATAAAATAAAATAACATTTTTTAAAAATAGAAGACTTGAAATTCCGGCAAATGCACTGTGTTATGAAACCCTCCCCCGATTTTTGGCGTATTCCGACAATCAATCAGAACATGTTTTAGCAGCAGATCACTCTTTAAACCCTCTAAGATCGATTATCTGGACAGACATATTGGATTGATTGTCGGGAAATTCTAAAATTTAATCTTGTAAATCCTGTCTCGTATATATTTTATATATCAACTGCTAATAAAGCTACTTTATTTGTTACACTGTTAAAATATAAGAAAGATTGAAGAAAACATGACATTATGTATAATTATTTACACTTCTGGCCTGAAAAGAATTTATTAAGATTTTTTTATTGTAATAATTCTAATTACTACTCATTAATAATCGTATAAAGAAAACTAATCACACAGTTATTAACTTTAACAGATTTCTTCTTGTAATCAGAGTCCTCCACATCCTTACACTGTTCCATTACTTTAGAAACCAATAGTTTTTGTTTATCGCTAATTGGTCCGCCCATTGTAAATAATTCTTCTAGATGTCTTCTTAAATTATCTTCATTTATTTCTGCATTTTCGTTTATAATCCCTTTTTTCATCCATATGCATCCGAAGTACTCATTGAATGATTCGTTGTCTTCAGGAAATAAGCCATCGGCTAGTCCTGGCGAAAGCTTTTCTCTGGCAAAATCGATGGAGTGTGAGCAATTAATGGCTTGACCAATCGTTTCTAACAGCGGATCTGGCATGTCCTTTGATATGGTAAGATCTGATGGACGAGCACTTACCATGAAGAACGCCTGAAATACAAGATAAAAAAGGTTAGATTGATATGGAGGTTGACGTCATGTGTATGTATGCTAGTTAAGATATAAAAATAGATTAACAGGATACGGTTACACTTTAGCTTCGTAGTCGTGCGTCTATCGAGTCAAACGAACTTGTACTACGTATATGTATGTACGTACGTGTGGGACAAAGCTACCGAATTATTAAAGTATAAACTGCATGCAATGTAACCTTGCATACTGGTCGCACGACTAAAAATTAGCAACAAAATATTTTGTTTTTTCGTGCGTAGTCGTAGGAGTGATTCTTAAAAAGACTGATGTTGATAAACTAACTCAATTAGTTTTTAAAAGAAAAGCTTTGTGGGATCAATCAAAGAAAGTCATTTTTCCACATTTTATAACATTTGCGAAAATTTTATTGTTTTTGTAATTTGTATACTTAATTATTTCCAGAATATAATTGAATGTTTTCAGTTTCATTCTGAAATATTTGTAAAATCTTTCTAAATCATTTTGCAACTCAGAAAATAGTTTAAATTCTCAAGTTCTTCATGCGTTGCAAAATAATTTTTACCGAATTTTACCGAAAAATTGATGAACAAATGTATACTGTGCTGAAGCTGCTAATACATAACTGCTGCTAACTACATTAAACGTACTACAAAGGTACGACTATTAAATCGTACGACCACAAAGTTAATGTAACCGTAGCCTTAAAGTGATTATTCATAACGTTTTCTTTATTAGAACCCCAAAAACTATACGATTATGTCGATGATTTTGTCGACCCACCCTAATGAATATGCGAACATCAAATCGTGTGAAATGTTAAAAACATTACATACAGCGCTATTAAATTAAATTGCAATATGTGCAATTTACCCTACGTTGCAATTGAAAATGATCAAGTATTATGCACGCATAGGCAACCAATACAGCATACTCTTTTATACGATTTACATAAGTAGTGTGTTTCATTTCACAGCCTGACACCCTTTTATTTTTGTTATTTAGAATCGAATCAATTTCAAATTTTTATCTGATATAGAACTCCTTAAAATAAATTTTTGGGCAATTAAAAACCCCATGTATTATAAAACAATAGCCTACGATCGAAGATAAATGCTAAAAATCGAAAAAACATATTAGACCTTGTTTAATTGGAAAAGTCGTTACAAAAATTAGTTCTGGGCCACTTGAAAACCCCAAAACCAAATTTTGGTTAAAGAATCTTGACTAATAATAATTATTTGAAATTTTACCAAATTTTGGTTAAAATCCCAAAAAGTAAAATAATTTTAATTCAATTCTAATAACTAATAATGGATTGTAAGGACTGTGCTTTACAATACTTTCACAATACTACAGGGAGATCAAGATTGAATATCCTGATCCTACACTACTTTCCACGAGCTTGATATCAATATTTACATCCATCACCTGAGAGTCAGGACAAAAGCAGTGGTGTGCGGATGACATTCAAAAAACTAACCTCCAAAGTAATGTACAAAAACTTAGAAACACTTTGGTTTGATGAAATTATAAACATGAAAAACAAGTTAGTTTTTAATTAAAAAATATATTGAAATAGTTATAAGGATTGTTTATTTTCTCTCATTTGAACTATGCAAAAGTTTATCCTTTTCATACAAAATAAACACCAGGAATTTAAAAGAATTACTGAATGCTAATTGTAATATTTTACTGTTTTATGCGTTACCATTGATAACAGAAATAACAAGACGTGTCAATTTCTCTTGCCACAGTATTGGTAACCAATACTATTATTATCAATTATTATCATTAAGATCAATTACGATCAAAAATAAGAAGTAAATACAAAAGATTTCATTTAATAAACAATTAAAATTACACAAATTAACACAATTAAACAATTTACAATTAAAATTATTACAATAGATTTATTTTTTAATTTCCATATCAGGGAAGCGATTTATCCATTCTTCTGCACAAAGCGTTGGAGAATATTTCCATTCTGCATTACCATCTCGTTCACCGTTGCGAAAATAAGCTTCTATAATAAATTTCTCTTGTTCAAGAGAAAAGGGCATTTTGATAGAGGTTATTGACCTGTAACCTGTAATTCACAATTTCTACATAAAATAACTTTATAACAACAATAAAAATATTTTTTATTTACCTTGCACTCAATATAATCCTTCAGTGGTAGTCTTGAAAAAGACTGATGTATAGAAATAATTAAACAACGAAAAGAATAAAGAAATAAACGGAATTAACAACGCACGGCAATGAGTTAACAACAAAAACAATTTTGACAGATTGACATCTAGGGACATCTAATAAATTCTCCAGAATTCTTTATATCACTAGTTTTATTTATAAATTGGATGTAAATATTGATATCAAGGTGATGGAAAGTAGTGTAGGATCAGGACAATCAATCTTGATCTTGCTGTATATATGTTATACTAATTGCCAATACTTATTTCGGTAACGATGTTACCTTTTTCTCGGCATAAAATCGTCTGAATAGAATTCTATAAGTTGTTATAATCCTCTTCTTCATTTTTAAAGGCCAATCAAAAACCATGCAACGCAATTTTAACACAAACATGCAACTAAGGATGTAAAGGATAAAAGGATGTAAATAAATTTTTTTATAAATGAAGGAAGGAGAAAACGAAAAAGGAAGCTTAACAAATATTTTTATTACTCCCATATGTTTCAAACCAAGGGTAGCTTGACTTAAAGTAGTTTAAAATTGTTAGTTTTAAAAAATCGTCCGTCCTATTCGTAAAACATTCAACTTTCATTAAAAATTACGTTATTCTGGAAACAAAATGTTGAAAGTTATTCATTTTCTCTGATGAAAATGTGTCCCAACCAGCAAAATTTATTAGGTTTTTATGTTTTTTTAAACTGTTTTTTCAACTCTCACCAGGTTTTATAGCAGCGTTAATAGTATCGAATTTGTTTATGTTTGCCGGCCCTTTTTTAATAAATTTTTGGTCTTTTTAATAAAAATACTTATCATGTGCAACAAGTTCTCTGGTTAAATGAACAGTTTTAAGTAATTTCAATTTTTCTATTTTAATCGCGTGCGCTGTGTCATATATATACGTTTAGCTACACTTGATTTTTCTATGTAATTGTAATTAAAGTCCGCTATGTGTTCTTTGTACCTAATCAAAATTGATTTTTTGTCTTTCCAACATAACTCATATTACAATCATTGCATTCAATTTGGTATATTCAAGGTCCAGAACAAATTCGCGTAACGACTTTTACGATTAAATAAGACCTATTACATTTTCTCAATTAGTTTAATTTACTTTTGATAGTAGTATGCTGGTGGATTCTGGATTCTACTAAATAGGAGTTTTAGTTAGTTAATTATTATTAATCAAGATTCTTTAACCAAAATTTGGTTTTGGGGTTTTCAAGTGGCCCAGAACTAATTTTTGTAACGACTTTTCCAATTAAACAAGGTCTAATATGTTTTTCAATTTTTTGCATTTATCTTTGATCGTAGTAGGTTGGTGATTTATAATAAATGGGGTTTTTAATTGACCACAAATTTATTTTAAGAGGTTCTATACCTGATAAAAATTCGAAATTGATTTGATTGTAAATAACAAACATACAGAGATGTCATGCTGCAAAGTGAAACATAGGGGCGGCTCGTGACCATTTTCTCTAGGTAGGCAGAATTGCAAATGCACAATTTATGATATAATCAACAAAATTGCAATTCGCAAAATATTAAATACCACTATGGTGTTAAAAACTACTAACAGCAAAATAAAAACAATATTTCCAAAAAAATAATTATGTATCATATGCAAAAGTGAGCAAGCTGCAATGCCCGAACCAACTTAAAAGCACGAGCATGAGAAAATAAATTTTAAAGTTGTTAATTATTACATTTTTGCTAAGAGAAACGAAACTGGTGTGTGTCATAAATCTTTTTCTACATTTCGATGCTCTATCTAAATATGAAATAAAAATTTTAAAATTCCGAAAATCCACTCGAATGGACTAACGGATACACAGATATGGACTTACGGATTTCAGTAACGAACTTTTAAATATGTTCAAAATTAATCTGTATTTTTTAATGGAGCTCTCCAGCATACATAATAACAACGACAGTACCTAGAATTGAATCTTGGACGGAGCTTATCTTCAACCCAGGCATGCCGGGTCTGTGCAAATTGCCGCTGCAATCCTACTTCAATAATTTAATTATTTAATAGTTTTTAATAAGACATGAAATTTAAACATTATGAAAGATTTCTAACTAAGTAATTCTTATTTTATTAGAAATTATTTAACAAAAGAAACCAATAAAGATATTTGAATAAACGTTGTGTTGAATGTTGACTTACGATTATATTTCTTTTAATTATGGTTATTATATAGCATTCGATGTTTTCTTTTTTAAAGAACACGCATAATTGGCCTAATTTTCTATCTGACTTTGTTTTATTAACTGTAAACTACCATTATTTTCTATCTTAAAGAAAATGAATTTAATATTTTTCTCGACACATTAAAACTGTAAAACCCGAATTTTAACCAGATGCTTTGAATGATCCTAAAATATTTTTATTCCAAGTAATATTTAGTTTATAATAATTATGTTATAAGAATATAAGATTATAAAAGGGTAAATTCGTAAAAAAATAAGATGACACGAGAACGTAAATAAGGGAGAAATAACATCAGTGAATAATTCTAACCCAGGCTAGCCGGGTCTGGTGCCAGGAGGAAACAGTCCACTGACATCGCGGAGCCCGTGACTACCATGGGCGCTTTCATCGTCTCAAACTCGGCTAGCCTGACCTGCGTCAGTGATACGTACGCTCAGCCTGAAACACACTGTATATTGCATAGTAAATAAATAGCACTGTATATTACTTTACATCTAAAAAGTAGCTCTAGGATGTAGCATCTTTAAAGAGTGGAAGGTCGTGAAGCAATAAGTAGGTATAGCGTATAAAAGAATCAAAAAAAGTTTACAGCGAAATTTTTTATGAGATTTGCGTAACAGATTTTACGAAACTTAAAACGGATGACTAGTTACAGACATATAAAATACCCTATATTCTATCAACTCTTGGCCACAACCATACATTTTTCAAATTTAATTCAATTCCAATTCGTAGATATGAACATTAATTTTCTGTTAACCTGTAGAGGGAATTAGAAAATTTTGGAAATCAGTACAGAATTTTTGCTCGAATTAGAAAAATAAGTGGTTGTTTAGTCATTATTCATACAGCCTTTGCAGTGTATTATCTAGCGTGCTGGGCTTTCACCCAAGCGACCCAGGTTCGACTCCTGGTACCGGCAGATCTGGTTAAGGTTTTCTGCAGTTTTTCCTTAGTTATAACACAAATGTTGAATTGGTGCTGTTCCATCTGTAAAAAGGCTGCAGCTGCACGTTGGGCCTACGTAATAACGCACAAGCTTCATAGCTTCTGGAGCCTGGCTTTCAGGTTATAGGTTGTAGCAATTATTATTTATTATTATTATTTATTAGGTTTAAGTTCCGTAAGGTCTGTCAAGCATATCTTGACATCCATCCATTTTATTCTAAATTTTGCAAAAATCAAAAATTATCATGCAAATTTTCACCGTTCTCCGTCCTGACATTGAAACCCCCAACGTGTATGCCCTCGTGAGTTTTAATGGCCCACCAGGCTATCACTGAAAGCAGCACCATGGCAACGTACAATACTTTCACCATCTGTGATAATCTGTTTTTCTGCAATGTACAGTTGCGGCCGAAAAAATCTCAACGATCTATTGCGATAGCGTAATTTCGACTTTTCAATTCTCATAAGAGACGTCACATTTATTCATCTGAAATGTCATAAATGGGATACAAGTCAGATTCACTCGATGTAAATATCAGAAAAATGTGATAACTTGAAAAAGTACCGTTGAAAGTTTTTCGGCCGCAACTGTACTATTGGTTTCTTGATGATCTAGGACAGTAAGGCTAATATGATGCTATTTTTTATTATTTTATTCTATGCATTTACACTTTGCATTGAAAAAAAGAATAAAGTAGCATCATATTAGCCTTGCTGTCCGAGATCATTATGATATCAATAGTACTTACATCGAGCTTCGTGTACTACTTGTAATGCTTAATTATAATAATTCCGACACATTTTATAATACACTAATTTATTAATTTTCATTAACGTGTACTTCATTAAGTTATTTTATGTTTCACTTTTTTGTTGTTTATATCTGTGATACGAGCTACATAAACAACTCCATAACAACCATTATAAATAACTTATAACCGGCATTATAAGTAGGCGTTATAAATCATAACGCCCGCTCATGTTTTACTTACAAACGGGTCCGGCGTTATGTTTAATATGAAGAAACTATATGTTTGCGTACCAGTATGTTGCAACACAACAAATAACGAGTATTTGCACGTAGTTTCTGGGCTCGTGATTCACGAATTCTTTTGTGCAGACAAAATTTCTTAGCTAAAATTAACTTAATTTTTAGATTACATTAGTACTATTAGGATTTTTTTATTTTTATGTTGGTAACAACAACAAAAAACATTTGAATTTAAATTGTCATTTATCTGTTCGACTTTTGAAAATTTAGTAAAAGTAGTTACCATCCGACAAACATAAAAATTTCTAATTTTATAATAGTTATTTATGTATTAAGGCCATAAAGAAGCTTTTATGGCCAAAAGCGTTATTTCTAGCTCGAGGCGTCAGCCGAGGGCTAGGAAAAGGCTGTAGGGCCATAAAAGCAAGTTATGCCCGAAATGCATACACTATTTTATGCACAGATTGTTTTTATCTCAAATCTATTATTGTGTAAAAAATATAATTAAATGAGTACGTAGGTTACATCAAGCCGCTGTACGTATACTTATGTGCATATATACGAAGTACGTTACTATAGTTACTATCTAAAATACTTAATTTCAGCTTATTTTCATTGGTGATAAGTTTACAAATTATATTAAGAACCAATCAAGTTCTACAAATACAGCTCTGACATTTAATTGACGTTTCATTATTGCCCGTCGAATCATAAAGAGGCCCTTGGGGCATAAAGAGACAGTTATGTTTAGATAGATCTATCAATAATAGTCTAATTATAATGCATCTGTGCATAAATATTTAAACAACGCCCTTGGAAACGCCAACAATTATAAATTAAAACTAAATTTCTACATATACATATTCTCGTGAAAAATAAAATGTTGTATGCACCACGAGCATTACTAAATGATAATACCCATCCGGCGGCTTCCATCTTTCGAGCCCTTCAGGACCTCGGGCTGGAACATCTTCGCCTTCCTGGCATTATCATCATTCTAACACCCTTGGTACATAAATAACTATTTTAATCGATCGTGCAAAAATGTACTTACGAACCAATCTTGGATGCAAAAAGCTTGCTTTTCATTGGTTGCTTACATGATCACCTATCGCATATCGACGTCTGTTTGTTACTGTAACTGTCACAAACAAGCCTACTATAGGGTGACTTGACCATTTGGTCACATGCTACTATATTTTGTTTCTATTTGTGATCTCGTTTGACAAATTATGTCGTGTGACGAAAACAGACACTGTCTGATCTTGTTACCCAAATAACTATTTAGGAAGAACAATGGCATAAGTGATAAACGATTTTCTTTTAGGAAATGCAGAACCGGTGCTATGCTCTTCCGCTCTTCAGTATCAAGTACCATAAATTCTACTACCACACGTGGACATTAGTTCTGTTTAAATAAGCATTTTTTAAATAAAGCAGACATTTTGAGAAATGTCTTGGAAATTACAACAGCTCTCGCTAGAATACTGTAGCGTTATTAATTCGACCAGATAAGACTGTAGAATTTTTGACATACGGGTGCTTTCAATAAAATCGATATCGAGTGTGTTATCGGGGCTATCGGGGCGACACGTCCGTCGCTTCACTTTTACTTCGTTTTACTAATAACTAAATAAATAAAACTAGATTCGAAAGTAAGTTATTCTTAGCTTAAATTAATAATTCAGGAAAATCTTTTGAAGGTGCTAATTTACATTATGGGGTGCTAAACACCCCGAAGCGCACCTCTAACTTATACTTAATGCCAGTGGCTTCCAAAGTGATGCCTGCGGACTCCATGGCAAGCTCTAAGAGGATCCGCGAATTTTTTGTTAAATCGTGTTTTCTTTTATTAAGAGTTTTTTATTTATATTTAGTTATTTTTTTTAAATTAATACGAAATAAATTAACTAAGCTACAAAGGTATTTATAAAGGTTTTTTAGCATTTTTCTTTTCGTCTTATCTGTCGTTTCGTTTTCTTACTTTCTTCTTATAGGGGTCCTTAACGTTAAAAGTTCAAGAACCACTGCTTTATACTAAACCCCGCTTTTAGTGGTTTAGTAACTTTGTGTAGCCTTTTAGTTTTTCGGGGACGTCCATGTTGCATTAGTATTTATTCGTATTGTAACGTATCGAGGAAACAAGATTAGGATAATTTAGGAAAATGATTTCTAAATATTAGATGACTCAAGGGGCTGTTTACAAAAGGTAGGATATAAATGGAACTAATCTAGCATCGACGATGAGTAATTTATAAAAATATGTTTCTTAGGGGTCCTTAAGGTTAAAAGTTCGAGAACCACTGCTTTCTGCTAAACCCCGCTTTTGGTGGAGCAGTAGATTTTTTTATCCTTTTAGTTTTTCGGGGTCGTCTATGTTGCAGGGACGTTTATGTTGCATTACTATTTACTCGTATTGTAACGTATCGAGGGAACAAGCTTAGGATAATTTAGAAAAATGATTGATTATATTTAATTCTGATTTATTATATAAAGTTCATTATTCTGAAATATTTGTAAATGACATTCAACACATATGTTTCCTTTTTGTTTAAAATCAAACATTCAAAACCATTACAAAAGATTAATTAGAAATCCCTTATAAATTACAAAGCTTTTTTACTACATCAATAAGGAATATGGACCAAGACATAAATGTCTTTCAGAATTTTCATCATAATTATTTAACAAAATAACTTACAATACATTAGTTATACCCAGTATTAAAATCAATACCAGTGCTTAATTGCCTTTTATTATAATAGCTTTTACACTTTAACGTTGGCTCTAAAAGAACACAGGACAGTTATTGTTAAACTCTGAACTTTCTTAATTAAATAGGTAATAAAGGTAATACCGATTAAAATGTGTCACATACACTGCATATTAGCACTGATTTCGTTGCTTACTGCACTTCTCCTCGCTAAGTCCACGCCTTGGAGAGTGTGTAAAAGTTAAAGGGGGACATTTCGAACACCTGAAGCATGATCCACGTTAAATAAATTGAAATGGCAAGTTATTAGTTTTTATTTCTAACCTAATACGAAGCATATCCACAAACTAAGTTCCGATTGGTCATAAAAATTACAAGAATTTTTTGTATTATTATTTGCTTGCATGTATCTTAAACTACTTCTCAACATAATTTCCATTTAATTTAAACATTTATCGTAGCATGCTACAAGCTTTTGTATGCCACTATCTGGGAAACTTGTGTCCAACTTTTTTATCCAATCTTTAACCACTGCTTTTACTTTATCATCAGTGTTGCATCACTGGTCCGATAAAGATTTCTTAACGTGAAGAAAAAGATGAAAATCACTAGGTGAAAGATCGGGGATATAGGGGGGATGATCAAGAATTTCCAATTTAAAGGTTTCCAAGAGTTGTCGTGTAACAGCGGTTGTGTATGGAAATGCATTGTCGTGCAACAAAATAATTACGGAACTGAGAAGACCTAACCTTTTATTCTTTATGGCTGTTTGGAGACTTTTTAGTGTAGCATACTTTGCAAATTTCACGAAAAATGTTTGTACTCAAAAATATTTTACATTCAAAAATTTAATCACGGATCCTGCCTTATAATTGGACGAATTTGGCATAATTTTGTTCGTTGGCAAATCTGCCTTTAACGACGTACGAATAATTTGTTGTACAGGGTCTTCTTATTTAGTACTGGGACTTGCCACACCAAATTTGTTTCAATCGTGCCTTATTATCAAAACATATCTACCATCGGAACTTATGCCTCGTAATTATAAATTATGTAACCAGTGGAGCAAATTTGGTAATTTTGTGTAAACATGTGTAGATTTTTTACGTAGATTCGAATTTGAAAAAGAAAAATGTTTAGAAAAAATCTTAAGTCCCCCCCCCCCCACACACACACATCTAAAAAATGGGAGGGGGTAAAATTTTAAAGCTACATTAAAATGTGTCCCCCTTCCTACCAATTACGTGGATAGTTCGAGTTTTTGAGATATCGACTTTAGAATCCTCACCCTATACAGTCATCTACATCACTACGAATCAGATGAGTACCGCAAACGACGCCATTTTTTGGCGAGAAAAGCCCGAAGCTATTATTTTTATGCCCATTTAATTTCGATTGCTGTTCCATCTGTAAGTCGGCTGCAGCCGCACTTAGGGCCTACGTAATAATAATAATCGCCCCCTCCCTCCCGCACAAGCTTATAGCTTCTGGGGCCTGGTTTCCAGGCTATGGGTTGTAGCAATTATTATTATTATTATTTAATTCAGCCTCAAAGCCACTCACAGCCCCAAATTGTAATGTGTCAAAATAGTAAGATCGATTTTAATTTACAAATTACTAGATTTCACACTTGCTTTGCCCCCATATTTGGCATCGATTGCAGTACTCTGATACGCCAACTTGGCCTGGTAAGTGGTAAGTGGCCTGGTAGTAACTCTAATTGTTTAACGAGGTGACTACCATCTAGTATATATTTCAAAGCAATTACATAATAAAAAATTAATTCTATTATAGCTGCGTTCGGTATTTCAGATCTATTTACTCGGAGAGCTCGGTTTCTATAGTATACATTGTTGTAAATAACACTGTATAACAATTTTTGGGTCATCGCTTCCAGCCCGAGTGGCTACAACGCGAATTGAAACTAGGGCAACAGACTAACAAAACCCCCGCGGGGGTTAGTTTAAAAACTTGGCTATATTAGCTCGCATTATTTTTTTATGACCTTCTAAAGTTGTAATGTTTTTATCGGTCTAGGACGTTTCAGCGCCGCCGATTCATCGTCGCCATTTCATCGCCGCCGGTTCATCGCCAGGCCCAGTTCATCACCGTCCGATTCATCGCCAGTCTTTGTAAACATTTATCGTCGTGTATGTATCAGATATACGTAGCGTAATAGCAGAAAAGTTTATATTGCTTCAAATAATAATTTCACTTTATTTTTCAAAAACAAATTTGTTAACAGTTAGATAACTTTTTTTAAATTGATATTTAAGATTATTTGAGTGATTATTTACTGATTGATAAACTAAATTAATGAGAAAAATTTTGTTTATTATTTCCAGCTTTACTTTGTGAACTCCATAATCCTGAAATAAATAAAGATTATTAAAAGTTTCACAGTTTTATTAAAATACAACCTGACAATATTGTTTCGACAGCTATGCTGTCATTATCAAAGGTAATATAATTATAAACAAACACGTCGCTAAGGTAGATACAAAAATAGGTACCTAGATAAAATAATAATAATAATCAGAATTAAATATCTAACACTTCCAGTAACGGAGAATTACTGAGCTCAAGTTGTTCATTCATTAAAGGTACCCTGAGTTTGTGTTTGTATATCTCAAAGGCTTCTAAAATGTCTAATTTGCGTTTGTTATTACAAAAATGTAGGAATTTAATATTATTTTGAGGAGTCATTGTGTGATTTTGTTCTAAAAGGTGTTTGGCGTAATTAGATTTTTCAGGATGTTTATTTTTGTAATGACGTACGTGTTCTTTTGATAATGACAGCATAGCTGTCGAAACAATATTGTCACGTTGTATTTTAATAAAACTGTGAAACTTTTAATAATCTTTATTTATTTAATGAAAAAAATGTTGACAGAATATCACTACAGTTAAATAATGTAAAATATGCGTTTACTTCAGAAATTCTCTTTATTTTAAAATAGATAATATTTATGACTACAGGCAATTAACTAATTAACCTATAATTAATTAAAACAGTAAATAAAAGCAATTGTACATAACTCATAAATTTTTTGTAAATTATAAGTAAGACAGGAGGCTTATAGCAAAGTGGGAAGACCCATCCTTAATACTCCTTAATGCTCTACTGTACGTGTACAGGGTGATCCACTTAACTTCCCCCCCCCCTACTTTTCTCTGTTATTTCTGTAGTTACAAAAGAAATATTCTAACAAAAGTTGTAGGGCTTTTTCTAAAGTTTTTAAATATGACATCAAAAAAACAATTGAAAAATAAATGCCGAAGTTATATATATAAATTGAATTTTTTTAAATCAAACACCCTGTATCTTAATGACTTATTCGACGTAGAATTCCAGTCTGATTTCAACAATGTAAAATATATACTACTTACTATTAACAGTTTTCGAAATATTTGCTTATAAATATATAAATTACACACTATCGCATATTCAATCGAGTATGCTGTGATTTTAAAAACATTTGCTTTGAATTGTTACTGTGACATTTCTAACAATAAAATAAATGGGCATTAGTGAATTTAGTGAGTTTATACTGTAAAAATGTAAAATTATTGTTAAGTGTTATTATTTAATATTATTTATTTATATATTTAAACGTAAATAATTTGGAAAGTATTAGAAGTAAATACTATGTGTTCTATATTGCTGAAATCAGACTGAAATTCTACATCGAACAAGGCAATAAAATACAGGGTGTCGAAATAAAAAAAATTCAATTTATATATATAACTTTGACATTTATTTTTCAATTGTTTTTTTGATGTCATATTTAAAAACTTTAGAAAAAGCCCTATAACTTTTGTTAAAATAATTTTTTGTAACTACAGAAATAACAGAGAAAAGTAGGGGGGGGGGAAGTTAAGTGGATCACCCTGTAAGTACGTCAATAATCATTTTCTTGGAAGTTATAAATAAGACAGCCTTATGGCAAAATGAAAAGATCCATTTTTAATATGCTGTAATTTTTCGTTTGAATTCTGTATATTAAAATTGCTATCACTTGGCATCATACTCATACACACAAAACATTAACAACGAAGCGTTAAAAGAGCGGCGATGAAACGGCGGCGATAAAACGGCTTGGCGATGAACAGGCGGCGATGAGACGGCGGCGATGAAACGGCGGCGATGAATCGGCGGCGCTGAAACGTCCCATCCCCTGTTTTTATGCCAATTTTTCGACTTTTTGCGATATGTAAGTCAATAAAATGGATCAATGTATGAATGAAATAAGTGGAATTATACAGTGCGCGCAAAAAGTAAGGAACAAATTCGATAAAAGGGAAAGTATTGATTTTTGGAAAAATCCCCAAAACAGGTCAATTTTGTTTTTAAAGTCCGCATTTTTTGACATAATATTCGAATATACAGGGTGATGCGTTTAAGAGTGGTGACGTCATCGGCATTTTTTTTAAATAGCAACCCTTATTTTTTATTCCATATTCTGACACTTCATCCAATTGCCAAAATGGTAATGTAATAAGTTTGTCACCTTACACAAGGAAATTTTTGAAAAAAATTATTATGAAGACGGGAAAGTGCTATAGTCACCAAACTTAAATGCAAAGCGAAACGAAAAGTATTGACTTTTGGAAAAATTCCGAAAACATGTGAATTTTGTTTTTAAAGTCCGTACTTTTTGACATATCGGATATACAGGGTGATGCGTTTAAATGTGGTGACTATAGCACTTTCCTGTCTTCGTAATTATTTTTTTCAAAAATTTTGTATGTGATGTAACAAACTTATTACATTACCATGTTGGTAATTGGATGAAGTGTCAGAATATGGCATAAAAAATAAGGGTTGCTATTTAAAAAAATGCCGATGACGTCACCACTCTTAAACGCATCACCCTGTATATTCGAATATTATGTCAAGAAATGCGGACTTTAAAAACAAAATTGACGTGTTTTTGAATTTTTCCAAAAATCAATACTTTCCCTTTTATCGAATTTGTTCCTTACTTTTTGCTCGCACTGTATATTTTAAGCTTGAGAAAATGAAAATATCTTGATTTAGCCTTTTAGTGATTCAAATTGCCCTTTTTAGCCCATTTTTGGTACTATTTCAGTAGTTTTTTCGCAATTTTGACCCAATTTTTGCAATGTAATTTGGGTTTAATTTTGTTTTTAGTTAATTTAATGAAAAAACAAAAGGAAATGAATAAGTCGAAATAATTTAACGCCATCTCCAAAACATAATGCGACATACATTCATTGAACGAAGATGCATTGGACTGAACCAACGCGCACAATGAACGCATTCATTGAATGAATCTATTTTGACGTATGTGTCATTAAGTTTGTCTGTTCTGTTCACGGTTTGTAAGACGAATTTTTGTGACTTTGTGCTTTGTGTGTTCCGTTTACGTTTGACCACTCAAGTAAATTACAAGAGTAACACCCGATGACACGTCCGGGTTCGGTGGTTTTGGCACTGGAATGTTTTCTGCGTGTGGTAATGGTATTTGAGCACAGGAGGCACACAAATAAATACACTTTTTTCTATAGCAGATGTTAAACTACTTCTTTATCAACTTTTTTGAGTAGATAAAGTTGCACTTTAACCGCAAGGGTAGATAAAGTAACACTTTAACAGCAAGGGTAGATAAAATGTTTTAACTTTTTTTCTTCTCATACATCTTCCTAGATTTTTCAGGCAACAATGAGCTTTCCGCCTCCAACACCGCATCTTCGATGTCGGAAGGCAGTTTTTCTTCTTCTTCCTCTTCTTTTAAATCTTTGCCGTAACGCAAAAAGCAGAATGAAAAATTTGTTGACAAAGTAATCCATAGTAACGGAGCAACACAATTGCGATTTTTGTGACAAAAATTGTAAATTTCTTTGAAATGTTATTTTTCCCTTGAACTTGAAGTCCTGCTATAGAAAAAAATGTTGTATTACACACGACGATAAAATCACATTATCTTCTTGAGCGTAATTAGCGTCTCGACTGACGTCTCGACGCTAAAAAACGCTCTCGAAGATAAAGTAAAATTTTATCGTCTTGTATAATAAATAACTATTATTCCTCATTCTTTTCTGTTCATTCCGTCACGATAATTCACACACCCGTAACAATTTGATGGGTCGTGATCAATCGGATCCGTCCAGATCATCGGCACGCCAAAAGAAAAACTTTTATTAATTCTTTTATGCATCCAATTCAAGAGATCACCGTAACATTTTTTGCAAACGACGTTTGGCGCCCAAGTCACGTTGGAAATAACGGGAAATACTTCTCGTATGCGAACTTAAACTCTTCATTGAAAAAGCCATGTTTTGTCTGTTGTGTGAAATGACCACAAACGTAACATAAATTGTTTATATTGCAAGCCATTTTAGCGTCACAAATATTCGTTTTTCAAACGTAAACAGTACAAACAAATCACAAAGTCACAAATATTCGTCTTGCAAACGTCCACAGAACAAATAACTAAATGACACATACATACGTCAAAATTGGTATAATGAACACGTTCGTTGAGCGCGTTCGTTCAGTCGTTCAATGAATGTATGTTGCATCATGTTTTGAAGATGGCTTTAAATTATTTCGATTTATTTATTTCCTTTTGTTTTTTCATTAAATTAACTAAAAACAGAATTAACTCCGAATTACATTGGGAAAATTGGGCCAAAATATACTGAAATGCAGTTTCTCTTTGGCAGAAGAGTTTATTTATGCATCTCGCAAGGTAAATAACTTTTGGTGGTTTTGCAGCACCGCATTGTCAAAAATTTTCTTGAGTTCTATTTTATATCTTAATTTTGACCTTAGTGGCCTTAATTTTTTCGGAAATGATTAAGAATAAAAAATAACGCCAATGAACTCTGATTTAGGTTCTATATTAATTCCAGTCTTTTAGAATTGCTCCAGTAATCAGTCAAGCTTGATGGTTAGTCAATAGTCAATGGTAGTAGATCAATCGGTCAGGCAGAGGTCTTACGTCATAATATGTTACCAACGTAAATTCGCAACTCTTCCAATACTTTCACGGCTAAGACATGTATTTTTTTGTTGGTATTACGATTACTACGTTTATTTGCATCTTCCAAACGAAAACAATTATCCATTGTTGTATCAATGCAAATATTTTGTCATTTTGGAAAGTTGAAACGCCAGAGAGCTTACTAGACAGCTAATATTTTATTTATATACAATATAATATTTTTTACCTTGTTCTTTTACCATGCCAAAACCATTTAGTTTGCAATCGAAAAAGTTGATAGCCTTTTTAATTAATTATTTTCGGAAAGGGCGTGAATTCTGGATATATTACGTTTAACTTCAGTACAAGAAGTGAGTTTTAAAATAGAATATTTTTGAATATACAATTTGTTTTATGATCTGTTTCTAAAAAGTAATATAAGAAGAGACCAAACAAATTTAGAACAAGAATGAAGAAAACGGTGTCGTTTTGATAAAGAAAGTTAGGTTAGTTGTTAGTTAATAATTGGGTTTTCCATGACTGATATATATTAAAGTTAGTAAGAGAGAAATTAAACAAATTTCAATTACGAATTTTATTTTCTTTGCGAGATATCAATCTCATTTTTATTTAGTTATAACTACATAGCCAAAATACACACCATTTCACAAACATTCCTAACCTAGCCTAATTTTAAAAATGAAATATGAATGAAATGTCAGAAATTATTGGCATTTTCAAAGTAAGTCACGTGACTAATGACGTAAGCCCTCTGGTTGACAGAATGGTCTATAATTGTATTGGGGCCTGGCCACAACGGCCAATGACCACAACGGCCAATCGCTATTTTGGCTATTGTGGTCATAACCACAACGGTCTCCGTGACCATAACGGCCAACAGTTACCACGGCCAATTTGACCATATCGCCCAACTCGACACTTGACCATAACGGCCACCATGACCACAACGGCCAACTAAAAATTCCACCCCATCCGCCATTTTGACCACAACGGCCACCGACGCTTATGTATTGGCGTCGCTGGCGACGATGACCACAACGGCCAAAATGACCACAACGGCCAACTAGGGTGTGTGGCCACAACGACCAAAATGACCACAACGGCCAACTGTGGAGTGTGACCACAACAGACAAAATGACCATAACGGCCAACTGTGGCGCGTGACCACAACCGCCAAAATGTCCACAACGGCCAACTAGAGTGTGTGACCACAACGGCCAACTTTTTTCATATTGTTATTTTGGTTTCATTGAAGCTCATTTCTCTCTTTTAACTTACACTTATTTCAATAAGGTACGTCCAGAATTTAACAGCGGGGTTTGATATCAAAGTAGCGCCGATTTAACGTGACTTACCTATATTGAAAAATGTACCTCTATTCAACTGCAGCCCCGTGAAGTTGAAGAAGATAAATGCTGAAAATTTGGTACAGATACTTCTCAATACACTCTAACGATTTACAGATTCATGATACTTCAGTTTACAGGGTGGTTAATTTAACATCAAAAGTTTTTTTTATAACCTGTTTACCGCAATATTTACATTTTGGGGACGTTTATTGCATTGAATGTGAACTCCGTATTTGCTGTTCTTATCAGTTTTAAAATTAAACTAAATGTAAATCTTCCCCTAAAAAGTAAACAGGATATCTACGAATCTGTCCAGTGCTTAATAAAATTAATCTAGGGGCCAACATGGGACGTAACCCCAGAAATAAACCGCAATAATTAAAAACAGTATTGCTGCATACGTATCCGAGAGAAAATACAAGAAAACGAGCTCTTAGAAAAAAATGACAGATTACTTACTCGCGCACCGGGCGATAAAACGTAGTTTAATAGGGCCGTCAAAGAGTTTAAGAAATTATTAGATGAGCAGGGAAATGAAGATTTCTAGAACTATTTCCACTCCCTAACAGCAACTAAAGCAACTGGCATTATGCATTATGGAACGTCACAAAGATCGTGTTTACGTCTCTTACCATTGAAGAAGAAAAATTGACTGAATAAATTCGAAGTCCCCAGGCTTCGATCTAATAACTGGAAAACTCCTAAAGGAACTTTCGTATGAGGGATTTCGTGTGATACCTGTAATCTATAGTGCGACATTATAGACGGGATACTGCTCTGGGCAATGGAAGGTGGCTCAAATAGCAATGGTCCCAAAATCGGGGAAACCACCATCGGATGTGGCCTCATACAGATCCATTACTCTGTTACCTATCCTGTCAATGGTTTTTAAAAAATTGTTCGTCTAGCGAATGTCGCTGCTAATTGACGAAAATCAGCGAATACCCAACTAACAGTTTGGATTTTGTCAACAATACGCTACAATCGGACAAGTACAGTCATTAGCAAATGTCTTGTCCCGAGCAGGCAACACATTTAACAATTCTGATAAAAGAAACGACGTACGTTTCGGTGCATAGTTGCTTTTGTTTACAAACAACACAGCAAATCTAACCAGTTTTAAAGGTTGCTACCCTACCTAGAGTGGCTTTGTATAACAACAATAGAGTAATAAAAACTGCTATTTTCAAGTGAATTTCGTATTTTACTGGAATACAAAACAGCCGTTTCACTTCTACTATCGTTTCTTCTATTTTAAGAAATAAATATCGTATACTTTTTTTTACTTTATTATAAACTCTATTAATTTATTTACGAGTTTGATTTGTTTATTTACAAAGTTTAATTATTTTGTAAACACTAAAAAAACTAAATTTTTAGTACTAACTGTAATCAGTTTTTATTGCAAAAATTAGTAAAAATAATAAATAATCAAAACTAATAATTATTCCCCGAGTTTCCAAAGTAGAATCAGATTGGGCATACAAACGAGGCATATTTAAACATTAAGGGTCGGTTTATTCACCTTCAGGTAAAATTCCCAGTAGTTGCCGGTCAAATAAATTAAGTTTAATAATAAATACAGTTTGGGTATATTCACAGGATTATATCTTGAAAGTAGTTAGTGGGATGTTTATGAGAAAGGGTCCAACTTTTGCACTTAGGTAATACATGCAAGAGAGAGATGGGTAATTGAGAGAATAATGTGTTAGAGAGAAAAATTAAACCCATTGACTAATCTACTTAAAAGGAGGCGGGATTTAAAAAAGTCTGTAATCTTTCACAAATGAAGAGTACAGGGGAAGGAGGCGGTCTGTCAGTAAAACTTGAAAATTAAGGTTTTTGCGTCATTTTGTAGCCAAAGCCGAATTCTCTTGGTGGTATAATTTTTTTGGGCAAGAATGCGTTAAGTCAGAAGTTATAGGAGTTTAAAATTGCCCAGTACAGGGGAAGAAGGCGGAATGTACATGAAAAAGAAAGAAAGATGCCAATGGGAAACAAAAGGAGAATACTGGATTCAGAAGAGAAACCAAAGAATACTATCACGAAGAAAGCTAAAAAGTTCACTCCAAAGAAAAATCTCAAACCAAGGAAAATAGAATATTTTTTATGTTAATAATATTAGTCCTAAATAGTTAAGTTGTGTTAATTATTACAGTAACTTTAAGAATATATTTAAGTTGTTTTTGATATAATAATATTTGTACTTCATTTATGTATTATCTACTAGTTAAGATTTACATTAAAAACATTTTTCTCGAAGTTTGTATAATTCTTCCGAATAATGATTTCGCTGACATACCCCTTTCTTACCTGTTTTATTTTGAGATCAGCCTGAAAATCCAATATTTTTTCAAAAATAAGATGACAGACAAGGCTTTTAAATTAATATAACTATTTATAAAACAGTAGAAAATCATACTTGAAAACGCTCTCCTGCAAACTTACTAGTTTTTGACAAACCGCCTTCTTCCCCTGTACCCTTCAAATATTTTCTAAAAATTTTAGGTAAACAGATATTAATGATATATATGATCTAAAGTTCTATGCTTTGTCAAGGGTGTTTCTTAATTTTTGTTTTGTGACTGTTTTGTGTTTATTACTGACTATATCTATGTTTCTAGTTTTTTCTTAGTTTGTAGTAATTTTATTAAAACAACTGAATATTTAATAACTTTTTAAAATTTTAACGTATTTACATAAATAAATGCCTATATTATTATTTTATTTTTATTTATCGCTTGCATTAATTTCTGCGATTATTTAATTATCTAAAATACTCCTAAGCCTCTATGTTTTGATGATTTTTTTCATTATTAATTTCGTTTAGTTATTTTTTATTAAAGGTAAAAAATGAAACATAAACACGCTATATAACTTTGTTTAACTAGTACATGCTTCTATTTAAAAGGACTATTTTATAAAGTGTGTCAAAGAAATTTTGAATAGAATGAGTAACAAGAGTTTTTACAAGCGTGTTTTCAAAACAAGCTTTAAAGAATTTAAATATCTTGCCCAGGTAGTTGTCCATCTCTGTTTAATTCGGTCTCTTTCGTACACAGTATAAGGGGTATTTTGATTCTTACAGCAGCAACGTCCTTACTCGGGACAAGACATTTGCTAATGACTGTACACATGTTACACATTGTACACAGTTGCATCAAAAATCAGGTTGACCTGGAGACCAAAAGATTTTGTTCAGCGGTATTCATAGACATAAGCCAAGCCTTTGACAGGGGACATGTCTACCGTATACCTTCTTTCAAATCCTCGCGTCATACCTCACTGAAAGATACTTTTTCGTGAGATATAAAGACTAACCGGAAATACTGACTAATTTGACAACATTGAATTAATGAAACATAAACATGAAATTAATTCAATGGGATGGCCTGCTCCTTCACCAGATTTAATTCCTATGGAAAATCTACGGGGTGCCATAGCACGTCAAATATACGCCGAAAATAAGGAGTATCAAATACTAAATGAAGTAAAAGACGACATACGTACGACTTGGAATGATTTGGGACATGAACTTTTAGGAAATCTCATTTGGAGTTTGAGAAACCGACTTTTTGAAGTAATTCGAAAAAGAGGATTACTACCCATTATTAAATTCATTTATTACTTATTTGCTACATGCTGATGACTGAAAAAATTAATTTCTAATTGTGGTGCTACAGTTATGCACCTTCGAAAAAACATTAAATTGTAGATTTAAATAAATATTCTGAAAATAAAATGATCAACTCTTTCTTGTACAATAATGTTTTTCTATTACCGTTTCACCAATAAACAGTATTTCATAATTTATAGTTGGCAGTTAGTAAAAATCTTGAATTTGCAAATGGTGCTATAGTTGGCTATAGTTATGGTCTCCAGTTTATTATTTAGATTATTGGGAATTTATAATAATGCTAAAAGCGTTCTAGCGAATCTTTGGTTATGAAACTCAAAGTCTTGGGCTGCAATGTTTGACTCGCTTCTTGCTCTCCATAATCAAATGCCATAGCACCATATGGGTTTGATTGCAACTTGTACACCACTAATTTATTTTCAAGAGATAATTCCGAAAGTTGTCAAATTAGTCATTATTTCCGGTTAGTCCTAGTGTTAAACCTAGTTGTAGTCTTTTATATCAAATATCTTTTGACCATGTAAGATGTCTGTCTAGATGGATCCCTAGATATCTGACCTAATCTTTTTGAAGTAGTGAGTTTCCGTTAATGTGAACTAGAGGGCAAATAGTTTTTTTAGTAGTAAAGGTGGTCTGTGTTGATTTTTGTATATTTGCTTTAATGCGTCATGTTCCATCATCTTTCGAAAAGTCTTAGGTGGTTTTGTAATTTCTGAAAGCTATATCTGCATTAGTATGAAAAACCAGTATTGTCATGTAGTTCGCGAAGGTTGCTGGGGTCGTGTTTCTAGTTGAAAATTAGGTATAAAATCGGACCAGTCACGCGACACCAGATGTTATGGGTAGAAGAGCTGAAGTGCAGTCTTTATATTTCACGAAAAAGTATCTTTCAGTGAGGTATGACGTGAGAATTTGAAAGAAGGTATACGGTAAACATGTTCCCTGTCAAAGGCTTGGCTTATGTCTATAAATACCGCTGAACAAAATCTTTTGGTCTCCAGGTCAATCTGATTTTTGATTCAACTGTGTACAATGTGTAACATGTGTACTTGTCCGATTGTAGCGTATTGTCGACAAAATCCAAACTGTTAGTTGGGTATTCGATGATTTTCGTCAATTAGCAGCGACATTCGCTAGACGAACAATTTTTTAAAAACCATTGACAGGATGGGTAACAGAGTAATGGGTCTGTATGAGGCCACATCTGATGGCGGTTTCCCCGGTTTTGGGACCATTGCTATTTGAGCCACCTTCCATTGTCCAGAGCAGTATCCCGTCCTTAATGTCGCACTATAGATTACAGGTATGACACGAAATCCCTCATACGAAAGTTCCTTTAGGAGTTTTCCATTTATTAGGTCGAAGCCTGGGGACTTCGAATTTATTTCAGTTTCGATGACCTTAATTACTTGAAGTCCCGTATGAATTTTTCTTCTTCAATGGTAATTGGCGTAAACACGATCTTTGTGGCGTTCCATAATGCATAATGCCAGTTGCTTTAGTTGCTGTTAGGGAGTGGAAATAGTTCTGGAAATCTTGAATTCCCTGCTCACCTAATAATTTCTTAAACTCTTTGACGGCCCTATTAAACTATGTTTTATCGCCCGGTGCGCGAGTAAGTAATCTGTCATTTTTTTCTAAGAGCTCGTTTTCTTGTATTTTCTCTCGGATACGTATGCAGCAATACTGTTTTTGATTATTGCGGTTTATTTCTGGGGTTACGTCCCATGTTGCCCCCTAGATTAATTTTATTAAGCACTGGACAGATTCGTAGATATCCTGTTTACTTTTTAGGGGAAGATTTACATTTAGTTTAATTTTAAAACTGATAAGAACAGCAAATTACGGAGTTCAAATTCAATGCAATAAACGTCCCCAAAATGGAAATATTGCGGTAAACAGGTTATAAAAAAACTTTTGATGTTAAATTAACCACCCTGTAAACTGAAGTATCATGAATCTGTAAATCGTTAGAGTGTATTAAGAAGTATCTGTACCAAGTTTTCAGCATTTATCTTCTTCAACTTCACGGGGCTGCAGTTGTATAGAGGTGCATTTTTCAATATAGGTAAGTAACGTTAAATCGGCGCTATTTTGACATCAAACCCCGCTGTTAAATTCTGGACGTACCTTATTAAAATAAGTGTAAGTTAAAAGAGAGAAATGAGCTTCAATGAAACCAAAATAACAATATGAAAAAAGTTGGCCGTTGTGGTCATTTTGGCCGTTGTGGTCACACACTGTAGTTGGCCGTTGTGGTCACGCGCCACAGTTGGTCGTTATGGTCATTTTGGCTGTTGTGGTCACACTCCACAGTTGGCCGTTGTGGTCATCTTGGCCGTTGTGGTCACACACCCTAGTTGGCCGTTGTGGTCATTTTGGCCATTGTGGTCATCGTCGCCAGCGACGCCAATACTTAAGCGTCGGTGGCAGTTGTGGTCAAAATGGCGGATAGGGTGGAATTTTTAGTTGGCCGTTGTGGTCATGGTGGCCGTTATGGTCAAGTGTCGAGTTGGACGATATGGTCAAATTGGCCGTTGTGGCTGTTGGCCGTTATGGTCACGGAGGCCGTTGTGGTTATGACCACAACAGGCAAAATAACGATTGGCCGTTATGGTCATTGGCCGTTGTGGCCTAGACCCATTGTATTTATTATAAATATAGTACCTATACCTAAACCAAAAAATAAACCGGAGTGAATCTAACAGTCGCAGACTAGCAGTCGGAGTTGATTGTGAACAAGCCTTGCCCCCAAATTGTCAAATTTAGACAGTTTGAAATAAAAAAATAGACATTACAATCTGTCAAGGTTTTAAAAGGTTTTTCACAACTCCAATTGTTAATTATTAAACTACTATTAATAAATAACCTTCTGATAGCAAAAGTGTGCACGACATTAGTTGCTGCTTAAAATATTTTTCACAACTCCAATTAATATAATTTAATAGTAGTTTAATAATTAACAATTGGCGTTGTGAAAAACCTTTAAAATTTTGACAGATGCAATGTCTATTTTTTTATTTCATACTGTCTAAATTTCACAATTTGGGAGCAAGGCTCGTTCACAATCAACTCCGACTGCTAGTCTGCTGCTGTTAGGTTCACTCCGGTTTAGTTTATTCATTTTTTGGTTTTACTACAGATACTTGTAACTAGATACATTACAACACTGTACACTGTACAGTACACACCTTAATTCATTTGTACGCTTTGTTTATTAGTTGATATTTTAAGAAATGGGATTTAGTTAAAGTGAAGCTAACAGCTGTCACCTAGGTAACTAACATATGTACAACAAACAAACAGCACTTTTGGTAAACGTCAAAAATTCAAAATGAATATTAACATATGCACTACAAATTCTGGAATAAAGAAACAAGTTTTCATTCCAACACTTTATCGAAAACATGGGTGCGAATAACATTTATTACTAACTTGCTTTATTTTATAAAAACAAGTTTTATAGGTTAATTCTTCAAGTATACCACACTATTAGAAGCAGCGAAAAACAACAAAAAGTTAGATTTATTCATGCCAATTTTGATAAAAGTGGTAATATTCTAGCAGTAGGGGATCAAGCAGGAAATATATTTCTTATAGATATATTAAAAAATAAATTCTGGGCGTTACCCACAACAATTTCATGTACTACATTAAAGTTTTCGATTTTTAATAATGTAGAATTACTTGTGGGTAGAGGCAATGGAAATGTGTCTATAATAAATGTAGAAAGTGCAGAAACTACTGGAGAATTATTAAGTCATAAACAGGCTGTTACAGATATTTGTTTTTCACATGATTATATGTGTTTAACTTCTTCCAAATATGAAGCAATATTATGGGATTTACGATTGAATAGTAAAGTTCAAGTTTTAAATATTAGTTCTGAAAATCAACTGAAATTGGTAGTTTAATCATCTCGATTTGATCTCTCTTTTAATATTCTTTTTCATTATAGATTTCATTCATGCCAATAACAAGTAATATTTTGGCCTGTTTCGATGATGATGCGGTGGTGGTTTGGAAATATCAATCATTTGAAATGTTTAAAGAAATATCTCAAGCTCAACCAAATGGTCATCCATTAAGAAGTGTTGCATTTTCAAGGTTTGATAATAATATTTCTTTTGGTTATAAAAAGTTAAATTTTTAAATATTTTTGTACAGAAATGGAAGAGTTATGGTATTTGGTGGATATTTTCCTTATTTAACTGTGTTTGCATTAGATACATGGAGTGAAATTAGTTCTATCAATTTACCTGCATATATATTCGCAATTAAACGAATCGAGTTTATTCCCCAACTATTTGATGGTGGCTCTAACAAAATATTAGGTATTTTGGCAAGTAATGGTGCCTTATATTTTTATGATATAGAGCAATGTGTCATTGTTAACAAAGTTATTGTTAATGAAGAAGTAATCAAATTTGATTGTTCATATGATGGGCAGTATATAGCTTGTACTTTGAAATCTGGTGAAGTTAATATTTATAAGATTACACATTATGTACCGTCAAGGAATAGCTTTGAACCAGTAAGACGTAGATCATATCGTACAAACACTGCAAGTGAAACTGCCAGACGAAGTGCTTCTCTGTTGAATATTATACAAAGACAGGTTTGTATTATTTAGTTTTTAGGTAATGGTAATAATTTTTAGAATGTTGGCTGGTTACATCAATCTTTTTATCTTAAATATAAGTAAATTAGTGTGTCTGGTAACAGTGGAAGTGAGTGTGATCTTGCTGGATATACAAAAATAAATTACCGAAAACTGTGCCACATATGTGAGGTGGAACCAAGAAAGGAGATTAACGACCAAAAAATAAAAATTTGGCTTTTCATGGTTTCTAAATGAAAAAACTATACTAAATCAAATGCCTTTGGTTCCAGAGCTCTACGATCAATATTAAGCTTCAAAGTTGTGATATTAATTTAAAAATTACAATTTTAACTAAAAATGTAAAAAATATAATTTTCATGCCTATCTATGATGGACACACCGATTTTCAGTGACCATACTTAGATGCACCAATGATAACATAACAATGTTTATTAATTAAAACATCAAATCACAAAATAAACTACAAACGTCGTACGCGACAGCTACTCAGCTATTCTTCGTCTGATTTGCTTTCGCGTGCTTTCTTAGGGGTTGCCAAAAGACTTGTATACAATACAACCCTGAAAAACCGTTCTAAAACCGTTGCATAACGTTTTATGATCCCTATTTTCTGAGAAAGATAAATTTGCAGGTAGCCATTTTCTTTTATCGGCACCGGCAATCTTTTACACGGCAGTACAATAAAATTTCAAAATTCTTGTTAACACTCCAAAGTATTTACTATTTGAATCCTTTCAAGTTTAAAATCTGCACCGACATAAAAATGGTTTTTAAATAATAATATTTCAGTAAATACAAAAGTTTCTAGGAAGAATTTCAACAACAGTCAAACAAAATTTCTAGAAAAGAAGGTTGAAAAGAATTTACTGTTTACCAAAATCCTATAGAATGTAATCCTATAGTATGTGAATTTTAAAATTGCTGCTTTCGTTCTGTTATACAAGGTTAAACAGATAAAATAATAATTTTCTGAACATGATTTTACTTCAAAACTATACTTACTATACTATACTATATATATTTACTATACTATACTTGTTTTCAAATATTTCGAGTCTTCTAATTTATATTTCTATGGATTTTTATTGTGACAACAATGAATGACAACAAGCCCCAAGAAACACAAAATCCCGTAAGAAATACATTAGCCATCCCTCTCCATCAGCTATGGTGTGTATACAATGAAATGAGTTAAAAAATTCGTAATGGAGTTGATTACTTTAAATCAATTTTTCTCAATTCTCTAATTTTTGTCCTTAACTTCCTTTCTTGATTCCACCTCACATATGGCACATGGCACAAACTGTTTTTCACAAGCAAAACTCCTGTTTAATTCTTAGTTTCCATAGCTGCATAGTGTGACATATATGATACAATGCCAACGAACAACTATAGGATAAAGGACGCCATCTGTTGGTTAAATTCATAAAAATTAGCGCACTTTCGTACCACCTTATTTACGGCTGGATTCTACGCTAATTTTGTGCTTACTTCAGTGAGTTGTGTGTTATTGTGATCATTTATATTTTTTATATAGTGAACTACACACACAGTGGCAGGGCAAGACCAAAATAGGATGTGGGCAAGATGAGTTTTGTGAGGCCCTCTTTCGATTGCAGACCGCATTCCTAAGGTGACCATACGTCCCGCTTTATAGCTGGACAATTCCGATTTTTAACAATTCGTCTCTTGTTCCACTTTTTGAAAATAATATACTTTATCCAGCTTACAGCAAAAACATTAAAACATACCTACAGGGTGTAACTAATATAATTTAATGTAATGTGAGTGCAAGATGCGTACTTAAAATCCAAAATGCGATTTCTCGAAAACTAGCAGGAAGCGACCACATGTTGACAAGGAAAATATCTTCTAAATAATTACGAGGTTTGTAGTTATATTAGTTACACCCTGTTACATATTATACATCCTACATTCATATAAAATAAGTAATGCTTGCGTTGCGCAAATAATTCGGTTTTTTTCGGCTGATGTCATTTTTGGTGTGGTGAATTTAGTGACTGGTGAGCATTTTTACACTATATAATTTTTATTTATCTTTAGCAGCTAAATTTTTACAACTGTACCGTTGTGGCACCACAGTGCTAAGACCGCATATTGAATGGAAATGTCTGTAGCGTACTAGAGATGACGGACGTGCTCAAACATTATAGTTTGAGCACATTTGTCACCTCTATTGACGGAGAGCTATCAACGTATTTCGAGTTGTCATTTCAACAGTCGTGAAAATTTGGGTACTAAATCTTATATACCTGCTGAACACTAAAAGTCAATTCTGGCAGCCCCCTGCGGCCGGGTTATACTACCCCAAAATTACTAAGAGGGTGAGAAATAAGATTCAATTTATTTAATAATAATTTAATAATAATTACTACAACCCATAGCCTGGAAACCAGGCCCCAGAAGCTATAAGCTTGTTCGGGAGTTAAAATAACAGTCATGAAATTTCAGGGGGTTACTTTCGATAGTATTCTTTATTTATAAAAAATATTGCCAGAACATTTCCTCCCCTTCTAAATGTTGCCAAAACGCTGTAAATGTTGATTTAAAAAAGTGACATTTTTGTTATTTTAAAAGTCTTTAAATTTTGACACAATAAATAAAGTAGGTATATGTAGGTTTACATGTTAGTGCAAGCGAGACAGTTATATAGCGGCCTGCGGGTTAGAGAGAGAATCTTATTTCTCACCCTCTTAGTAATTTGGGGTAGCATAACCCGGCCGCAGGGGGCTGCCAGAATTGACTTTTAGTGTTCAGCAGGTAAATGACAACTCGAAATACGTTGCTGGCTCTTGGTCTACTAGTGTTAAAACTACATAGGGTTTGTAGTTTAGATATTGCTTGCATTTGCTATGCGTACTCGGCACTACCAATTAATAGAAGATATACTATTTAATGGAAATAAGAAATTGCTTATTTATATAGCTTTTATAGAGGTTGTAATGAAATAAAAGCACTATGGATTACTAAACAAATAATAATTTACTGCTCACTCACATGGTCTTTTGAATAGTGACATGAATAATCCTTACAAAAATCTTTCGTTTTTTGAATTTTATTCCACTCTTCATTAAAATAAATGCTTGTAAACTTTGTTCTTAGTTCCAAAGTTAATCCTACGGGGCCATTATTAATATTGATTGTTTTGTGCAAGTGCATCCACTTCTGTTAGAATACTAGCTACATTTTCATCCGTTATGTCATTACATAACGGATGAAAACCATTGTTTTTGTTCAAATCACCTATCTGAGCCATAACCTCATGATAATTACTGCTTTAGGCAGGCACTACACATGTACTGGATGTTAATCGTTTATGTAATACGTTTATTATTGTGTATACGTGTATTATGAAGCTTGTGCGGGGTGAGAGTGGCGATTATTACTATTACGTAGGCCCATTGTGCAGGCAGCTGCAGCTGACTTAAGAGATGTTAACAGGTGTTACAGCTAAGTTAAACTGCAGAAAACCTTAACCAAATCTACCGGTACCGGGAGTCTAGCGGGCCGCTTGGGTGAGAGAAGAGGATGCTAGTCCTTACAGCACCATGGCTATAAATAAGGTCATACAAGGCATACATATGTTCTACACTTTTCTACTCTAGAAACAATGCAGAGGTGGCAAAAACGCATAGTTAATGAACATTACCTCAACTATAAATCCTATTTGGTTTTGGTAAGTTGTGACAAACATGCTTAAACAGTATAGTGTTTGTAGCCCTAGAAACATTTCCATTTAATTTGTGATTTTAGCATTCTGGTGCCACAATGGCATAGTTCGTGTAAAAATGCGACCGGCCACATGTCGACCAGAACAGAACATTGGTTAATCTCTTCAGGTTAGTCTAGGACTATTAAATCTATATTATGCGTGAAATATAATTTAAGTACCTAATTCAGGTGATAAATCTAATGACATTTTAATTACCGACTCCAACCCTCTTGGAAAATTCACCCAAATGCGACATATAATCAAGAAATATAATTTTGTTTACATTTTTAATATTGTTCATTAAATTTCAAAAGTTCATTTAATTGTAGTTTTTTCATATGTTTGCAGAATTTTGTGTTAAGACATTCTGTTTTTGAAATATGTTTTTTTTTGCTTTCTTTTGTCTTCTTGTCCCGCATTAAAAATTAAAATCTGGCCACTTTACCGGAATTACGCATATTATGTAAAGAAAAACTGCTTTTGAAGGTCATTCACGCTCTCTTATTATGATTAAAAAAGGCAACAAAAATTCTCGAGCTCTCTGGACAACTAAACGATGACGAAGTGGGGATGTTAATCCGGTTTCATGCGGAATATCAGAAGTATTTTGAGAATATGATTGCTATTAGCAACCGCCAAGTAAAAAATTTGTGTGTACTTGTCCGCGAGATCCTTTAGCGTCCTCGAGATTGTTATACCTCGGCAGCAAGGGGTCTCGACGACACTTCTCGCATGCGCAATATAGGCCGCGGAATGTCTTTTTAACGTACTGAGAGAATTATTGTCGCCTAGACCGCTTGTGGCCGAGGCAGGACAATCTGGATGACGCTAAAGAGTTTCGCAAGCAAGGTATACACAGTAGTTTTTGTAAAGGCGTAAAAAATATATGTAATTACAAATTCCATTACTTTAAAAAACCCAACAATTTCATTCTTTGCAAATAGAAAGGCGGCTTTTATTTTACAGCGTTTCTATGGAAAGACAAATAAAACAATTTGTAAAAAATCGTAAAAGTAGGTGGAGATGCTGGCACTAAGTTACTAACAAACATAGTAGGCCTTACAGCCTTAGACCTTTAGTTTAATCGGTCATTACGGAAATTTAATCTGGACCAACAGAAAACCAAATTTTGGTTAAAAAATCTTGACTGATAATTATTTTAAATAAATTATAAGAATTGAATTTAAATTATTTATGCAGTGAAGCCTCGCTAATCCGAATCATCGCGGTTTCCAGATTACTGCGTCTGCAGAGTTACAATGGTATATTTGTACATGAATGCAATTAAAACATTCTGCAAAAGCATTTATTTAAAAATAAATAAAACTACGAAAATATTTACGCAAAAACTGCTTTAAAAACACAAAAAATAATATTCTGCATTATTATGTCGTTAACCAAAAAAGACGGTGATTTTTGCTTGTTTCGTGTTTTTTGAACTTAATACGTTAGTTATTGTTTCAAATTTTCTACCGCCCATTGCAAAGCCACCGCTTTGCAGCTGTTTCTTAAAGGGTTTCACTGCGTGCGAATCATTGAACAGCTTTTCTCTCGCGATTTTTAACACGCGTAAATTGTGGCTTTTTAAAATTAAGTATCCAATTAAGTACTTGCCCTGATGTCATCCTTTTGAAAACATCTTTTATAAAGTCACAGCAGCATGCAGATTATACGAAACAGTGGAACCATCTGGATACGACGTATTTGCTATCAGGCTCGTACGCTATGTATACGAGCGTGATAGCACATACGTCGTATCGCGACTGTTTCCACTGTTTCGTATGCACCGCACACTGCTGGATAGATGCTTTGCCTTTTCGGCCAAGATTTCGGAGGATATTGGTGACATATTTAAAACCATGCAAACAACTTTTCTTCCATCTCCGGATATTCCGCAGGTTTTAACGTTTTTTTAACTTTGTTATAATGATCCTTCAGATTTTGTAACAAATCTGGAAATGTTTAATATTTAAAGTTGCAATGCGGTCTTTTTATATTTAACAATTTTTAAATTTAGCACAAAATCTTTTTATGTATGCCGGAGATACATAAAGTCGTAATTCGTAAATGAAGTATTTTTAACTTAAACCTTTGTAACTAATATGAATTATAAAGTTGCAATGTAACCACTTTTAAAAAATACGTGACTTTTTATAATAAGAATTTGTCAGACATAAATATAACGTAAATATAAATAAAATAAAATCTTATTTATCTTATCTACAACGGTAGTTTTGTATCCAATTACACATCTGAATACCCATTGCATTCGTTACTGTAAACAAAACTTGATGAATAAAAACAATTCTAAAATTCGGATTATCAAAACCTTAAATCCGGATTACAATGTAATCAATGTAAATAAATTGCTGGTCCGGATTATAGTGGTATTCGGCTTAACGTAGATTCGAATCAACGAGGCTTCACTGTACTTAAAACACTTTATAACAAACTACGTAAACTAAACAAAGAAACACTTTATCACACAAGAGAGAACAACAATTAAATACAACCAAGTTAACACAACAATTAAATTAATAACAATTAAATTTTACCGATTTCCACCAAACCGCCTTGTAGTCTTATGCATTTTCCAATGCGTTTTGTATCGATAGAAACAACATTTTGCAATTGCTGTGGAGTTGTTTCAGCACATGCTTGGCGAATACTATTACACAGAATCTATTTTGCACATTATGTTTATAAACATTTTGTTTTAGTAATCCCCACAAAAAGAAATCAACTGGAGTTGGATCAGGGGATCTAGACGGCTATAAAATTAATGGACAACTGTTACAACCTATCCATCTCATGGGGAAATTTTCATTTAACCAATTGCGAACAATCCTAGCATTATGAATTGGTGCGTCATCCAACTGCAAGTATAAATCTTCTCTTGGCAACTTTTTGAGTATGTCTTGAAAATCAGAATTCAGAAAGTCCAAAAAGCGCTGTGCTGTGAAACTATAAAAAAGAATGACTCAATAATTCTATCATTCCTAATTCCTCACAACACGTTGATTTATTGAGAATACTGCCTCCTACAAGTTATAACAAAGTCTGGATTTTTGGTCGTCCACTATCTACAGTTTTGTGAAGAAACAATTCCATTGGTTGTAAAAGTGGCTTCATCTGAGAACATAATACTTTTTAAAAAGTCTATATTAGTTAGAAAGTTTCCATTTCAGTTTTCAAGACAATATTCCATTCTCCTAATGTCATCCACCTTCAAATGCAATGTAGCCATTCGGGTACAATTTGCAACTGTTTGAAATGTCACATATGTCAGAAGCAAGCCAGAAGGCGAGAAAAAAATTGGCTTTTTAGAAAAGAAAACACCCACGAAATGGTAACTTGTCCTTGTTCAGTAATGGTGTACAATGACTACATGGGTGTAGTGGACCTATTAGATTCGACGTTAGGCTACTATACAATTCAAATAAGGTCTAAAAAGTGGTACCTAAAAAACTTTTCCATTCACTAGATCTCGCCTGCGTCAATAGTTGGCTGTTGTGGAGATGAAGAACCTCTGATTACATGCCTTTAGCTGACTTTAAAGTAGCATTCAGCAGAAATGCCACGAGTTGAGGTAAGGTTGGATAAACTCGACCACTTGCCAGTGTGGCTGGACAAATGTGGTCGCTGTAAATACCCAGAGTGTGCTGGAAAATCATTTGCCTTATGCCAAAGGTGCAAGGTGGAACTGTGTTTTAATGACAGAAACTTTTTCTCGATTTCACTAGTACTAATGTGGAACAGACTTGGAGAAGCCATGTTTGCATAGTGTACCATATTTGTCACAATTCAAATTTATATAAAAAATATATAATATTGCAGAATTTTTTTATTATTTTTCCTAGTTTAAGTATATTTTATACTGTATCTCAGACCTTTTGTACCAATAAATAAAAAAATCATGCAATAAAAAATAAGGAGTAACAGAAAGTGTTGCTATAAAATCAGTTAAGTTATAACAAGAACAGGTAAGGGAAATGTGCAACATTACCATATATAAAAATAAACTATAAATTTGTTGAAAATTAAATTTAAGTAAAATATAAGGTAAGCGCCATTTGCGAATGCGGCTTTGAAACATTGGTTCATCTACCGTACAGTCCAGAAATGGCTCCTAGTGACTATTATTTATTTTCCAATTTAAAGAAAGACCTTAGGGGACATCGTTTTAAGGACGAGAAGGAGTTGCAAGCAGCTGTAATTGAACATTTTGAAGGAAAAACTTCAGATTATTTTTGTAAGGGCATTGAATTATTAATTCCACGTTGTAATAAGTGTATTGACATTAGGAGAGATTATATTGAAAAATAAAAATGATTATATTTTACCAAGTTTATTTTTTTCTATATCAGGCCGAGAATTTATGGCCTGGCCTTACCTCGTATATTAACAATACAGTAGAAACTAGAGGAACAGCAAATAGCTCAACCTCCTTAGAAGATTTTTCTAAATTGAAAAAGAAATAGACATAATAACAGCCAAGAAGAAACAAAGTTGAAGAAACAATTACAAGCTTTTCAAAAAAGTAGGAAAATTAATAGGTCCCCAGTGCAAATAACAAACCCAGTAACAGATACTCACAATAAAACAGGTAATAAACTATAAGTTATGGATGCGTCTACAAATACAGAAACGTTTGAGGTAGGTGAAGATATACAGAAAATTCTATTGGAAATGAGAGAAAATATAAAAAAACGCATTATGCAAGAGATTAATAAAAGTAATGAAGAATTAAAAATGGAATTTAAGAAGAACCAAGAAGTCATTAAATTAAAACAAGAGTTAGAGAAAATGAAAAGAGAAAGAAACTGAATGGAAGACTGAAAAGTACAGAAATGATTAGAATATCTGGAATATAAGGTGGGGTATCAGAAACATCGCAAGAAGAAAGATAACATCGTTATTAAGGGATGTAAAATTAAGAAGGAAACACAGTTGAAGTAGGAAATACAAACATATTTAAAAATAGAATTAAAAGTAAATATCAATGTTATAGAGAGCTATGCGATAGGTAAGATACGGCATAGAAACAGTGGCGTAACTATGTAAGATTGCGCGCTCCTGCGAGACTTACGTTTGTGCCCCTCATATATACAATTGTTCGTAGATAACTTTTGCTTAGTCGGTAAAATATGCAATAGCTAATATTAATTCATTACTTTTTCATTAGCTTGTATCTTTTCAATGAATTTTTTATACGATCAATGAGATTTAACACCCATTATAGTTTTTTCAGGGCTTTAGCGCAGGTAAACTGGTCATTTAGAGTGTCCATTGTTTCTGCTGTTTCCCTTATAAACCCTCTTAATACATTTGATAAAACTTTAGATTAGGTCCCACCCGCACATGGTATATACCATTTAATGGGTCTCATCGAGCTGAACAATAGTGTTCTAACATAACCTAACGGAATGTAACTCAGCCTAACCTAACCTCACCTAGTTTAAGTTAGGTTTAATTTAGGTTTGCATTTTTCATCAATTAATACGTGTTCTAATTCAATTTTTGGTTAGGTTAGGTTATGTTGCACACGCATTAAAACATGCATTTTCAGGTAAGGTGGGGGTGGAAGGCTATGGCTTCCCTTCCAAAAAAGTTTTTGACGATTATCTCGAAAACTACCCCCCCCCAAACTTCAGCATTGTTCAGCTCGATGAGACGCTTCGAATGGTATATAGCATGTGCGAGTGCGGGTGGCGGACCTAGACTGGAGAGCAGCCATACATTTCTCCAAAAATTATCAATCTGTTGACCCAGCAAGTCAGCACATTTGAAGTCTTAAACAATTTTCAAATTTCCTTACAATTTACAAGCACAGCACGAAGTACGTACGACGAAAGTGTTTCGGCTATTGTTAGCGCCGTCGTCAAAGCAGATAAATAATCACTACTTAATAATTTAATTATCTTAAACACTTAATATTATTGTAACACAATATCCTCTAATTGTTTGGATCAATGTAGCATATGCATATTCCCTTTTATTGTTTTACCTCTTTTGTTTGTTTAAAATGTCTATTCCCAACGAAATAAAACTTCAGGAAAGCGGCGCCTTTCGGAGGGTTGCGCCCCCCCGCGTCGCAGGGTCTACGGGGGCGATAGTTACGCCACTGCATAGAAAAGTATTAGTAGCCAAAATAGAGGGGTGGGGGGCTTTAAATTCTTAAATAGGAACCCCCATTTTTTATTGCAGATTCGGATTCTCGATTAAAAAGTTGGTTTTCAATTAAAAACTTGTTTTTGATTTTCGACAGATAGCACTTTAATAAAAAAAATACATAATGAGTTTTGAGTGAGTCCCTCACTTTTCACCAACGGGGTGCTTGTTTTGGGTGAGTCCCCTCACCTCTCACCAACCGGGTGCTTGTTTTGAGTGAGTCCCCTCGCCTCTCATCATTTTTTGATAAGTACGAAAAATCGTATTTTTACGATTACAGCACCATTTATTGAAAATCGATAAAAATTTGTCAGATAAAACTAAGTTACTTTTTAATGGAGAATCTGAATCTGCAATAAAAAATGGAGGTTCCTATTAAATATTTCAATGTTGCCCCCCTCCCCCCTGGGGGTGGTTGGGTGGTCGATCTTGGGTGATATCATTGGATTGCTTTTTGAAAAATATTTAAGTCATGTTTTTTGTTTTTTTAATCTTACGTGCATGTCTCGAGATATTTGACCGTTCCGGGACTTTCTCCGCACCTTGTATATTGAAAATTAACTAACTGGAAAAGAAATGCACATACAAAAGAAAATAAATACTGCAAAAGAAGAAAGAATGACAGACTCAGAAGTAAAGATTGGCAATCAGAAACTCTCAATTAGTGATAATGAGTATACAGTGAAGACTCGTTGATCCAAATTTACGTTAATCCGAATACCACTATAATCCTTACCAGCAATTTATTTACATTGATTACATTGCAATCCGGATTTAAGGTTTTGATAATCCGAACTTTAGAATTAATTGTTTTTATTCGTCAAGTTTTGTTTATAGTAACAAATGCAATGAGTATTCAGATGTGTAATTTGATACAAAACTACCGTTGTACATGAGATAAATAAGATTTTTTTTATTTATGTTTACGTTATATTTATGTCTGACAAATTCTTATTATAAAAAGTCACGTATTTTTTATAAGTGGTTAAGTTAAAAAAGAACTGATACTTCATTTACGAATTACGATTTATTGTATTTATGTATCTCCGGCATACTACAAATAAAAAGATTTTGTCCTAAATTTAAAAATTGTTAAATGTAAAAAGACTGCATTTTAACTTTAAATATTAAACATTTCCAGATTTGTTACAAAATCTGAGCGGTGGCTTTGCAATGGCCGGTAGAAAATTTGAAACAATTGTGATGCCGGAAAATTTAAAAAAAATTATATCTAATGTATTAAGTTCAAAAAACACTTAACAAGCAAAAATCACCGCCTTTTTTGGTTAACGACATATTAAATGCGGAATATTATTTTTCGAATTTTTAAAACATTTTTTGCATAAATATTTTTGTAGATTTACTTTTAAATAAATGTTATTGCAGAATGTTTTAATTACATTTATGTACAAATACAACATAGTAACTCTGCAGACGCAGTACTCCGGAAACCGCGATTATTCGGATTATCCCTGTTTTAATTAGTCTGAATTAGCGAGCCTTCACTGTATATGGAGCAAAAAAGAAGATAAACTGCAACTTATGGTAACATCACATGCAAAAAACTAATCTTTTTGACGAAAGGTTGATACAATAAAAGGACCAACACATGAAAAGGATAACGATTGAGGAAGGTAAAGCAAACAAAAATAAAAATTGGGTGAAAATTAAAAGTAAAAATAAAAAGAATACAAAAACTTTTAAATTTAATTGAAGTGACATTAAGGAAATCATTAGCAGCAGTGAGAATTGAAAACCAAACACAAGATAGATTTGAAACAACATTTGGCATAAAACAAGGAGACTCATTATCTCCATTATTATTTAATCTAGTAATAGAGAGCATGTTCAGATTTTGGCATACGCCGAAGATATCGTTATAATTGGTAGCAGTAAAAGAGAATTAATAACAACATTTGAAAAATTAGAAAAGGAAGCAAAAGTAATGGAATTAAGAATTAATGAGCAGAAAACAAAATATATGAGATTTAGTAAAACACATCAGCGTCAGTTAAAACCTTTAGAAACATTATTATACAAATTTGAAGAGGTAGAAAGATTGAATTATTTAGGAATAATAATCTCAAAAATACAAAACAGCGAAAATATCAAGGAAAGAATACAATTAGGTACCGTAAAACTTTTATCGGTTTTTGGAAAAACCATGAAGTATTTATGCAGGCATGTGTAACTGCATCTAAAGAATAATACTATTAAAGAAAAACAAATTAAATTTGGCTAACTCACTCAAAAGAAAATTAAAAATAGTCGAACAAAGTTACCCACGTATTTGGGGTCACTTTTGTCGACTCTCCAATTGTAATCTAAAATGTACTATAAATTCCTACAGGCCGATCAATGTCATCCCAATCAAAATCGATCAACACAATTTTGTGGTATAAATTTTTGAAGTTAATTTTTTGGATATCGGGGAGACTTTGATCGCGCATATAATAAAAACTCTGGTTCTCTAAAACTCGTTATTTATAGAAATAAAAAATAAAAATCCCAAATATGAAAATATAAAATAAAAGTATGTTTACTAATATTCCTTTAAGTCTAGTTGAGTAGAAAATGTGTATTCAAGCCTATTTTTCAGTGTCTATTCCTTTGGATCTGGTAAAAGAGCAATTAGGTCTTTAGCAACTAAAGACCTGTCTTCTTCCACAAATCTAAATTTTTGTACATATTGGTTAAAGACAGATCTCATGGCTACTACTTCCAATTCATCATAAGGCGGAATAACCTTCTCTATTTTACAATCATATTTAAACGTTATGCTTTTACATTTTCCACCACCATCAAATTTAATGAAAGCATAAAGGCCTACTAAATTCGTTTTGCTGTCAATCTCATGATACTCAGAAACATCAGAGTTTACTACAGACACTTTTGACTCGGCACTTTCTATCTCATTATCGAGATCAGATTCCTCAGTGGATGAATTGGTAGTTACACTTTTGCCAGGCTCCACACACAGCTTCTTCGGTTTTCTGTTACCTCTCCAAAAAATTTCTTGGCCAGATTCCTGAACACTGCTTACCCTAATAACTTTTTTTGTGGTCGTATGGTATTACTACATTAAGTAGTGGGGTGACTTTGATCGTTGAAAGGCGTGTTATTTAAAATCAAATGTTTCGATCGAAGACACCTTGTTTTACGGTAACAAACTTTATTACACCAACAGAAAACTATTAACGAATAGAAATTTAAAGAAAAAAGTCAAGTTTACAATCTACAAGACACTAATACAACCAGTTATTGTCTATGCAATGAAAACAGCAACCCCTACTCGGAAAGAAGAGGAAGAGTATATCGTATCGAGAGAAAAGAGCTTAGAACAATATTGGAACCAATAAAAGTGACAATAGACAGAATTCCGAAGAAAAATTAACTTTGAGATAGTAAAAGAAATGGAAGGGGAGGATATAGTGAAATATATTAAAGTGCAACGTTTGAAATGACTGGGACATATAGTCAGAAGTGAAGCAGACAGAGTTATTCAGACAACAATGGAATGGCAACCAGCTGAATCAAGATCCCCAGGTTGAGATAGTGGGACTGCATGATGGAAGATTTAAGAATGAAAGAAAAAGCAGAAGCTCGTAAAAGATGGCAAAAGTTTACAGATAGTGCCAGAACATGCAATAGTCTCTAATAATAGAAATGGGGACTGATCCACCCCATTATAAGTATCATGAAAGCTACAAAGCAGCCTTAACCGTCTAGTCTAGGTTGTTGTGCTTATAAGAAGAAGAAGAAATTAGTGTGTCTAAAAACATGTGATCAAGCAGCTAAACTTGGAAGTCGTTTCTTGTGCATTGATCTCCCCTATACTATAACCATTATTACTGATAAAAATGTTACATTTATCTTGCATTGTAATTAGTATGCACTTTTGATACTCTGCTGGCACAAGTTATTCTAATTCATTTATTATATTTACAGATTAAGGAAGTTCTGGATATTGATAAGTTACGTGCAATACTAACGGAATTTGGTCGATATCCTGACTCATACAGGCTCAAGATATGGTGTCAAATGCTAGATTTACCAAACAATTTTCAACAGTATAACACTTTTATTAATATATCATCTCAAACAGTATTTGAAGATTTAGAGAAAACCTATCCTCTTGAAAATAAAACTGCATTAAGAAACTTAAAGAAGCTGTTAGCTAATCTTATAACTTGGTCTCCATTTTTTGCACAAGTTTCATATTTACCTGTATTTGTATTTCCATTTGTTAAAGTGTTCCAGAATGAGCCAGTTTTACTGTTTGAAGCTGTTTGTACTATCATCGGTAAGAGTGTAATATTTACTTAATTAATTTTTAAAATAATTGACTTCCCTCTGGTTTTAGTGAATTGGTGTCAACATTGGTTTGAATATTTTCCGTTACCGCCAATAAATGTTTTAGCCATGGTAGAGAATCTTCTCTTAGAACATGATCCTGAGTTGCTAAATCTTTTTACAAATCTTAATGTTACGTCAAAACTTTACGCATGGCCTTTGCTAGAGTCTGCATTTTCAGAGGTTCTTACGCCAACAGATTGGTGTAGATTGTGGGATCACATACTTACGAATGAACCTTCATTTTTGCTAATGTGCATTGCTGCATATAGTATTTTACATAGACAGGTTTTGTCTAAAATGAATGAGCCGAGAGACTTTGAAATTTTTTATCACAATCAAAATGTCATTGATATTAAACGACTAATTACTAAAAGTTATGCTCTTTTGAGTAATACAACCAACAAATGTCACCCAAGGCAGTATTTATTACCATTTACTAAAATAGAACCCGGTTCATATCCACATTTCCTTGGTTTCCCGAAAGTTCTAGTTGATATTGAATATAGTGAATTAGAAAAACTGAAGAAAGAGCAGTTAGAAATACAAAAAGAGAAAGAAGAAATTCTGAAACAAAGAGAGTTAGAATGTAGTGAAATCGATTCTTTACAAAAACAAGCTGAAGAGAAAAACAGATTGAAAGGTAATAAACAGTAAAGTTTTTAGTCTTTATCTTACAAAAGATTGCTTTTTGTTAAATAGAGTTAGAAAAAGTGTGCAGACAAAAAATACAAGCCGAACGGGAGAGGGTAAAGGATCAAAGAAATAGATTAGTTGAGCTACGAAAACGATTGTATCATGAAGAAGTAGCACTACTTAATAAGTCCAGAGAACAAATAGTAGAGAAAAATATTAATGAAAGACGGTTAGCATTAGAAAGAATATTATCTGAGGTGGAAGAGAATCGGACTGCCGAAGAGATAGAAGTTATTAAGGCTGAATCGGATTTGGTGAAACATTATTCAGAATTATTGCATCACAAAATACACTTGGAAGAAGCTCTCAATGCAGAAAAAACATTCCTTGGTCCAAGTCTTGAACATACAATGTTAAAGAAGCAACAACAATTATTAGCAGATGAATTAGAAAAGGTAAATTTTTTTGTTTATAAATTCCTATAGCATATGTCTAAAACATACATGTGATCAAGCTGATTATGCTTTGTATCATCCACAGCCTGGCTATTGTAAATCTTTTGTGATATAAATGCAAAAAGAAAAAGATAAAAAACATGTCCAAGGTAACTTGATAACAAAAGTTTTTAGATAGCCATTAGCTTGTAGAGTTTAGTTTCAGATAGTCTTCGAAAGTAAAAAGGCTTCTATATATTTTATTATCTATTCATTTTTTAAATACTGCCCTGTTAAGGCTAAAGGTCATATCTGCATAACTGTAAGTTTTGAGAACTCAATAAAAAATTATTTTTTTTTTAATTTCACGCCTACACTACGGGGGTCATATGTCCCCCATCTAACATGCAACACACACCTAGTTGAGGTGGCGGAATCTTCCAATTAGAAAAATCCCGTCGCCCCAAGTGGTACTCGATCCCACGACCCTTGAAACACGAGTGATGCACTGACACCATTCGTCCACCGCTGGCCCAAAAACTAATTGTTATTGTGCTATCTAAAGCGTGTTTGTTTTGTATTAAACTTGCTATTTTATATAACAACTTTAATATCAAACAAAAACGCTTTAGATGGCACAATAACAATTAGTTTTTTATTGATTTCTCAAAATTTACAATTATGCAGATACGACATTTATCCTTAACAGGGCAGAATAGATAAGGGCTGGCTATGACATTTTAGTGGTTTTGTTTATTAGTGGTTTGTATGTTTGCTTCATTGTCCAAGGGTTGCAGGTTGTGTTCCTGGCCGAGTTGGTAATTTTTGGAGAAAAATGAAAACATACCTTCTTTTCGGATAGGAAGCAAAACTGTAAGTCCTGCACCAATGCGATATTTGGCACAATAAGAATCCCTACTAGGGATGGAATTCCCCCAGATTCGGCTAAGTTCTAGTAGGGTCACCAAATGATCATACTAATCAATGCCATGAGGTATGAGGGATGCTCTGCCGACACAATTTCTCGCCCAAAAAGAAATATATATGTATTTTATTCAATTTTGACATTTTAAATAGTAATTATTAACTCCATAGCAATTGTAGCTACTGCTGCTATTTAGTCCAGTCAATAGAGATGTGAAGAGTGTATTTTCATGTTAACAGCTATTTTATTGCACAAACCTATTCAGAATAGTGGGTAGAGCAGTATATGTAGTTGCGTCAAAGAGTAGATATTATAAGAGGCGAAAGATGGTAGAGAAACCTCTATTCCAAGAGAGATAGAATAGCAAAACCACTTTAAAGGGCCCATCGCCGATTCCGGTGACTTTCGGCTCACTCTTAATTTGTTGCGATGGCATTTGACGGGAGCACAGAAATGGCAAAGATGGATGCCTATTTTCATTCTTTTATACCTGTCAAGTCAATTCGTTATTCTGTATGTGTTCCGTGAAAGTGTACCCATATTGCGACAGTTAATGTGTAGTGTGTTTTTTTGGTGATTATGAGAGTTAAATAAACAAACAATTGAATATTTATAGTTGAACCAAAACATGAATGGAGAAAAACGTAAACACCGCGGATGTTTACAAGAACTGTAGGAATGTGTTATTTAAGTACCGTATTAGTTTAAGATTATATTTTTTAATTCTTTAACCTCAAAAATAGATGTAATCTAATCTTAAAACACATTTGTTAACTCATAGTGGCGAGAAACCATTTGAGTGTTATTTGTGTGACTACAAATGTTTTCAAAAGTTACTCAAAGTGTTAGTCTTAAAACACGTGTTGGTGAGAACCATTTGAGTGTAATCTATGTGATTATAAACGTTTACTGTTTAAAAGACATGTTAACTCACACTGGTGACAAACCATTCAATAAGTAATTTATAGTTAGTATACTAAATACATACTAAATATCATTCTATAATGAATGCAATTCATGCAAAATGTTATCATTAGTTGATTATTAAATATTTTATATTGTTGAGAGAGAATACCATATATGCATCTTTCAATCACTTGTAATAAGCTTTTTATGTTTGTAAAACTTTATATACAATAAAATTTGAATTAAATTGAATAAAGACAATAATTGGTGTATAGTTTTATTAAAATCATCCCTTATGACCCCAATAGTATACTAACTAGTAGCCCAACTAGTATACATACGAAATTAACAACCCTGGACGTTAGCTGGTTGAGTTCAGGCGTGGTAAATATTTAAATTTGGTGCGCATTTCTGTGATCCAAGTTAAAGGGCCAAGCGTTCCAAGGTCATTGAAACTGATGAGGAGAGATCAAAGACGCCGCGCAAAGTTTCGCCTGTTATAATATACTACTCTTTGGTTGCGTACTAAATCGTAGTGACAGCAGAAAAGTTATTAACAATTTAAGACGCCATCAACCGTTTTCGAGGAGTTTTTATTCCGTAGCTCATCAGGATGATTTCCTACGAAAAAATTTTCAGTATATGATTTGTTTATAATAAAAATAGCTACAAAATGGCACTGGTTCCATTGTTATAACTGAAATAATTAAGTTGCAAAATCGAAGAAACTGCCAAAATCGCGTAAGTTTTTTAAGTTGCCATAAAAATTTAACTAGTCAACCAATATTGATGAAACTTACGTTAAGTATAGTTTAAATTATGTACAATAAGCACTCAAAACCCGTATGCTAGGTATGTAAAACTTTTTGTTTAACAAGGTTGTATAAATCTACTACGCCTAAAACTTTGGAAGTTTGCAAAAGTTGTTTGAAGCTTTGCATACTATTGTAAATGTGCATATATACAGGGTGATTTTTTGAAAACGATCCGCCGGAGATATTTCAGAAACCAAAAGGAAATTAAAAATTTCCGAAAACAGGTCCACTTATATATCAAGGGGGAAACGGTTTGACCTATGATTCACACTTTTGACATTTACCCCTGCGCCCCCACCAATACCTCCCCAAAAATTTTAAATGGAATGACCCATCTTGTGGTATCTCAAATGAAAGCTTATCTTATCAGGATTATGGTGATGTGTCACTTGCGCATTTTTTTATTTTCTCATACATTTTATGAGAAAGTTTATCATTGCCACTTCAGGAGAACGGTAAGCGCTATCGAAACCTAATTTTAATCAGGTAGTCGTGGAAAAAAAAGAAAGCAAGCCGTTGACGTTTTGTCTAACAAACTGTCACATTAGTTGTTTCCGTTTAGTCAACTTCACCTACATAGTACACTGGTTTCCATAAAAATGGTGTACTCTATTGCTGAAAGGATGGAAGTTACCTACATTTATGGTGCCGAGCAATGTGCTCGTGCCACAGCAAGAGTTTTTAATCAAAGACATCCAAATAAGCATATGGAGCATAAATACGTTCGCGAACTTGTGCAAAAATTTGAAGCAACTGGATCGGTAGAGAACAAGAAAAGGCATGCTAATCAGGTAGTAGATGAACTGGCGGAGATGGAAGTAATTGGAAATTTTACCATGGAGCCAACCAGTTCTTTGCGTCAGGTTGCAGCATCCACCGGACTTTCTTACTCGTCGGTACGCAAAGTGACAAAGCTGCATAACTTTCACCCTTACAAGATGCAGATATTGCAAGAACTTAGCGACGGCGATTGCGACCGACGACTAGAATTTTGCGAAACTATGACCGAAATGATCATTGCGAATCCAAATTTAGTAAAAAACATTGGCTTCAGTGATGAGTGCACTTTTTACTTAAATGGGCACGTGAACAAGCAGAATGTACGATATTGGAGCGACAAAAATCCGCGTATGACAAGAGAGGACCATACCCAGAGACCTCAAAAGATTAATGTTTGGGCAGGAATAGTAGGTGATTCAATAGTTGGACCCATATTCATTAATGAAACGCTAAATGGTGCCGTGAATATGTTGGAGAACATCATCGATCCTCTAATAACTGAAGAAGTGGAAAACCAGCTTGATGAAGAAGGTAATCAAATACTCGACGAATATCAATTGTTCTTCCAGCAGGATGGTGCTCCACCGCATTATGCTGCGAATGTTCGTAACTGGCTTAACCGGAGATTTCCAAATCACTGGATTGGTAGACGTGGAACAATCGAATGGCCTCCACGATCACCGGACCTCACAAGTCTTGACTTCTTCCTTTGGGGTCATTTAAAGTCAGTAGTTTATAAGACTAAACCCATAGATTTAAATGACTTGCGTCAACGAATTATCAACGACTGCCGAAACATTCCACGAGAAACTTTTCAGAAAGTAAGGCAAGAATTTGAAAACCGGCTTTACTACTGCATGGAGGCCAATGGTGCTCATTTTGAGCAGTTCCTGTGAATGTTCTTTTTTCAGTTTTGTTAAAATGATATTTTCAACGCCTGCTTAGATGTTTAAAGACTTATTATTCTTATCCTAATGTAAAATTAATCATTTCTCCATGCTAAATAAAAAAAATGCGCAAGTGACACATCACCATAATCCTGATAAGATAAGCTTTCATTTGAGATTCCACACGATGGGTCATTCCATTTAAAATTTTTGGGGAGGTATTGGTGGGGGCGCAGGGGTAAACGTCAAAAGTGTGAATCATAGGTCAAACCGTTTCCCCCTTGACATATAAGTGGACCTGTTTTCGGAAATTTTCAATTTCCTTTTGATTTCTGAAATATCTCAGGCGGATCGTTTTCGAAAAAGCACCCTGTATAGCTTAAGTCATTAGCAATCGAACGGAATTTGTAAAATTCGATTGCGTTTATTTTTGCAATTTTGGTGACGTTTTACATCTCTTCATAGTTTTGCTACGTTTATAAATGATTAGTTTTTTGGTTCGTATACCTGGTCATTTATGAAATATTCCATTGGGTTCGAATAAACGTAGCAAAACTATGAAGGGATGTAAAACGTCACCAAAATTGCAAAAATAAACGCAATCGAATTTTACAAATTGCGTTCGATTGCTAATGACTTAAGCTATATATATATATATGCACATTTGCAATAGCTTTTGCAAACTTCCAAAGTTTTAGGCGCAGTAGATTTATAAAACCTTGTTAAACAAAAAGTTTTGCATGTTTTGAGTGCTTATTGTACATTATTTAAACTATACTTAACGTAAGTTTCATCAATATTGGTTATCTAGTTAAATTTTTATGGCAACTTAAAATACATACAAGATTTTGGCAGTTTCTTCGATTTTGCAACTTAATTATTTCAGTTATAACAATCGAGCCGGTGCCATTTTGTAGCTATTTTTATTATAAACAAATCATACACTGAACATTTGTTCGTAGGAAATCATCCTGATGAGATACGGAATAAAAACTCCTCGATAACGGTTGATGGCATCTTAAATTGTTAATAACTTTTCTGCTGTCACTACGATTTAGTACGCAACCACATATATTGCTCTACCCACTATTCTGAATGAGGAGCATTCCATGAAAAACGGTAAAACAGGCTAATTGTAAAAAGTATTTTCTGTAGAGCCATAACTGAATATGTATCTAAATCTGAATATGTAACATATTCTTGAAAGCCATAACTGATATGGCTTATTATGAAACATAACTGAATATCAAGTACCTTCTCTGTATGGTAAAGATATATGTGCTAAAGTACATGGTTTGACAGAAAAAGTAAAATTATTCACTTTTAAATAAATATTTTTTATGCACGTTACGCCAGACTTTTTGTTCTGTAATAATTATTACATTCATTTATGATCACTTTTATTATATCTATAGTTTTGGTCAACATCTGTTCCTTTGTTAAAAAAATATTGCTTAGAAATTCTACGCAGTTTAACTAACTGTTCTTATTAAATGACTTAAGATTTAATTGTGGTATTTTGTATGTCCCCCACGTGACACACTACAAATCTTGCAGTAGAACTTTAGTGATTTACAGTTTTCTAAAAAAAGTAGTTTTATTAATAACTGCGGTAACAGTACAATAACTTATAAATATTATAAACTAAATTAAATTATAGAATAACACATAGACACATTTATAAACTTGCCAATACAGTGCGTCACGTGCAGGACATGACCATGGAATGCTCCATAGGTTTGTGCAATAAAATAGTTGTTAACGCGAAAGAACCAAAATCAGATGCTTTTGGTTCCCTGCCGACTGGACTAATTATAGGTAGCAGCCAATCACCAGCTTACATTGCATAATATTAAAATCCAGTCATCGAGCAAGAGTATCACATTTACTACCGTCAAAAACTACAGACTAAACTAGACATTTCAACTTCAATATTTGAGCTTAAATAAAAAGGTGTTGGATAAAACGTTGTGTAGTACACGTGAGTTAATGATATTATCTACTTAGAAAGATTAACATTTTTCTATTTTTGTCAATTTTTCATTTGTGGATATTATTTTACATAACTCATTAGTACCATAAATAACTATTAAATCACTGTCACAATTTTGTCTCTGCTTGCAATAAACAATGTATTTTGCAAAACATGTACTAACTTAATTAGTAACCATACTATAAAAACAAACATATTAAGTATATAAACCAATAAAGAAGCAGCTGCAATATCAACTATTGATCTGCATCTAGCAATCATCACAGTTACAGACTTCTAATTGAATAGTTTTTTATTATGTGAAAATTAAATACATAACTAATACCGGTATATTATTTTGTCAATATTTTATAAAATTTTGTATAAGCAAGGTTAAGTTAATAATATTTATTCACTTGAGGTTTAATCAGTGGCGGCTTGTGATAATTATATTTGGGGGGAGGCTCTTAATTACTAATAGCACATTGCAGTAATGCTCTTTTTACATATTAATGAAATGCATCTGAACGTTAATGAAGTGATCTCGCACTCCAACTAGCCCTGAGTCTCTTTATACTCAAAAACTCCCTTTGATGTTCTGGTTCACAAAGATTGACACATTCAAGATTTTTCAATTTTATTATCATCTACTATATTTGAATTATTGTTCTCGAAGGGCCTTTAGAAAATGCAAACAAATAAAAACAACTTTCTAGCAATAATCCGCTACTTGTCGTCGAATACAATTAAATGGAATGCATGTACTTACAATTTGCATCCCTTATGGAAAAGACTATGATTCATTTATTATGTGTAAGGGCACTTGCACTTTACTACTCTTCTAGTTGAAAACAGGAAAATTGTGAATGAATTAATAAACTAATAATGTTATTTGAATTTTATTGAATTGTTATTTTCTAATTGCAAAAGGAAGAAACTGTCATTGACTTTTTTAACATTTTTAAAAACGTTTAAAACAAAAAAAAGAATCAAGGTCAAGGGATTTTATTGAAATTTTAATATTAAAATGAACATATAGTAAGAGTTGCGAAAACTGAATTCGCAACAGCATCTTTGGTTGGTGGCAATTTGTCATTTTTAAATTTTATATAAATAATATCTTCAGGCATAGGATAGTTTCGCCTCCAATTTAAGCTTCTCCACAGTGTAGTTCCTTTTTGTCGAATAATTTTTATTTAATTTGGGACTGTTCTAGATATGGAAGAATTTTTATAAATAACATAGCTCAGAGAAGGTTAAAGATTTCTTTTTGTTAGATATTCTTTTTTTTTGTTTATTGTTTCCAGCCTTACTTTGTGGAACTCCATAATCATGAAATAAATAAAGATTAGTAAAAAGTTTAACAGTATTTTTTAAAATATAACCTGACAATATTGTTTCGACAGCTAAGCTGTCATTATCAAAGGTAATATAAATATAAACAAACACGTCGCTAAGGTAGATACAAAAATAGGTAACTAGATAAAAAGATAAAATTAATAATAATCAGAATTAAATATCTAACACTTCCAGTAACGGAGAATTACTGAGCTCAAGTTGTTCATTCATTAAACGTACCCTGAGTTTGTGTTTGTATATCTCAAAGGCTTCTAAAATGTCTAATTTGCGTTTGTTATTACTAAAATGTAGGAATTTAATATTATTTTGAGGAGTCATTGTGTGATTTTGTTCTAAAAGGTGTTTGGCATAATTAGATTTTTCAGGATATTTATTTTTGTAATGACGTACGTGTTCTTTATATCTTATGTCAAAATTTCTAAGTGTTTGCCCAATATATACCGAACTACAAAACGAACAATTTAAATGGTGAATGCCCGATTTCATGATATCATGTGTTCTGTCTTTAGCATTAAATAAAAACGAAAAAGTGTTAATGTTGGTTTTAAATGTAATTTTATAATTGTTGGTTTTTCTTAGTATATGTGCAATTTTTTCTGATATTTTGCCAAAATATGGTGTAGATATGTAATTTGTGTCTTCTGTTTGATTGGGGGTTTGATCACCAAGTAAATGTTGTTACCAGTTTTAATTTCCTGCATCTTTCACTATCACCGAATGACCTTTATTAGAAATAGAATAAGTTTGTAGTGAGTTCTGATTTAAAGTTTTTGTTCTTTTGAGTACGTTATTGGCACTAATATTACTAACTGCTTCATTTTGTCTTATAGGCGATTCTGGTATAAGTTTTTCTATACTGTGCATGATAAACTGTATTTAATGTCAAAAACAAATCTTTATATCTAAATAGCTACTGAAATGTCATCACATTTTTCGGAGACTGCTTGTAACAAATAGTGGAATGTGCCTACTGTAACAGCTTGAACGGTTTCTAAAAGTTTTGACACATATGCATTATTCAAAATTTAATTTTCTGTTTATTAATTTACCATTTTTATAAACAAAATAACTGAATACTTTGTTGTCTTACTCAAATAACTTATAATAATTATTAAGAGCTATCAATAAATTTCAAATAATCTTTAAACGAACAAAGCGACTTATAGCGGCACTCCCAAAATTTAAAAAAAGACCCTCTAAAAATTTGTATTTAATTCATTGAGAATATTATTATCGCGTATAGTAGGCACCTAACTCTAAAAATAAAAAAATTACCTTCATCGGAAATTTTCATCTGCAAATTTTAAAAGTTTCATGTCAAAGGAAAGTAATTATTTTTTTTAAGAAGTTTATTATTAGCAAAACTGTAGGTTTTTTACCATGAATTTGTCAAAAAACACTTGAAGAATATTGAAGTGATATAGAATCATCAGGTTGAAAATTTACTTAACGAATTGTAATTTCAGACCATTTTAAAGGCTACGATTTGATTGTAAGCTCAGATTTAATAAATTCATGCAATAAAAGAAAGATAGACATGCTAGGATACGAGTTTTATTTAAGTTAACGGCTACATTCTAGGCTACAGATAGAATTATCAAGTTAGAATAGGTTTTAAACTATGAAAATTATCACACACACATAACCTAAATTTCATATAAAAAGATTTATAGTTTCAACAAGGATATAAGTCAATTATGTTGTTTTATAGTAGAACATGTACGTAACCCAGGTCTTCTTATCATCATCTTCTTATTAGGTTTGAGGTTCGTCGTTGAGTAACGCAAAACAAGTTTTCTTTCCCAAATAAGGCTAAGTCAGTTTCGGGTATATATTTCACTGGAAATCGTTAAATCAGATCAGTACTTTGATGTTTAAAATATTACAATTTACTTATGGAATCGTGGATTTAGAAAAATTGAGTTTAAGTAAATGTAAAGTAAATTTTAATATTTTGCACAATTTTTTGGATGCAGGCACTTGAAGTACTGTACTCTCGACAAGATTAGTTCATGTTTGACATTTATGTTGATATTTAGTCGAATCTTGCAAAAGCATCGCTTGATGTCTAAAATGATGTGTAAGGTCATGTTTTTTAAGTTAGGTTTTTCTTTATTATTTGTTATAATTTATGTAAACGCAATATGTTTGGGTTACTTTGTGTAATTATGTAAATATTTGATGTACAGGGATAGCTGGATAGTGATGGATTTTCAATGTAATTTAGTTTTTATGAGATCGGTGACAGCTGATCGTTTTTATTGATTTTCTTTGTTATTGTTCAATTTAGGCCAGTGTCTTATCTCTTTGTAATCGTCTCTTTGCCAGCTACCTTTCTATCTGTTTAGTCTGTAGAATTAAGATTAACGTTAATTGCGATCAGATGTTCGGATTAGTGACGTCATGATAAATATCGATGTTCTATTTTTTTGAAGAAATTTCGTTGTATTGTCAATTGTTTTACGAAAAGATATCAAAGGGCTTTGAAAATTTAACAAAATCTGTCGATAATAGTCATAGGGTAAATCTATGCTTGACTCATGACCGAAACCTAAAAATAAAGACGTTATATAGAATCACATATTTTTCTGGATTGTATATAAAAGCCTATTATATGGAATTGGATACTTACCTACTATATAGATTAAAGAAGATTTATCTTTACTTTTCAACACTATTATTTGGAATGGTGATTGATTTATTTTTATCAATCAAAGAAAATAACTTTATTGTTTTCATTTTAACAATTGTCATCGATTTGGTTATTGACATATATGTATTTGGGATCACAGCTGATTTGAATAGATGCTGATATTACCAACGGCGCTCAACGCAAATTATTTCAAGAAGTGGTTGCATTGACATTTGGTGTGTCAATTCTTTTATATACAAGGTTGGTCGAAATAAAAATTGTTACCCTTTGGAAACAAATTTATAAAACAATTTCTATTTCATTTTTGTCAAAGTCAAAAGCGTTCTTTGCGGACAAAGTTTGTTTTTTTAAAAACAATTTTAAGGTTTATTTATTTCATTTGTAAGTAATTCCCAAAAGCATCCTACAAAATCAAGTGGAAATAACACCATTTAATTCAGAAAAAATTCTCTATCAGAATGCGTAAAAAAATTAATGTATTGCTATTTGAAAAAAAGTTGACTGTTATTTGTCAGAAATTTCATGCCGAAAAAATCTAGAATGAGGTTGTTTGGTAGTCTTTAGAGCCCTATGTTATTTGCTTTTTGAATGAATGAACTCGGATTGTTGATTAGTTACAGCATCGTACGTTTTCATACAGTCTGTATATATTTTAAGCAGTAATAAAGTTACTTTTTTCTACTGATGTTGGTTGGGAGGCTCAAGCTCCTGAGTCTTATTGAGCAACCGCCACTGGAATTAACCCTCTCGCTTAAACTTTCTTCTCAAATATAAACAATTTTTAGCTCACTTGGTATATAAATAACTATCATTCCAAAACTGGGGCAACATGATTTTAAATTGTAATTGTTAAAATGTACCTTTTGCAAATAAAATATACAAGTACATATATTTTTGTATATCCAACTCTTTTCATATCGTATGATTAATAGGCCAGTAAAGTAAGGTCCCATTGGTGGAAATAAATGTTGGAAAGTGGGAGATTATTTTGCTCGCTTCATTTGACGTCAAATAGAAGTATCCTAGGTTTGCACAGTGCTTCGACGCGAACTTACTTGTCGACATTAATAAAAACACTAAATTTTCAGACTTTCTTCAATTTTTTGGCTTATAACTCCAAAACGATGCTTCCTAATGAAAGCTTCACTATTACAATAATTAAATAGAAAGCATTAAATTCTACTTCGAATGAGCACCCAACACTTTAAATTCAGTCCAGTGGTATGGTCGAAAAACAGAAATTTTACAAATTTTCGATTTTCCATCATACGCTCAGCAGTACACAAAAAAGTCAAACTTTATTGGAAAGAATCCGATACAACTACTTCACCAAAACGATAACTAAGACCAACATTAACCTGGCCTCCCTCCCCCCAACTCAGGCTGCCGCTTGTCAACACTCCCTCAGGACATACCACCAGGTCCAGATGTGGCTGGGACACGAGAAAGATCCCCTCAAGCGGGGATGGAAAACAACGAAACTTGTCCTGTTCCCCGTAACTACCAGCAAAGAGCCAGACTCCACCGGAAGTACTTATGAATATGTCCTGCAAGAGTGAGAAGCGATGCTGAGGTGATTGTAGTTGCCGGAAAGCAGGGATGAAATGTTCCTATATCTGTTTTGAATGCAAGGAGCAATCATGCACAAACACACTAGAGACCAGATAATGAGATTTCAACTATAATTAATAACAAAACTGACGTAGAATTGCTCATTGAGGATCTGGATGAGCCAGGTAATACATTTACTATTGCTCCACCATTGTTTCATACCCTTACATTCATCTCGTAATGTTTATCAACAATTATCTACTGTACTTAGTATTTACTCTGACTGTGGAATCGCCTTTTTTTTATTCCAGTTCTTGAAAATGAGAGACAGGAAAACTGGTTGACATGATCCTGAATTGCCAACCTATGAAGACTCAGTCTTCATGGACAGCTGTAGGCAAGACACGGTCGACTATGCGCCCTTGACTTCGAAGCGCCGCAAGCGAAAGAATGATTCAATGAATTATAATCATAATGCAAATCATTAACTATTCATAAAGAACACAGGCTCAGTCTCACTTCGCTTTCAGCACTTGGAAGTTGAGGGCCTATAGTCGGCTGTGTCTTGCCTACGGCTTGCTCTGTTCAATAGAGCAGGCCCTAGAATTCTGTCGGTGTGTTTGCCCTTCCTTTAACACCACTATTTGACATTTTCAAGATCATATAAATATGAAAAAATATATGGCCAATTTTCAATGTTAGGGCTCTAATTTGATGTATTTGTTGCCTTTCTTCATTGATTAATTCTGAAGGAGCTTAATGTCAAAATTGGGGAGGACATGTCTTTGACCCCAGTTTCTTACCTTTTCCAAGGTTTATAGTCATATTAATATAAAGAGTCTAGGGTTTTCATGTGGTGTATTCATCATCTTTCTACAATTAGTAGTTCTGGCTAGGAAAATCTTTTCCTGACTGTAATTACCATGGCAGCAATTTAATTTTTTCCAAATTTTCTGAAGGTAGTAGCAAAAAATCATATGTGCAACTCAGGAGGAAAGTATCATTTATCCTTTTGTATTGTAAGAAAAAACTTTTCTACCTTGTTACACAAATAGCTATTATTAATTTCTTTAAGTCTTACTAGTGCATTATTTTTTATTAATAACTTGGATACAAGATACATTACATAGCACATAATACGCTGGCAGAAATTATGAGTTACTATGGTAATATTGACAACAAACTGATATTGACACTATTTCCTAAATACTGTATTCAAAAACTACTTCGTAAATCTTATTAAAACTTTCTGATCCATTTATTTAGGTTATTAAGAAGCACGAGTAAGACATAACATTTTGTATGCACCAAGGGCGTTACTTGATGTTTATGCCCCTAGGGCCAGATGGCTTTGGACATGTAAGCTTGTCCTCCTTGGAGGGATATAAACATCTTAGTAATGCACTTGGTACATACATAAATCACTATAAGAGTTTCAGAAAAGTATTTAGCGTAAATTGTAGACTTCTGCCTACTGTAATTTAATACTTTCTCAACTTGTTACATAAATATTAACTTATATTAATTTTTTACCTACAGATTCAAAAAAGTTCCCACTCAAAGGATAATTTAAAACAAATAAATCTTGCAACTGGTATTAATGCTTTGGATGACTTGATTGTTCGGATAGAAATTGAACTAGCAAAACACATGGCAAAACGTTATGAGAACCTTACTGTAGGTCAATCCAATATTAAAGTAAGTATTATCAGTAATGGTTTTAATATTAAAACTCTTTTTCACTAGAGCCTACTTCTTTCAAGTGGGTGGATGGTACTGAAGTTTGTATATATGTTCAACAATGCTAAGCATGTACACTAGTGTAAGTATGTGTACATTTAATAATTTATGGGAATAAATTATTAAATGTACAGTATAACATGTACTTACACAGTTTTATATGGTAAATCAATACTATTTATAATGTTAACAAAATTTTCATCATTAAATAAAATTAGTTTAGTAATATTCATTATACTAAGCAGATACAAGCATTAGACCAATTAAGAAAGGACATTAGCAGTGGCTTAACCACTACCCGGGCAGTGGGGGGTCCCGACCTAAGGGGGCCATCAGCTTGAAAGAAATTTTTAGGTTGTCAAATTCATTATAGATAGAACTCAAAATTACAAACGAAGACATAATTTAGAGCACTTAGTTAAAATGTTTGTTGAAAAAAAAGTTTGTCGAGTAAAATTCGAAACATATACCGGGTGGGGCAATAGTGTGGGGAAGTCTGATAGCTCCTAAACGGTAACAGCTAGAAAAATCATTCTAATACGGATGTAAACAGTGGATAGAGGCGCGTCTAGAGAAATTATTTTCAAATATACAAGGTGTTGCAGAAAACTGTGGCACGCTTAAGGTAATTTTTTTTAAATAGAATGCCCGAAATATTTTTTCATATTTAACATCTTGCATATTTATTCATATCTAAAATTTTAGCGCCATCTTGTGACCGGTTTAGAAGTTATACATTTTTTTTCAAAAAAATTGAGTTTTACATTATCCCACTTAACAGTTTACCGCTTTCACGGCCGCAACTGTGAAGACGAATTTAAGTAGGGATTTTGTTGCAGGGGCTTGTAGGGTGCTCTTCTTTAAAAGAAAATCGGCCCACCATGTGCAGGGTGTTCAAAATTAATTTTTAAATTTAGAGAACTTCAAAGCTAAAATCCACAACTTTTTCAAATGGAACACCCTGTATATTTTGTACCTTTGTGATGCAGAATTAAATAACGAACATTTTTTGTATGTACGTTCCTATAGCTATCTGTAACCACTTTTGATTTATTGAGAAAAAACTGCAAGAAGTACACAATTAAAAACAATTATTTATTTAGTTGTCAAGTGTGTTGGTTGTTTGTGTTCAACAAAACATTAAAGCGTACATTTCTCGCAGTTATCAACCATCAGGTTTAGTTCTAGTAGGTGTTTTAGTTTTTCAAAATGAATTTCAGTAATGAAGAACTTGTAGACATGACTTTTGTTTTGGGCGAGTTAGAAAGAAATTGTTTGCTTGTCCACAGAATTTACCACCAACGGTATCCTGAACGGGGGCTCCCTAAAGTTCACAGCTTTCAAAAGCTGCTCGATAGATTTGTGAGGACCGGCAATGTACAGTATGAAAAAAGTGAACGAGTTAACAATGTTGTGAACGAAGAAAATGAGTTATCTGTTGTGCTGGCAACGATTGAGAATCCCCATGTTAGTCAGAAATGAGTTCATCTGTTCATCTTCATCTGTTCATCTGAGGAATAAGTAGACGTTCTGTTGGTCGAATCTTAAAGAAAAATAAGTTTCATGCATATCTCATTCAAATGCACCAGGAATTAACTGATGACGATTTTCTAAAACGTTTACAGTTTTGTAATTGGGCCATAGGTAAATGCAAGACGATGCTACATTCTTCAACAATGTTTTGTTCACTGATGAGGCAACGTTTCATAAAAATGGATTTGTTAACAGGCACAATTTCCATTATTATGCTACAGAAAATCCCCACTTTTTCAGACAACTTGATAACCAGCACAGATGGTCCATAAACATTTGGGGGGGAATTATTGGAGAACATGTAATAGGGTCACATTTTTTTGATGGTACATTAACTGGAGCTATTTATCTTCATTTTTTGGAGAACTATCTGCCACAATTATTGGCGAACCTTCCTCGAAGAATCCAAAATGGGATGTGGCTTCAGCAAGACGGTGCTCCACCACATTATTTACATACAGTAAGAGACCATCTAAATTATATCTACCCACATCAATGGATTGGAAGGAATGGACCCACTAAATGGCCTGCGAGATCTCCTGATCTTACAAAAATGGATTTCTTTTTATGGGGATATGTGAAAGGAATTGTTTATACAGAGACACCAATCACAATCCAAAATATGAAGGATAGAATAGTACATGCTTTTAGGAGTATCACGCCGGCAATGTTAAGAAACGTACAAATATTGTTCCAAAGGCACATCGAAATGTGTGTCCATGCAAATGGGCAACATATGGAGCATTTGTTATAGTTTTTTTCTTTTGTTTTATTTGAAAAACCTTGATTTTTTAAATAAATAATTGTTTTTAAATGTGTACTTCTTGCAGTTTTTTCTCAATAAATCAAAAGTGGTTACAGATAGCTATAGGAATGTACAGTCATTAGCAAATGTCTTGTCCCGAGCAGGCAACACATTTAACAATTCTGGTAAAAGAAACGACGTATGTTTCGGTGCATAGTTTCTTTTGTTTACAAACAACACATCAAATCTAACCAGTTTTAAAGGCTGTAACCCTACCTTGAATGGCTTTGTATAACAACAATAGAGTAATAAAAACTGCTCTTTTCAAGTGAGTTTCTTATTTTACTGGAATACAAAACAGCCGTTTCACTTCTACTATCGTTTCTTCTATTTTAAGAAATAAATATCGTTTACTTTTTTCTACTTTATTATAAACTCTATTAATTTATTTACGAGTTTGATTTGTTTATTTACTAAGTTTAATTATTTTGTAAACACTAAAAACTAAATTTTTAGTACTAACTGTAATCAGTCTTTATTGCAAAAATTAGTAAAAATAATAATTAATCAAAACTAATAATCATTCCCCGAGTTTCCAAAGTAGAATCAGTTTGGGCATACAAACGAGGCATATTTAAACATTAAGGGCCGGTTTATTCACCTTCAGGTAAAATTCCCGGTAGTTGCCGGTCAAATAAATTAAGTTTAATAATAAATACAGTTTGGGTATATTCACAGAATTATATCTTGAAAGTAGTTAGTGGAATGTTTATAAGAAAGGGTCCAACTTTTGCACTCAGGTAATACATGCAAGAGAGAGATGGGTAATTGACAGAATAATGTGTTAGAGAGAAAAATTACTCATTGACTAATCTACTTAAAAGGAGGCGGGATTTGAAAAATCTGTAATCTTTCATAAATATTTTCTAAGAATTTTAGGTAAACAGAGATTAATGGTATATATGATCTAAGGATCTATGCTTTGTCAAGGGTGTTTCTTAATTTTTGTTTTGTGACTGTTTTGTTTTTAGTACTGACTATATCTATGTTTCTAGTTTTTTCTTAGTTTGTAGTATTTTTATTAAAACAACTGAATATTTAATAACTTTTTAAAATTTTAACGTATTTACATAAATAAATGCCTATATTATTACTTGATTTTTATTTATCGCTTACATTAATTTCTGTGATTATTTAATTATCTAAAATATTCCTACGCCTCTATTTTTTGATGATTGTTTTCATTATTATTTTTGTTTAGTTATTTTTTATTAAAGGTAAAGAATGAAACATAAACATGCTATATAACTTTGTTTAACTAGTAGATGCTTCTATTTAAAAGGGCTATTTTATAAAGTGTGTCAAAGAAATTTTGAATAGAATGAGTAACAAGAGTTTTTACAAGCGTGTTTTCAAAACAAGCTTTAAAGAATTTAAATATCTTGCCCAGGTAGTCTATCTCTGTTTAATTCGGTCTCTTTCGTACACAGTATAAGGGGTATTTCGATTCTTAAAGCAGCAACGTCCTTACTCGGGACAAGACATTTGCTAATGACTACGTACAAAAAATGTTCGTTATTTAATTCTCACAAAGGTACAAAATATACAGGGTAGCTTTGAAGTTCTCTAAATTTAAAAATTAATTTTGAACACCCTGAACATGGTGGGTCCATTTTCTTTTAAAGAAAAGCACCCTACAAGCCCCTGCAACAAAATCCCTACTTAAATTCGTCTTCGCGGCCGTGAAAGCGGTAAACTGTTAAGTGGGATAATGTAAAACTCAATTTTTTTGAAAAGAAATTTATAACTTCTAAAACGGTCATTAGATGGCGGTAAAATTTTAGATATGAATAAACCTTCCAAGAGAGGTGTTAAATATGCAAAAATATCTGGGGCATTCTATTTAAAAAAAATTACCTTAAGCGTGCCACACTTTTCTGCAACACCCTGTATATTTGAAAATAATTTCTCTAGATGCGCCTCTATCCACTGTTTACATCCGTATTAGAGCGATTTTTCTAGCTGTTACCATTTAGGAGCTATCGGACTTCCCCACACTATTGCCCCACCCGGTATGTATCTTTAATAAATAAAAAATAAATATATTGTGCATATATACAACAAAAGTATCAAGTAATAGCTGTAACTTTCTACTTTGAGGAATTACAAGCAAATGTTAAATACAAACATTTTTGGTTTGTTTGTATCTTCTTTTGTTTTTTAAATGACGCCTGTATCTTTTAAAGCGTTTTTTCCCTATGCTAATTTATCATAATAAAAGTTTAACTTTTATGAAACTGAAAAAATAAACGCGAGAATTAATCAATTAATAATGAGAACTGGCTTGTAGTAGATTTTATCTAGTAAGACTTGATTATCAGTTTTGATCAAGTATGCTATGGAAAGTTTATAACTAAAGCTGTAACAAGCAAACAAACGCAAATAAACGAACAAGTACATAATTATTATCTACTCTATTAATTACAAAGTACATATTAGAAATTGATTACAAATTACAATGAATTATTGATAGTATATTACATGTTGAGTTGGTAAAGGATATCTTTACAAGCCAAGCGATAATTGTTTGACCGAGACGATACGTTGAGGTCAAACAATAATGCGAGGCTTGGAAACTTTACCAACGAAACATGTATAATAATAATAATAATAATATAATAATTGCTACAACCCATAACCTGGAAACCAGGCCCCAGAAGCTATAAGCTTGTGCGGGAGGGAGGGGGCGATTGTTATTATTACGTAGGCCCTATGTGCGGCTGCAGCCGACTTACAGATGGAACAGCGCAAATCCCACATTTGTGTCACAGCTAAGGAAAACTGCAGAAAACATTAACCAGATCTGCCGGCACCGGGAATCGACCCCGGGACGCCTGGGTGAAAGTTCGGCACGCTAGACATTACACTACCAAGGCTGTTTAAACTATTTGTATACTATTTGATTCACAATAATTAGACTTAAATAATCAAAATAAAAAGTAATTTTAAATCTTAAAATAAATTTTCTATAAACTATCATAATTCCAATTAGCTCAATCTATTGACCAACATAAATTTTAAGTAAGGTTTCATTCTTTGCCGCTAGATGGCAATGTATGCGGTCAGTATTTTAAAATTACAAATTAATTAATTCCATTGTAATTATTAAATATAAAATATGTAAAAATAAAACTAATATTAAATAAAAAAAGATGTTTTAGCAATAAATACATTTATAAAAACCTAAATTTAAATTGGATAAAACGTCCTGTTTTAAATTATTCACAAAAAAAGTTGGCCAAGACTTTACATGTCAGTTTTACAGACATGTAATAGTTATTTACGTGCCAAGCTTTGTAAATTAATCTTTACAGTAACGATTAATTGCAAAGCATGTCGCGTACAAACTTTTATTTCTACCTTCACCAGCATTTTTGTATGAGTTGTATATTTTTTATAAAAAGACATTTTGGAATCAAAGGCGGTAGGTAGCACAATTTATAACTAGGCGTTGCCATGGTGTTGTGGTTAAGCAACATATTAGTTGCCATAGCTTTTTGTTGATGAGCATTGTAAAATTCTCTTTTAGGACCCCGTACAATCTTACAGGGCTGTGGCTGTAATTACTCATTTACTTAGTTACATAAAGGCCTGTAAAGTGGCATTTACATAGAAGGGGGAAATAATAGTACATTACATACCGAGGCCGAAAGTACTCCATTCCTGTCGAGAGAACAATATAGTTTACCAGAGGCGATAGCCTCGAGGTGACCTAGTTCTCGAGACACAGGAATGGTACTTTTGCCGAGGTTTGTATACTATTTTATTCGCAATCGTCCTTTAAATACCGAATTATCTAAAATTCTTGACATGCAAAATGTCATCGGTTGGGATTGGCATAACGTATGTCGTCACTTACATCATCAAATTCGATCGCATAATATTTCGAGGATTTTATTGAATAGGAGTATTTATAAATTAATAATAATACCTGGGTACTTGTTCTTTAGCAGCCAAGGTCCGCAACATTACCAAACATGATTTATACAGCCATTTATGCGAGTATTGAAACAACGCACACTTTTGTTATGGGACTATTTATTGGCCAATTAGAGAAGAAAGGGGCGTGTACAAAACTTCAAAATATAGCCGCCAAAGACATGACTATTATTTCGCCATAAAAAGTGACTACCGTTTAACACGGTTTAGGACATAATTAAAATGCAGATTTAAATCAAAACAGTGTAATGGTAAAATTAATCTTTTTTGCAAATTATTGCAATTATTTTTGCAAACCAGTAATACTGCTTTCATTTATAACTAGATTCATAATATTAATAATTTTTAACTTGTGTTTAATTTGGACATCCTTTACAAATGTCAAAGTCATTAGGAAATTTATCACTGATAATAGAATATAGTAGATATTTGTTTCGAGGACCGTTTAAGAACTGAATTGCATCAAGTAGAAAATGAAAATCAAAATTTTATTTCGAAAAATTTGCTACATATCCACTTGAGTAGAAGCTTAAATAAGAATTAATTTAAAACTAACCAACTCAACCAAGCAAATGTTCAAAGTGTTGTCCATCATGTTCCAAACAGATTCTATTGCGTCTCATAAAGGATAAAGGAACCCTGTTTAAAGTTTCACGTGTTATTTCCCTACAAACTGCACGTATCTTCTCTTTCATGGCCTCCATGTCTTGAAAAGGTGTTTCGTATACTTTACTCTTAAGAACTCTGTGGTTTAAATAGCGCAAGGCGCGGTTCGACGGTCGGCCCTTATTGGCTGAATGTACATCGCATAACATAAGTGTGCGTTGTATCAATACTCGCCAGCCAATAAGGGTCGACCGTCGAACCACGCCTTGCGCTATTTAAACCACAGAGTTCTTAAGAGTAAAGTATACGAAACACCTTTTCAAGACATGGAGTCCATGAAAGAGAAGATACGTGCAGTTTGTAGGGAAATAACACGTGAAACTTTAAACAGGGTTCCTTTATCCTTTATGAGACGCAATAGAATCTGTTTGGAACATGATGGACAACACTTTGAACATTTGCTTGGTTGAGTTGGTTAGTTTTAAATTAATTCTTATTTAAGCTTCTACTCAAGTGGATATGTAGCAAATTTTTCTAAATAAAATTTTGATTTTCATTTTCTACTTGATGCAATTCAGTTCTTAAACGGTCCTCGAAACAAATATCTACTATATTCTATTATCAGTGATAAATTTCCTAATGACTTTGACATTTGTAAAGGATGTCCAAATTAAACACAAGTTAAAAATTATTAATATTATGAATCTAGTTATAAATGAAAGCAGTATTACTGGTTTGCAAAAATAATTGCAATAATTTGCAAAAAAGATTAATTTTACCATTACACTGTTTTGATTTAAATCTGCATTTTAATTATGTCCTGCTACATACCTATGAAAATACCATATATTTAACGAAATAATACGTAATGCAAAATATGTACCTAAACGGTAGTCACTTTTTATGGCGAAATAATAGTCATGTCTTTGGCGGCTATATTTTGAAGTTTTGTACACGCCCCTTTCTTCTCTAATTGGCCAATAAATAGTCCCATAACAAAAGTGTGCGTTGTTTCAATACTCGCGCCATTTATACACCGCGTTTGGCGATGTAATTTTCTGCGCGCCACCTAGTAGCTGAATTTAAAGACACGTAAAGGTGCGAAAATAGGTCGTTTCGGACCATGAGAATGTCAAAGTTACAAACAATGATGCATTTTCGGACCTCTAAATGGTCAGGAATGGACTCATTACCAATACGATTGCGAATAAAAGAAATTGTTAACCACTTTGGTGTTGCTATAGCAATAATTTACTTTCCAAGATTTTTACAATATATGAAATGTACATATTGCAATATGATTGTGAATAAAATTAATTACAAGCTATTGTTACAAATCATTACTTAAAGTTATTGTGAAGACATGGCTCATGTAAGTGAGAAGCAACACATTGAGATATTAATTATTAGGAATGGGGATAGAAAGAAGACTCAAAGTATGAAATCAATTATTCAATCAAGTCTACCCAGATACTCCTGTTTGGAAAGGCACGATATATCAACTAATTAAAAAATTTCATGAGGCTAGTCTGCCCTGTTAAGGATAATGGTCGTATCTACATAATTGTAAATTTTGAGAAATCAATAAAAAACTAATTGTTATTGTGCCATCCAAAGCATTTTTGTTTTATATTAAAGTTGTTATATAAAATAGCAACATTAATACAAAACAAAAATGCTTTGGATGGCACAATAACAATTAGTTTTTTATTGATTTTTGAAAACTTCCAGTTATGCAGATACGACCTTTATCCTTAACAGGGCAGTAGTGGTGTTAAAGATCTAAAAAATTGACAGACCCAAATCCATGACAAGTGCAGATAAAGCATTGGTTGTATTATTAACAATCGAAGAAGCGCCAAATTGACTACAAGTTTGAGTCAAAAGCTTCTGCCACTAGTAAACAATCGTTTATTTTAAAACTAGAACAAATACAAATAAAATAGAACAAATTATTCATTAAAATATAACCCATTAGATTCTATAACATTCTGCCAATTCACGAATTTGGTCGCTGTACCAGTCTTTCTTTCGTGGCGAAGAAGTTGCGACATGCAGTTTCTACATCTTCCATATTTTGAAACCGCTTCGCGCGAAGAAAATGCTGCAAGATCTGGGCTGTATGCTGGATGTGGCAAAACTTCAACTCTCTCCATTTCCTTAAGTTTAGCCTGCATTTGGCCCGCACGATGACTAATGTGTGATAGTTGTAAAAGCGCTTGGTTTTAGTTTACCAACGCATTATGTACGCGACCAAGTTGTAGAAAGTAAAGATCGGTAATAACATCACGACCTTCTGGAATCATCTCAAAATGTAACACCATAATTTCACCAAACACTCAACATTACCTTGTTTCCAAACTGATCTAGTTGAATTCATGGTTCTGGCTTGGCATTACACCCAACCCATTAGGCTTTCTTGTCAGGATTAACTAAAAAAAAAGATCAATTTTTCGTCGTAAGTTATGATACGACGGCAAAAACGATCATCGATACGATTTTGCAGGAGTATTCTGCAGACATCTACCCGTCGTTGAGCTTGTGCATCGGTTAATTCGTGCCGATTTTCTCTAGGCCGTTTGCATGTTATACCAATTCGATGCATGTGACGGTCGATAGTGCATTGGGACGATTCAAGTAACGCCGATAACTCCCGTAGTGTTGCAAAAGGTTGTCCCACCAATATGATTGATTGATTGAATGGTGACAAATGAAAGAGGATTGGATGCCCCTGACATTGCAGCCTGCAAGCTTATTGTGTTAGCTCATCATGTCACTTGCTAGGCAAAAAGTCTTGTAGCCCCAATTAGGTTTAGTAATCTTTTTACCAACTTTTCTCTTATTAGTGTTTCTCGAGAGCAGGTCCCTCCTAGGAGTGCATGTCTTCATCGGACAAGGGCTTCACACTCAAAAATGATATGTGACAGTTTCATCCTCTTCATTGCAGAGTCTGCATATAGGTTCCTCATTGTATATGCCCATTGTATGCATATGTTTTCTTAGGTTACAGTGACCGGTTATTAGCCCTATCGTTAGCCTGATTTGTTGTCTGCTTAGTTGCAGTTTGTCATCTGTTAGTTTTTTTGGACAGTGTTCTTAGCATCAATCTGCTGTGTCTCATACCTTCCACATTGTTCAATTCGTTTTGGTGTTGTCTTTTTATCCAACTTTCTTAACAACTGTGATCTGTGGTTTTGGCAATTCTAAATATTGGCTCAGGGCCGGTAAAGGTCGTTTCTGATCTCTTGTATCTTCTTGTATTCCTTCATGTCGTGGCACCCATATAAGAGTAACTTTATTGTGATTGGCCAGTGTTATAAGGTATTGAAGACAATCCTATACTAATTTTGAATTAATCTGGTGGCTCGCCAGAGCTTTTATAGCAGCTTGGCTGTCTGTCAGGATATGAATAACCTTGCCCTGATAATGCCTTCTTATGTTCTCTTGCAGACAGATATCAATTGCATGAGTCTCTGCTTGGGATACTGTGTCATACTTCCCTAGAGATGCATATGCATTAAAACGGTGATTCCTGGTGTATTCCAGCCCCAGTTCCGCTATGAGTTTTGGATCCATCTGTGTACCAGATTATTTTACCTTCCTGGCAGTGTCTTTGTACCTGGCTTTCATTCCATTCAAGCTGGATATTGAAGGGTTTATTGAGATTTTGCTTTGACGGCTTGGCATCACTGCTCATATCTAGTAATGAGTTTGTGATGGCATTTCAGTATATATGCTGCCATCCTTGCCTCTGCTTTGATAATAAATTCTAGGAGAGGCAAGTTTAATATGGCTTGTATGGCTGCTGTGGGAGTGCTTCTCATAACTCCAGTTATGCAGAGACAGCTTGGCCCGTTTTTGCTCTACTTTAGGCCACCATACCAGCTCCTCCAATGTGGCATGCAACTCTTCAGAATCCACAACAGATGGTTGTCCACTGCTGGACTTATCTTCCAGACTGGTATCACCAAATTCAAAATGTTTAAACCATTCTGATACTGTTCGCCTATTCATGACACCGTCTCCTTCAACCTGATTGCTACCCTATTTGTGAAAATAGGGTAGCAATCTTTCACGGTAGCGATATAATTTATACCTTTCTCCAATAATGTCTTATTAGTCCTCGAAGAACAGCTTTTTCAAGATTTATTTTAACCACATTAAGAGCTTCAAAATGCAGAGGCGGGATGTGTATTAAATTAACTTTAAAATGACATATGTAAACAATGCAAAAGACATATGGCTCCTATGTTAAACTCTTCAAAACAAAATTAGTCAAAAAGTGGCAAGAACTTTTGTGCCACACATCTGTTTATACAATTTAAAAAAAAGCCAAATTTTGTCCTACAAGCTCCAGCTAATCCACGAACTAAATGATGACGATTTTGACAGAAGGATGAGATTTTGTGAGCAGATGATGGAAAGATGTAATATGCAGTGGTGGCCCTAGACTTTGCGGGGCCTTGGGCTATTTAGTTTTGTGGGACCCTACTATTTTGAGGGGGGCCTGGGAGTATAGAATAGCCCCCAGAGAAAAGGGGGATCCGAAAATTTAAAAAATAAACTCTTTAAAACAACTTCTAAACTATTTCTTTTCCCAAAATAACATTTTTAAGCCAGCCTGGAACTTAAATTTCGATTATAGTTTTGCTAATTCATCTTAAGAAATTTAGATTTTCTTTACTGAATTTTATAAATGCTACCGATCAAATTCCGGTGAAATCGCCTGATTATATGAGACAATAAATTCTTTGAAAGTTTTCCTAATATGAAATTATTAAAACTTAATACATATCGAAAGGTATTGGTATGTTTTTTTATAAGGAACTCTACTGTCTAAACATTTAGGATATAATTGACATTGACACTTTAGCAGGGCTCCGCGTGATTATAAGCCTAGGTCATAAAGTAGTATTTTTTCTGTTTTCTTCTAGAGGGGGGCCTCGCGTGTGATCAATTGAAAACTTCTCTTTTCTACTTCTCTCTGTTTCTGTTTTTTTTTGTAATAAAAGGACCGGTGCGGGACTCCGCTAGTCCTGGGTGATGGCTTGGCTCTGGAAATATGGATGACATTACCATAAATCAACATAATTGTCGTTATTGGTCGAACGCAAATCCAAACTGTGGAAAGGACTCACACAATATCCACAAAAAGTCAGTGTATAGACAGGCATTATAGGAGGACATATCATAAGATCTTCTTTGCTGGATAAAACTCTTGCCGCTAATGGATACCTTGAGTTACTTCAAAATCATATCATACCCATAATTACTGAAATGTTTTCCAGTGAAAATGGAGGTATTGACATTAGAATTATCTTCCAACAATACGGAGCGCCCCCGCATTTTACATCACGTGTTAGGACGTAGTTCAATAATGTTTTTCTTAACAGATGAATCAGTAGAAGCCCTAAAGCGTGCGCGATCTCCAGGTTTATATACATATACACCGCGTCCGCGTAAGTTGGCTACATTTGGAAAACTTTGTTATTATTGATTTTATCAAAAACATTCTTCATCGAAAATTGTAAATAAGAAATATGTTATGGATTAAAAATAATTTTTAAATATTCAATATTGTTTATTTACAATTTTCGATATGGTCAAAAATGAAGGTACTTTACTCTTGAACAAAAATGATATAATTATTATTATTATGATACGACTGATATAATTTAATATCTGATGGTTGAATTTTGGGTTTTAGAACATGCAGAACTTTTTATGAAGAATAACTGTTTTTTATAAAATCAATAATAACAATGTTTTCCATATGTAGCCAACTTACGCGGACACGCAGTATATATAATATGTTCGATTTCAGGCTTCCGCGGGCGTTATATGGACTGCTCGGCTTCCGGGTGTTGTCCCAGGTAGTTTGGTTCTGAGAAGAACCGCTATCTTTAGTTCGACTTTAGTACTTCTTATCTCCATTACTAGTTCATTTAATTTTGCTGCACTATTTTGTAGATTTTCTTGCCCTCTGCGTGATTCTTCGCCAAGTTCTGCTTTTAGCATTTGTATTTCTGCTAGCACTCGCTGCTCTATGTTTCCTGCTTCTCTGTTTTCCATTTTTCAGTAGTTGGTTATTTTAACGTGTATGGGCTACTTTAGTTTGTTTGAGCTCAGTTTATGATGCTCCAATCACGATTCGTCTTTGTGATAAGTTGCGGACGTGGTTATGACGTACGCGTTACGTCAGAGCATGCGATTTTGATCACTTTATGCTGCTGGTTCTAGCACAGTATATATAACATACAGTAATGTGACTGTCGCAAATAATTTCCTTCCACCACACTACATGCTGGCGCGTGTCGGCAGTATGCAGACAGCAGTTCTGTTTCAAACACGCAACAGAACGTATCGAAATTACCAGAGCCGGATAAACCCACAATCGTGCAGTATTAGTGCCAGTAAACAATGCATAGTGTTAGTCGTTGTGCCGCCAAAGGCTGTAAAAATACCTCGGAAAGAACTACAATTAGTTTTTCCAGGTTTCCGATTTCAGGTTATTTTTTCCTACATACTATTATTGTTTAATAAATGCGCTCGTAAAAACAATGCCGTATTTAAGAATTCACTTTTGTATATATTTACCAATTGCTTAAAATTGAATTACTAACACGTAATAGAACAAATAAGCGATTACGAAATCCTACATAATAAAATTTTTTATGCTGATTTATTAAAAGAGTTCAACAATAAAGAATCTAGGTCAACGCCTTATCAACAGGTGTGAACTACAGCGTCTTTTGTTACTCTCAACTGTTAAAAAAAGTCAAAGCGTGCGTTAGGATTGTACTTTTTAGCATTTCGTTTGTCATTGTGTCTTGAGTTTAATATGAATGAAAATAAATTTTATTATTATTAATAATTAAAACCCGCGCGCGGCAGTCTTGCGACGCATAGCTGAACATAGCGTAGCCCATACCAAGTAAGTTTAAAATAATTGTGTTGGAAAGAATAAAATGGAAAATAGTTGCAGTTAAAGGTCTTTGCAGGAGAATACAGGTCGAGAAGGTGATTGGTTTTGGTGGTGTTTCTTTCTGAGTTATGAGCTCTATAAGTAGAATTTATTCAAGCGAGAGTCTCAAAAAGTTGTACAAATCCCTTGTATGATTCTATAATTATAGTAGCGTTTTATTTAATCTTTTTTTTAAGTCAGTCAGGTCCGGGCTGGCGCCCGAACCTGGCCTCCCCTTCTTTACTAGTCCAGGTCCGGGCTAGCGCCCGGCCCTGGCTTCATGTCGGCCAGGTCCGGGCTGGCACCTGGACCTGGCCTCCCATTCTTTACTAGTCCAGTTCCGGGCTAACGCCCGGACCTGGCCTCCCCTTCTTTACTAGTCCAGGTCCGGGCTGACGCCCGGCCCTGGCTTCATCTTTATATGTCGGTCAGGTCCGGGATGGCGCCCGGACCTGGCCTCCCCTTCTTTACTAGTCCAGGTCCGGGCTAGCGCCCGGCCCTAGCTTCATGTCGGCCAGGTCCGGGCTGGCACCTGGACCTGGCCTCCCATTCTTTACTAGTCCAGGTCCGAGCTGACGCCCGGCCCTGCCTTCATCTTTATATGTCGGTCAGGTCCGGGCTGACGCCCGGCCCTGGCTTCATCTTTATATGTCGGTCAGGTCCGGGCTGGCACCCGGACCTGGCCTCCCCTTCTTTACTAGTCGAGGTCCGGGCGTCCGGACTTGGACTAGTAAATTAATTATTATTATCATAGTGTAAATTGATTTCATCTCCCCTATTTTGTACGTATGTGATTTCGGTGACCTAGATTCTCCATGTGTTTGTTGAACAGGTATTTAAATTGTATACAGCTATGCATTTGTTCGTAATTATTTCTAAATAAAATGAAATGACTATTGCAGCGCAAGAATATGGTTAATGGCTTGAAAGAATAATGTAACTTTAGTTGGTAATTAACGATGTAACAAGAAACAACTCTTCTAACTTAGTTTAATAAATGTTTTAAATATCTAAATTGATTATCGTTTTATTTATTAGATTCTATAAGTAAAACCACTTCAATCAAATGGTTTACTACACATAATTCTACTTCATATTTTACTATAGTATTATATAACAAGAGATTTTGTTTACATATTTGTTGAATGCGGCTCTGCGTTTTATTTACCGGCGTTTTATTATTATTCGTAGGCGATGCCGACCGATAAACGTCGGTCCACTACTTCGTTTATGGGCGTGATATTAGAAGGTGGATTAATAAAATGAATGGTGCCGCATGCAAGTGAACCTACTGATTGTTATATATACTGTGGTTCTAGCTTGGTTTTTCGGATTTTCTGATATATATTCTTGTTCTACCGGTTTTTATTTTATTTGCCTAGGTTTCTCGCGTCTTTTACTTCTTACTTTCACTACTTTTCCACTTTTCACTTTCACTTCACTAACATTAAGAGCGTAGTTTTCATAGAGGTTGAGGCCGCCGCTGACAGTTCCTCAACGCCCCTCTACGGCCCCAGTCACGATCTCCAGGTTTATCACCACTAAGTTTTTTGGGAAGTAACGTAAAAAATAACGTATATACATATAAGGGAGACCACGTAATTTGGTGGATGACTTGAAGGCTAGAATAACTTCTGAACAGCGCAGAATACCAGAAGACATGTTACAAAGAGCTATAATATTAAATACCGATTAGATCATTGCCTGCCAGTCAATGGAGCCCAATTTAAAAATTTAATTTAATACCCCATTACCCACCTACATTAGATTATTTTGTCCTTCTACATTTAGAATAGGTAGGCCTATTAGGGTAGATTAGGTATTTTCTTGTGTTTCATTTATTTTTGATGATTTCAATAAGAATTAATTTTCTCCTTTGTTGGTGTTTGCTTATTATAACTTTAGTTGACAAATTTCCACAGCATACACTTGACTAAGATTGATAATCAAGTCCTATCAGATTAATTTTGCTACAAGCCAGTTCTTATTTTTTTGTTGACTAATTTTCTCTCGTTTTTCTTCCTAACACATTTTTTTAAATAGGCGAATTAAAAGAATTTTAATAAGCGAAAAAACTTTTGTAATTAACATTTGTTTGTAACTATTCGAATTAAAAAGTTACAGCCGTTACTTGATACTTTTGTTACACTCTGTATGTGAATAAAACTTTTTTGATAGTTGTTAAATATGAAGAGACTAGTGATGGGTTCTCGACACTACCCGCGTGTCACGACACTTGAGAGTCGAAACCATTATGACGTCAGAAGTGTCGACTCTTCATGATACTTTAACGACACTTCGCCTTTACATCATGCACGCGCTAGTGTAAATGTAATCCAATTGAAACGAGAAACAGTCAAGATTCATAGCTACATAAATCATAAGTAAACTATGGATTAAAAAACAATTATATGAGTAAATTCTGTTATGGTTATATATTTATGCATTAAGTACATTAAACGACATTAAATTATTTATAAAAGCAAATACATATTATGAAACAGAAATTTAAAAGAAAAGAAACAAATTCTATAAATAACTTGTAATGAATAGACTTGATTCGTTGTATTTATTATAAAAACTATTTAAAAATGTAATTTCGCTGACGATGTTGGTCTTTAGAGAACGTGTTTTTGTTAAGATTGAAGATGATACATACTTTTATTTTGTGTTTTCTGCAAAATAAATTGAATTAATTAAAATTAATGATCATTGTATTTATTTACACGTGTTTCGACAGTAGTCTTTCTTCAAAATACATTATAAGGTATAAATATAAGAAGCTGAAATAATAATTAGGTACATGAGGAACTTATTCAACTTCAATTATTGATTTTAATTTATTTTGCGGAAAATCCAAGATAAAATTATCACCGTCAATATTATACTAATACAAAAGAAAAAAATCCACAACAAAATATTTTTATATGTACGTCTCATTTAATGCTTGTTGGTCAGTTCAACAAATCTGCCTTTAATTTCTTTGTAAGAATGATCAAGCAACTTCGAATTACACTCTAATAAGAGTGATACTGTTCGACACGAAGTGTCGCGACACTTCAAGTGTCACGACCACGAACAGTATCACGACACTCGACGCCCAAATTCCCATCACTAGTAGAGACTCCTGAAATGTTTGTGTCCAGGAGCCTCGAGCAATGTAGTTATGCCACTGGGTACTAGAGTATATAAATACTTGCATTTCTCATCGTATACGATATCTTGTACCATCCATCTACTTGGAAAAACTTAACTGTATCTTTGTTGCTTGTGAATAGCATTTCTCATCGTATACGATATCTTGTACCATCCATCTACTTGGAAAAACTTAACTGTATCTTTGTTACTTGTGAATAATATTAAATATATAGTTAAATATAATTTTGATATATACTTATAGATAGTCAAGTTAGAAGCAGAAACAAAAGAACTGGAAATGGAAGTGTCAAAACTATTGACTCTTTTAGCTGATATGAAAACACGAGAAACTAAAGAGAAGCTGAGTGAATTATATGATAGTATTTCACATAAGACAGCTCCATTAATTCCACCACCACACATCACTGATAGTTATTTTAGAAGACAACAGAGATCATACGATATTAAAGATAAAGTTGTTAGTATTGGTGCATTTGGAGATGATTTTCAAAAATTAAAGCAACTTATTAAAGATGCCAAGGAGGGCTATTCTGCAAGACCTCCAACACCTATAGATGGTAAATTTAAGCACAGTAGTTTGAGTCACATGTGGGATATTTGATTGAATTACTTATTTGTGAAATAGAAGTAATGATTGAATTGAAAGTATTAAAAGTAGAGTATTAAAATATCTGAAAATAGATACTTTTGTAATCTAGTTTTCCTAAGTAAGTGATTTGATCAATACTTTCTACAGGTAACAATTAAACTTAATAGTACTAGTACTAAAACTACTAAGGTTGAAAGCGAGGTAAGCAAGTCAAGTTGTATGTTTACGTCTCGTTCTCTTTGTTATTTTCTTAAACATAAAACATATGAAGTTGAAGCATAATACATAATACTCAGTTACTTTTGAACATAAAATGCCAAATTTACATTTGTATTAGTTTTTGAGTTTCTTGGATGCACACTGTGAGTCAAATTGGGAGAATTGATATTAAAAAAAAACAAAATTAATTCAGAGATCTATCCGAAAAAAACTGAAAGAATTTTCCAAAGAGAAAAGTGAGTGCAAAACAAGAGATAACTGATTCACATACAACAGTTAAAATAAACACGCCAGCACACTGACGTCATAATGTCATCGTTTTTTCGGCAGTAACGACGTCAAATTGTCGTAAAACTGACATCGTTATGTCAGCCCAAAGACGTCAATATAAGACGTCATTAAAACGTCCTATACTAGGACTAAGACAGGAATTATAAATAAATAGTTGAATATTGAAATAACATTTATTATATACGAGGACGACATTGGAAATTCTTAGAAAATCAAACAAAGATTAGTTTTAAAAAAATTTAAATGATTTTATTGTTTTTCAAAATTTTCCCCTTTAACATCATTACATTTTTGCATTCGATGAAACCAATGATGCCACTCTTCCTGAGACACTTCAGAAACCAGGTTTTTGTAATGTTCCACTGCTTCATCAGATGACGAAAAAGTGATTCCACGCATTTTATCTTTAATTTTAGGAAACAAAAAGAAATCGCAAGGTGCTAGGTCAGGGCTGTACGGTGGAGGGTTCATGGTGCTGACTTTTAGGGCAGCCAAATACTCAGTTGTTACTTTTGCTTTATACGACGATGCGTTGTCATGATGTAAGATTATTTTTCCTTTGGGGCGTTTTTTACGAACTTTTTCAAAGATTTGTGGTAAACAGACATTTGTGTACCAATCGGCAGTAACGGTACGTCTATCTTCTAATGCTATAGTAGCAATAGGACCCGTTTTAGAAAAAAACTAGCAATCATCTTCTTACCAGCACTGCGAATTCTTTGAACTTTTGTAAGCTTAGGTTCGGTTCGAAAGACCCATTTAGCCGATTGACTTTTCGTTTGAGGATCATAATAATAAATCCAAGATTCGTCACCAGTGACGATATTCCAAACCAAATTTGAAGTGCCGCTTTGGAATTTTTCCGGAGTTTTTCTGCACCATTCAATGCGTTGTTCTTTTTAATCGAGAGTCAGTTTATGTGAATCCATCGACAACAAAGTTTTGTCACTTGTAACTGTTGATGTAAAATGTTTTGTATTTGACTCATACCAATGCCCAATGTCGCCCGAATAAATTCATAATCATCTTGTCCGTCGATCTTCCTCAAGCGTTGCTCGAACAGCGGCAATATTTTCATCAGTAACAGCAGTTCTTGGGCGTCCTTCACGAAATTCATCACTAAGAAAAAACCAGTGTCTTTTGAATTCGCTGTACCAATTATAAATTGTTGCCTTAGACGGGGCTTCTTCGCCAAATGCACTTCTAACCCGATCTTCACATTGTTTAGGCGTTAATGACGATTTAAAATCGTAAAAAATCATAGCCCGGAAATGTTTTCTAGTTAAATTCATTTTTGGTTGATCACACAATCTTTAAATTATGATAATTAAAAAACTATTAGAGCAAATCGAACAAACTAAACGGCAATCAACTCGCAAAACATTAAAAAGTAGCTGTCAACTAAAAACAAATTTTATTCGTTTTTAGAAACATGGCATTCTAGATATTATCAGTGTTCCTTCATACTACAGTCATCTCTATATTGTGAACACCTGCTTAATATGGCCAGTATTCCCTGGCCCCTGCTAAAATAATATCTTTTTAATGAAACTTGTACGTATTGTATTGTACGTCCAAAAGGCGTCGTTTTGAAGACGTCTACATACGTCCCATTATATGACGTCTTATGGACATAATTTATTAGTCATATGACGTGTCGACCAATAATGACTTAAAAATAACGTCATTATAACCTGAGTGTGCTGGCTGGGAACCACTTAAGTGGTTTTTCAAGGACCACTTCAATATGCTGAATCGGATCATTTTTTGATCTGGTGTTAACAACTGTTAGATTGCATTCTATCATCATGATCTTTTGTAGGTAAATTTGTCTTTGACAAATTCTGACAAGAACACCCTAATCTACTGATACTGCATGTTATTATATTTATAGCACTTCCAGACTTTGGTTATTAACACCACATTTAATTCTTTTTTTGTTCACTATTCTCAAACATATGAAAAATAAATACAAGTGGAATAGTTTCACTTTGTATACTAGAACTTTCGGGCTTATTGTGGTGCCTTCGGAATGTGTGATATTGGTATACTGTTTTCTATAGACTGATTATGTGTTGGAGTAAAACGGATTTACCTCCATATGTATTACATTGTAAAGTACGCATCTTCATCGTTGGTTTAATTATTTAAAAAGTGAGTAGACTTGTTGTGATTTGAAAAAGCTTCTCATACAATTTCTTCCGATTGACATTGAACATATATCTTTTTGGATTTGCAGTTTTTTTGCTGTGTGCCCAAACTTATAGCACTTATAACATTACACAATGTTTATGATCAAAAGATTTATATGACCTCTATCCATTAGACGTTTTTTTTCATACATTAAACTGTACGTAATAAGGTCCACTTCTATCATGACACTTGCATGATGGTTGTTATCAATAATTTCAATTGACATTTTTAGAGCCACTGAACTGACATTATCATAATAGCAATTTTTTGTAGGCAGATTATTAAATTGAAATAATTGCAGAATTAATAAATGAAAATAAATGCAGAATTGAATGTTGATATTATACAGTGCTATTAAATTAAACTGCAATATACTGTATTACTCCATATTGCATTTGAAAATAATCTAGTAAAAGATTAAGTTAAATTGTTTGGTTGTTGCAAGTACATATGCATTTTATCACGGACGGATGTGGTTTGTTATAAAAAATACACCTTTGCATCGTATCTTTTATTTTATAATAAATGTTAAATATTGCATTTTAATGTAATACTGCTGAATATATGTACATTGTGGTTTTAAACCGTGCTCATTTACCTGTAGCCAGTCAGTGATGTATTTCAAAAATGGACATTATATTTAATTTAAGTGAAAAAGTTCTCCAAATGAACTTATACGTCGGTCGTTATAACTTTAACGGTCGTCCTATACCCGAATTAAATATTGAAAATTCCAGGAAAAGTCGTGGTAAAAAATAAGGACATATATTTAAGGAACAATTGGATTTGCGGGTATAATCGAAAGAATGCTTTATTTCATCTCCTGTGGTTTGTTTTTGACGACCGTGGCGAGAAAACTTGGACGGAAACGAGGGTAAAAGATCTAAACCTTGTCTGAAATAAGCCGTTGCAATGGCGTAAGCAGCCATAAGCGATGATATTGGTCGACGCGCACGTGGTCCCATTAACGCTTAAACTACTTTACCTACATTCGGAAACACGTATACGCAATCTTACAGGGTCCGTAGCAAACTATACTCGAAAACATATGAAAATATGTAGCTGAAATATCAAAAATATGTACTATTTATGCAGTAAAAACCATAATATGTATAAAATATGTAATTCAAAATCATTTAAAAGTTCAATAGGGTGTCCAGCTAGAGTGGTACTTTTAAATTCAAGGTTTTTTCCCGGTTTTCCAGGTCATAAAATATCATTTTCCTGTTTTTTTTCCTTCAATAATTTACGCATACCCACATTCTTGATCAAATGGTATAAGTTCATTTTAGCGGGCACGCCCAAAAGGAGCGTTAGTGGCGTGAATCGACAGGACTTGAAGAGGGGAGTCGAACAGTGCCGGTGACAAAGTGCGGAAACGCCCCCTTAAATTGTTCCGTCACGTTTTGTGCTTCATGTTAATTTTATGGGAAATTTCTTGTTTCATTGAAATTCAATGGCGCAATAACCTAATGACCTAACCTATCCTGACCTGATATGATATGATCTGATCTGACCTAACTTAACCTAACCTAACCTAACCTAACCTAACCTGACCTGACCTGACCTGACCTATCTCATCCTAACCTAACCTAATCTATCCTATCAGATTCTAACCTAACCTAACGCCGTATTGAATATTCTTCTACGAAAACAAAGGAATTTTTCGAAAATCAAAATATTATTTATTCGATTAGGGGCACGCCCATAAAAGGGCGGTTTAGGTGCTGAGCGTCAGCTTAAACTCACAAAAAACACATTGATTTCGAGAATCAGGTACTATTGATTTTCAATGAAAAAAGGTCTCTCGCATAGATTTAACATAGGTATCACAGGGCCGTAACTTTTGAACGAGGTATTTTCGCACCACAAGACTAAGGTCTGTTCGACGAGACCTGTCGCAAGACGTAAATACACTTGAAGTTAGCACTAAACAAACTATAAGCGATGTTATTGGTCGGTGCGCACGTGGTCTCGTTAACTCTTAAACTACTTTACATAAATGCGGAAACACGTATAATGCAATCGCTTCTCGTTAACGTTTGTACTGTGCAGTTTGTTGCATTTGTTTCGTAAGAGTGTTCACTTAACACTTTTGAGGGCCAACACCTCTTTTAAACTAGGCTTTGTTATGTTTAAATAGCGAGTGACTAGTCTGATTTAATTGTGGTGTATTTAATTTTCATCAGTATCACTTTCCATTCCATATTACGCTGCAACCGTAAAAGCGAGTTAGGCGCACACGGTACGCAAACGCGCATCATCGTAAATGAAGCTTCAAGGGTCAGCTAACTTCAAGTGTGTTTACGTCTTGCGACAGGTCTCGGCGAACGGACTTTAGTGTCATTCAACTCAGCTCGCCAAGCTGCTGACCGAAAGGGTAGGTGCGTTGAAGCTCCGTTCTGCCCGCTAAAGTAAATCTGAGCCAGTAAGGTAAAGCCTAATATTTCTTTGCTTTTAAACGTTTTAATTAATAAAGAATAAATAAATAAAAAAAGAGAAAAATTAGAAGTGTTAAAATTGTAGATTTAGACTCAGTACACATAAAGCGTTAGTTAACACTCGATTACTAACGCGTGTTAGTGACTTAAATAGCATTGATAGCAGTACACATTAAGCGATTAAGGCGATCCAGGTTTTTCCCGGTTGTGCAAATTCCCGATTTTCAAGATTTCCAGGTTCGCTGGCCACCCTGTTTAAGAAACACTTTATTTGGTAATAAAGGTCTCATAAAACAAACAACATCAATAGAAAATCTTGAAGAAATCAATAGAAATTCTTTGTTCATACGCACAGTGGCCGCAACGTCATGTGTCACGTGTTCAGCAGTTTTGACAAAGCACAACCGGTAAACGCGCAAACGCGGCAAAACTGGGTTGTGGCTACATGCTGTCGCCGGGAACTTATTTTACAGGACGAGTAAATAAAGATTTCAAAAATATGAAATTTATGAAATAGAGTTTAGAAATATGTAGTACTATGAAAAATATGTAGTTTTTCATAAAATATGTAGCGAATACGGACCCTGCAATCAGTTCTCGTTAACGTTTGTACTGTGCAGTTGCATTTGTTTCGTAAGAGTGTTGGGTTTGTGTAAGTGTTTAAGAATGGCGGAAAATCAAGAAAACACTTCTTTAAAAATTTCCAGACGCGAAAAGTAGATCATAGTTAATTAACTGTATAAGGTTTATTTTTGCAAAATTACATTTGTAAACTGTTGTTTTAATTTGTTTACTTTGCCTACTATTAACTATATTTGAAAATAAACCACATATTTTCTTTGCAAATGAAAAATTAGTATTTTTCAATGATCCTTTCAATATTTAACAAGATTTCTGAGCGAGCTCAAAAATATACAAACAGTTAATCCCATTTTTAGTTTGCAGTCTAAACAAGTGGTTTTTAACTTTGCGAATCTAAAGTCCGCTAATACAAAAAGCGGTGTAAGAAACAACTTACGTTCATATATGATTATCATCCCTATAGTAAAACCGGTGAACAGGCATGTTTTTGAACGTACGTCTAGTTGTCTACTAGCTGCCAGTTTCTAACTAGAATAACGCTAAAAAGAGAAATTAGTTTAGGCTTATCATAAGTCTGCATTTATTAATTTTGGGCGTTATAAACCAGAGTTGTAATTAAATACTTGCTTTAATTTAAAAGTAGTCTAAAACAATGAAAATTGCTGTTATTTTTAATAAACAATGCTGTTAACTGTTAAAGTCTGGCTGTGATAGCTATTCGGAGAGCGTAAACAAATCAAATACGACGGTATTGGTGATGACGTTTACTTGAGCGCGGAAATGCGGATAAACACCCTGTCCTAGTTTTCATATTACACAATGCAGTTGCATTTATTTTTATTTTGTACATGTGTTGTGACTACAAATTCAAATGGCCAAAAACCTTGAAAATGTGCCTTTAAAAAGGAAAACTTTTTATTTCTAAACGTGAAAAGAAGATTGTAGTAAATCATTACATGAAGTTGTGTGAAGAAAATCCAGAAAAACGTTGGAGAGTATCAAAAGTGTAATTGCAGAAATTATATTGAATTTCGCGCGCAACCCGTCATTATGAGAATGCAACTTTGAGCGCTCAACTGATCACTGTTTACGCTCTCCGAATAGCTATCGCAGCCAGACTTTAATTAATTAAACAAAAGCGAAAAAGAGCCGCTGACTATATAAACCAGATCATCGCAAGAATGAAACCATCATTTGTTCAATTTTCTTAATAAAACACACTTCTTCAAAATGCTTTAACTTTTTAAAGATTTTTCAAACTGCGAACATATTTAACTTCTAAATCAGTGGTGGCATTTTTGTTTGCTGCATCCCCCAAATTGTTTGCTTATTTTGCCAAATAAAGCGAATCATATTTCATTGCTAATATGTATTTTCGTGTTTTTGCATATTAAAATAAGTATGTTTTGAGCATTATCATTTACACCAAATGCTTAGATGGTAGTGGGCAGTATGCATATTACCCGCTTTATTGTATATTTTTTGTTTTAGGGCTAAAATATTTTTTAATTTGTTTATAAAAGGTTTACCTGAGAATGCACTGTATATACTAAGGATAACGAAGTTAAAATATCATAAATATAATAATTTTAATATAATTTTATTTAAAATTATAGTGGATGTCAACTCTTAAGTTATCTAGCCAATTTAACGTCATAGATCGTCAATGGTCAAAAATGCAGAAAAAGGAAAACTGTTCAAAATACAGATAGTATACCCAAAACTAGCAGAACAGATACCTGTATGTTATGCACTGAGGAGAAACCACTTTACGGGAAATAGACTCATTATTATGCATGGTGGAAAATATTTTACTCTTGGTAATTCGGAAATGAAAGAAAATGAAGGTTTTTACACTGATAACATAAATGAATCAATGAAGTGTTGGTGTGATGTGCGATATACGAAGCAGGGATTTTACGGTCGTATGTGGAATGAGTAAAAGGAGAAGCACTAGGGAATATAAGCTATACGACATGATGCTTACTAAAGCTGATTAAGTTTATTATTACACATCATCCTTAAGATGATATAATGTTCTGGCTGAACCTACACCGAAGATTCGGTTTTGCTTCGGTATTCGGCCAATTTTTAACAGATACGGTTTTGGCCGAAGCAGCATGAAAGATTCGATATTCGGCCGGCCGAAGCGGATTTCTTATTTTTTGATTTTTTTCTTTCGCAATCTGATTTATTTGAGTGCATTTTAACTGAAAAACTCATTATTTAGCGTTTAACCAAACAAGATTCTAAATTATTAAAATATGTATCGGCATTTATTTTCAAGTCCTGTATAGGCGATGACGCAAAGGGAGCGTCCATATATTGTGCCGACTAGAAGTTCAACAATAAATTGAAGAAGCTGGGTCAAAGAAATCACGAAGGTGAAAATGCAAATCGCGAATCACTCAGCGAGATGCGGCGATCACGTGCTTGACTTAGATTGCTCCCAGAAAATGCTGAAAACATACTTTTTATTTACCACAATCTTCTTAAATTAATTAAGTTTTTTAATTTTTGACATCTTGTTTTTTATAATCCGATACTGTTTATTTTTTATTAATTTTGTTTAGTTATATTTTGTATTATTTTATTATAGCAAGATGGGTAATAGGAAACGTATTTTTCGGACACCAATGTTTTCTTTTTGTGGCATAATTTTGTATTCAATAAAACTAATCAAAACTCAAACTCAAATTTCTGTGCTTCGGCAAATTTTAATGGCCGAATATTCAGTATTCGGTGATTCAGCCAAAAGCCGCTTCGGAGCATCACTAATAACGTATATAAATATCAACATTCAATTCTGCATTTATTTTTATTTTAATTCTGCAGTGATTTTAATTTAATAATTTGTTTAGAAAAAATCATTATTATTCATAATTATTAGTACATACTTTAGGGTTGCCAACTTTTGAAAGTAGGAAGTAAAGACAATCAAGAATTTCCAGAAACGTTATTTATTATATTCATATACAATAATAAAGATTTTCCAATGCTATTTAAATAAAAACGAAACTTCAATGTAGTAAACCGGACAATGTCGTTAAGGGCGCTCTTGAATGCTCGCGAAGTGGTTCTCTCCACATATACACGAGTTTACTTTTAGTATAATTTCAAGGGATAGTTATTAGAAAAACTAAAGTTTTTTCGAATTATTGTTATTTATAGAATCGCGCCACATTGAATTTTGTTAGTTATTGTAAATATTATCAAAATAATTTAACAGCCTTTATTCGGCATTACAAATTTTCGAAAATCTGAATTAGCAGATTTTCCAGGCAACTTACTTTGTGGTAGCATTGTAAATATACTTACTAAGCAGTGTAATCAATTAATAAGTGTCAGTAGTAAAAAATCATCAAAAAGAATTAATAATAAAAAAGAAACAAACAAAAAAGGATAATAAATGACATTCATTAAAGAATCAAAGACATGAACAGACAGCATGACCGATTGGAAGGCGCGCTGGATTTACGATTTCAAAACCCTAGTTCTGGTAATTTTCTTAACAGAATATTTAATATATTTCATAAATAAACATTAGTTTATGATTTTGTTTATAATTATGTTTATAAAATGAAATAACATACAATTAAATACTAATATGCTATGCATAATCATTTAGTTTTATTTTTATTTAAAATGAATATACCTAGTTTAACACCGACTATAAAATTAAGAGATAATTTTATGTAATGATTCTTTTTTATAAATATTATATTTATAAAAAATGTTTATTTATAAATTAAACAATGCATTAAAGAAACAAAAGAAAGATAATAACGAATAAATGACATTCATTAAAGAAGAAAAAGACATGAACAGACTGGAGCATGGCCAACTGGAAGGCGCACTGGATTTCGACTACAAAACCTCGGGTCTATTCCAGGTTCGGGTAATTCTTTTTTAATAATATATTTAATATATGTCATAAATAAACATTTTTTATAATTATAATATTTATAAAAAAGAATAATTACATAAAATTATCCCTTAATTTTATAGTCGTTTAAACTATACAAATGAAACTAAATGATTATGCATACCATATTAGTATTTAATTGTAAGTTACCTATTCCTTTTTATAAATAATATATAAATAAATAAATTGTTTATGAAATTTTATGAAAAAAGAATTACCGAAACTGGGAATAGAACTCGGGTTTGGTAATCGTAAGTCCAGCACACCTTCCAGTCGGCCATGTCTTTTGCTTATTTAATAAATGCCATTTATCATCTTTCTTTGTTTGTTTGCTTTTTATTATTAATTACTTTTTCGTGATTTTTTACAATTACTAACTACAGTACATTTCCTATTTACTTGATTAATATTAACTAATCAAGAATTGAAGGGTCGGCCGTAACAACGTTGTATGTAACAAACGAATTTTAACAGGAACACGAACTGACAACAGACTACACTGTTGTTACATGGCATACTGTAAATTCACACTTTCAAAACCAGCATTTCAGGAGTCGGTTTAAGAATATTTTACATCTCTATGACACCAACACCTTCTAATAGGGATATACTAAATATATTAATTCATTTATTCCTGCTATTTCTGGTATTATGCCTGAAAAATCTTAGTTTCTCTGAATCTATCCCTCTCCAAAAATAATGTGTAGTGGGGGCCTAGTTCGAGAGGTTCCCGTCACCGCTGTCCTCCAGCAGATGGTTTAGTACTGTTTGAATATAGTCATAAATTAATGGTCAATCAGTCTCGTAATGTAAAACTTCAACTGCAGCTTGACCATTAATAATTTACTATCTTCTCGTCCGGTAAATTATAATAATATCATTCATCTTAATGGCTTTTAACAACAATAATACACTAAATTACCTAACTTGTTACAGCTCATAGCAAATTTGATTCATTTTGCATGAACGATGTTGGCGGTTAATTTGAAATTTATAATTCTTGATTCTCGAAAGCTAATTTCAGTGATTAAAATAAAGTTTTAAATACATATTGAATGTTTTTCATTGATTGTCATAAGTAAGGGCAAAACCCATCCTTTCCTATGACAAGAAAGGACGAAGGACATACTCTTAGAAAGAAGGACTGTCCTTCCGAAAAAAGATCAGTTGGCAACCCTACATACTATACAACTGAATACTTATTACTTATAATAATTAATGATGAATATTTTTTGGGAATCTTTGATTGTTCTGCAGCACTTAAGGATGGGCTGCCACTGTTCTAAATTAATCTTAATTTTTTCTTTAGAACATAAAATTTGTAAATCTTCAGAATTGCTGAATCAATGATTTCTGGCGAGATGTAGGTTTTGACTTCTTCCTCCTAAAACTGTGCAACTTTAATGTTTACCTACCTGCTTTGTATCTCTAATTACTTACAAGAATAAATATTGTACAGTTTTATAAGGGATTTAAGAAACTTTCACTAAAATAAAATCATTAATAACTGTAATTTTCTTTAGAACAAGAAGAAAACCCTAGCGAAGAACTAATAACGATTACTACATATTAGTAGATACCTCTTTTATAAAATTATATATACGAATTGCTTAGCATGAAAGTATTGTAATTTTATTAGTGAATGTGATTTTTGTAAATTTTATATCTTTAATAACCGAGTTTTTAAAATATTTTTTGCTTTTTCTAGGTAATATTAACCACTTTTATTTATGTAATGTACAGTATTATTGTTGTTGTTGTCAAATAAATAAAAAGATATTATCTCTTGATATATTTATTGAACTTCATAGTTTGTATCTTTTCTTTAAGATCATTACTTTCAACATTCTTGTTTTATTTAAATTTATCGCCACAATAGGGTGCTCAGGTAAGCTACATAAATACATGTGAAGAGTTTTTTGCAAAATTTTTGGTATTGTACTTATTTTATGTGTGTTTTTTTAGAATAGTACAGTAGCAATCATTCGCTAAGGAACGATGAAAAAAATAATGATTGCCAATTTTTTAGTTTTCTGTATAACATATGCTGCAACTTGACCTGGTTTGTGAACTGGACAATAATAATGTTAAAAAGTAAATGTTTTTGAATACTATATAATAACCTTACATTTATATTGTACAAAAAAGTGGAAAATCGGCGGTTATGATTTTTGCATCGTTACTTAGCGAATGATTGCAACTGTACATTAACATTTTACTTTCATTTGCTGCTGTTAAATTTTGTTTGGAAGTCCCTAAGTAGCTAAATGCTCATTTCTTTTTGTACTGCTTCTGAAAATTTTGCATGAAACATTGGCGTGTTCTTCATATACTTTATTGCAAAAAAGCGACTTAAAGACTTCTTGCATGAAATCTTTTAGTATAAACAAATCTAGATTGTCATCAAGATTTTAAAAAAAGAAACATGCGGATATCAAAATAGGAAAATACACATAAATCGACATTCATGATGGATGATTCTTACTTACTGTGTAACTTCATCCTAAAGCGTATTCACAGAGAGCTGATAGCCCTTCAGAATAAATGCACGGAACGCCATAATATCTACTTTTCAGTGCTGCGTTTGTGGCGAGACTTTAAATTTCCTGCGGTGCAATTAAACTATTTATTTTGATTGCAATAGTATGGGCCTTTGAAATGGACATATTGATAATACACCAATCAGGGCGAGCGCTAGTACTGTGCACATGCTGATAACGCAGTTAGTAGGGGGGGGGGGGTGTTATTTATTTCAACAATCAGCTCTTGATGAATACGCTTTAAATGCTATATTTCTTTCCTAGGTATTCCATTTACAATATGTCATTTAAAAATACTTTGTTCTGTAACTTTGGATGGAGTAGACAAAATTGTATTTTCTTCATTTACTGGTAAAAACAAGTATTTATTGTAAAACAATAGTTAATGAACAAATTAGTATTTTCTGAAAAAAAAATGATGATGATACTCATAAACATTGATTTGGAGTTCTTTAAAACAACTTCATCAACAGATTAACGCAAACAGACTTTTGACTGAATGACCTTTATGAGATCTGTTTGGAATTTGCAGAAAAGAGGTATTACAAGTGTCAGTTCTGGTAATGGAGTAACTTGGCAACTTGAATAACCCGCTTCTTACATGATGAGAAAAAAATCGAATGGATTTAAAGAATACTACCACAGATAGAATTATTAATTTTATTAACTAGTATAACAAAAATTAAAGTATTACAGTACATAGTAAAGTAGAAAATGGTGCTTTGACAGAATGAGTTAAAAAAGTTTAGTTTTCACATTTACATGAAATTCCTGGAAATCCTGGAGATCCTCGTGGCCCTGTAACATAAAGTGTCTAATGTATTTATGCTTATTTAATATACAAGGAATTTAAATAAACTATGACCATTTGTATAATATTAATTCTTATTACATACACCGTGTTCATTGTTACATTTGCTGTAGGGAATTAGTATCGGAAATCTGAAATATGTCAAATAGTTCGTTCTCGAATAAAAGTCGGTAAAATTAATAGTTGCAATCGATAGAAAAGATATTCTAACGTACTGTCCAAAAATATTGCCCATAATAACAATCCCAATTCTTCAGAAATTATATATTCATGAATTATTTGCAAAACATTAATTTAAAAGCACAAACCTGAAAAGCCGACGCAACTTGCCTCCGTGCATCAATGGTTAACTTTTGACTTGCTAAAACGCACGTGCTCGTGTAATGCAAGATCGAACCCCGTTACAAGCAAGACATTTTTTTAATTTTATTTGTCATTAATCTTTAATTTAATACATACATACATAATCCATTCCCCCTTTTACCGCATTTTGCAGTGTCGGGGTTTCACACAAACTCTTATGGTAGTGCAACGGAGGTAATGGAGCTATTGTAGCAAGTACATTACGCTCCCCCATACTTTATCACTCATACAACTTTCATACCTTATCCTAAGGAGCTCAACCACAATTGTACTAAATTTTTAAAATTCAGTCACAACCGAGGTTTGAACCCCTGTCCCTCTGAACGAGAGGTAGGATCTCTACCACTCGACCACGGAGGGCCTATCTTTAATTTAATAACAATTTAAATAATTTGTTATTCTTTTATTCGAAAAACGTACAAGAAATAACTTAGTAGTAGTAATGAAAACTGATGATACTTTTTCATACTGCATACTACAAAAACCAATTTTTACAATATTAGTTTATTAACACTCAAAATGCTGAAGATTTAAATACATTTTCCTACGACCCATACGAAAGTGAACAATAGCAAACGCTACCGATATTAAGAAAGTGAGTCATAACACGCATATGTTAGGAACATAACACACAGGAAAATACGTCACGCTAAGCAATACCTAGAAATCCATGAATTTTGCTTACATTAAAATGATGACATTAATGTTTAATCCAATTTTGAGAAGCATTTTAACCATTATGTATATTCTTTTCTTATAAATATAACTTTAATTATTGTTTAATTAGTTATTTTAGCTATCAAAAAGAAATATCTAATAGATTACACCTAACGTAACCTCACTATAATACACGAAAATTATTGAAGCAAGTTTGCCAAGATTAAAATCAGTGATTCCAAATGGGAGAAAAATAAAAGTAATAATTTAGTTAGGCAACCTCTTTCACACCTGGCATTATGTTATTAGTTGAAGTTATATTTGTTAATTATGAAGATATTATTAAATATAAATAAAAAATAAATTAGGTGCCTCTCAAATTATTATATTATAAATTGTAATAGTAATTCATTTAATTAACTTTGCTGCTAAACCCAAGGTTTAATTTTATACTATGTTTAAAAAAGTTATGAAAATATGATTTTTTAAAATTGAAATTTATATTTAGTAAAAGAATCTATTAAATAAAATGTTAACAAACACCATTCACTTTAACAATTGTCATAACAATACTTTTATATTTAACTTCTATTCAGCTCCAGAAACATAAAATTAAGTTATCAAAATACCTTAATTTTATCTTTCTGGAAATGTTTTGATAGAAATCTCGTTATAATTATTCATATTGTAAAACTAAATCGTTTAAAAAATTAAACTTTATATACTAAAAATAAATGGCTTAAGAAAATTAGCTTTAAGTGTGATTTTCTTTGTTAAACCTAACCATAAAAATTTTGCTTTAAAATCTTCAAAAATTATATTCTTGAAAATTTTAAAAATCTGAATTTTATAAACATTTGAAATTTGGGGAGGTCGTAGGAAAAATATTGCATATTACACGTTGGAAAGTGACTTTTCTGCACTTGTGTGATTTCCGCACTCGGCTTACGCCTCGTGCGTCAATTCACACTCGTCCGTGCGAAAAGCTTCACTTTCCACACTAGTAATGTAATATACTATTAAAGTTTCAGTATTGACAAGTACTTATTTTACATTTTATTTATTTTAATTTGAAATAAATACGTAATGAGAATTCTTGAACTCACGTTTTATTATTTCTTGTACGTTTTTCGAATAAAAGAATAATAACAAATTATTTCAATTGTTAATAAATTAAAGATTAATGACAAATAAAATTTAAAAAAAGTCTTGCTTGTTGCGGGGTTCGATCTTGCATTCCACGAGCCCGTGCGTTTTAGGAAGTCGAACGTTAACCATTGAACCACGGAGGCAAGTCGCGTCGACTTTTCAGGTTTCGGCTTTTAAATTAATGCTTTGTAAATAATTCATGAATTAATAATTTCTGATTTTTTATTTCTAATTTATTATTTCTTGTACGTTTTTCGAATAAAGGAATAATAACAAATTATTTAAATTGTTAATAAATTAAAGATTAATGACAAATAAAATTAAAAAAAAGTCTTGCTTGTTACGGGATTCGATCTTGCATTACACGAGCCCGTACGTTTTAGGAAGTCGAACGTTAACCATTGAACCACGGAGGCAAGTCGCGTCGACTTTTCAGGTTTCGGCTTTTAAATTAATGCTTTGTAAATAATTCATGAATTAATAATTTCTGAAGAATTGGGATTGTTATTAAGGGCAATATTTTTGGACAGTACGTTAGAATACCTTATCTATCGATTGCAACTATTAATTTCACCAACTTTTATTTGAGAACGAACTATTTGGCATATTTCAGATTTCCCATACTAATTCCCTATAGCAAATGTTACAACGAACACAGTGTATAAATCTATACCATTTACAGTATGATTTCACACATAAGAAATATGATTTCACATTAATGAAAACTGATTTTACATAAATGAAAACAGAATTCATAATAACGAAAACTAATTTATCATTCACGAATTATGATTTTGCAATAATGAAAACAGAATTTGCAATTTTGAAAACTAATTTCAGTTAAATGAAAATAGATTTTGTATAATAGGCAATAAGTTGTAAAATTTTATTATAAAGACAAATTATATTTTCTATAACTGTACTAAAAACGCCTCTTGGTAAATACAACAAAATTTCGCCGAATAACGCCGGATTGTTCAAGAATGTATGATTAAGAGAAAGATTGGAGAAGAACAGCAAAGCTTAGGTGTCAACGTACATACAGCGTATTCTGTCGGAAGAGGTTGTCCTTTTTTCAACCATTATAACCAAGCACCAGCCATTTCCAAATTTGGAATGCATATTTTGAAAGATATTGTCAATGTTGCAATTTAAGAGATGTCACATCTCTTGGATATGCAAACCATGTTGAACAGTATTATGCTGCATCTTGCATCATTGTGGGAGGAATACATTGTTGAAATTTAATTAAACTTAATTTTCAACATATTCTTGTTTATAAAAATCTTGTTAAATCAACATTATTTTCAATGTATCTAATTACTTAACATAAAAAACGTTGTAACATTATAGGAAATAAATATAAGTTAAAATCTGTTTTCATTTAGATGAAATTGGTTTTCAAAAGTGCGAATTTTGTTTTCATTATTGCAAAATCAGAATTCATGAATGATAAATTAGTTTTCGTTACTATGAATTCTGTTTTCATTTATGTGAAATCAGTTTTCGTTAATGTGAAATCATATTTCACATGTGTGAAATCATACTGTAAAAGGTATAGTTGCTTTCAATAATAATAGCTACTCATAATCTACAAATATTTGATTCAATGAAAAAACATACCATAATCTCCAGAGGCCCCCTTAACAGAGGGGAAAGCACTACCATAACCTCTATCACCTTTATGACCTCTATATCCAATTACACCAGGCCGTCCTGTTTCACCTTTAACTCCTGGAAATCCAACAAGTCCAGGTAGGCCTGGTGGCCCAGCGGGACCAGGAACACCTGGTTTTCCTGGGCGTTGGGGGCAATTTGTATTGATAGCATTACAGAGAGCTTGCGTTTGCTACAAAATAAACTTAAATGGAGAAAAACAATTCATATCAAAATATGTATATTATATACACTTACACTTTCTTCTCTTTTTGGCCTCAAAGTATGAATTTCTTTTGAAAATTCGTCATGGTAGTTTATCCTAATCAGATAATCAGATTCAATTTTTTTAAACATTGTATTCATATGCAAAACCATTCCGATCTTTGCAAAAATATTAAAGAATGTTAAGCAAAAACAAATTATACAGATGTACATTACTAAACTTGAGGCATAATTCTTTTTAGTCATGTTTAATTTTAAATTGTAATACTCTTATTAAAGAATCAATGAGATACTTACACCAACTGCTTTGTATAATTTGGTGTATATATTTTAAATTTGACCTATTAATATCAGTTATTATTTTAAGTATTTCTATGAATATGCTTACAGATAAGATATTATGGCAAGAAATGTTTATGTGAGTATGTTTCACATTGTTTTCTTATTAAAATCATTAACTATATATAATTGCAGGCATCACAACATAAGCTATCACTGTTCGTCGAATTATTCAATTAATTAAGAAAATTAAAGTTCAGTTAAATTATGACTCTTCATTACCTATATTGAATATAGCAAAAACAATGTTTTTCTAAAAATTAAAATTAGAGATGATCAGAAATCAGTTCTTAGAACAAATGTCGTTTTTTAGTTTTATGGTCACACAATAATTTCTTGCTAGTAATTTGTTCTTAATATAATTTATTTTTGAAATAATATTTAATTAATACAAAACATTATTATGAATTCTAAGAGCAAGTGATCAAAACATATGTTACGAGGTAAGCGCCATAAATTCTCGGCCTGATATAGAAAAAATAAACTTGGTAAAATATAATAATTTTTATTTTTCAATATAATCTCCCCTAATGCCAATACATTTATTACAACGTGGAATTAATAATTCAATGCCCTTGTAAAAATAATCTGAAGTTTTTCCTTCAAAATGTTCAATTACAACTGCTTGCAACTCGTTCTCGTCCTTAAAACGACGTCCCCTAAGGTCTTTCTTTAAATTTGAAAATAAATAATAGTCACTAGGAGCCATATCCGGACTGTACGGTGGATGATCCAAAGCTTCAAAGCCGCATTCGCGAATGACAGCTTGTGAAATTGCGGCAGTATGAACGCGTGGATTGTCGAGTAATAATCGAACACCTCTTGCCAATTTTCCTCGACGTTTTTCATGAATATTGTTTCTCAATTTATGCAATAAAGACATATAATATACTGTACTGTTAACAAGTGTATTGCGTTCTTTAAAATCAATCAGTAAAATGCCGTCACAATCCCAGAATATTGTTGCTATAACTTTCTTTGTCGATTGAACGACTTTCGCCTTTTTGGGACGAGGTTCATCGGGTCGCCGCCATTCCATCGATTCCCTTATGGCTAGAGGATCATAATACAGAACCATTGTTTCATCTCCAGTGATAATGGACTCCAAAATCAGCTTTGGGTCGTCTCCTCACAAATTTAAAAACGTGGGCGCACATTCGACGCAACGTTGACGTTGAACAGCAGAAAGAAGACGCGGTACCCATCTTGCACTAATTTTATTCATACCCAAACGATCATGAAGAATTCGGCGAATACTTGTTTCCAAAATCTCAGATATCACTGCTAACCCCTTAACTTCAAACTGCGATCTTCTCGTACCATTTCTTCAATGATTGTAGCTTTTTGAAGCGTTACCGCTTCAATTGGCCGACCGGTGCTCTCATCATCTTCAAGAGAACCTTGCCCCAAACGGAAACATTTTGACCACTTTTTTATAGTGGAATATGAAGGAGATAAATCACCATAAAAGCCGTCTAAACGTTATTTGATTTGATTAGTCATGTGTCCTTCTTTTGTTAAAAATTATTCTTCGATTAATTTGCTTTTTCCAAAAATTGCGTTCAGAGGACTGGCGGTCTCAACAGGGAACTGATTAGTTATACAAGTTGTTGCCTTTAAAAGTTAGTTTCTAATCTGCATTTTCTTGAATTACACAAAAAACACATATAAACGGTCCCTCACTATGTTTGAGATGACAAATACAAAGATAAATTTCTTAATTGAAACTTAAAACTCTATTTATTCTTCAAATTAAATTCAAATTAACACAAAATCAACAAATTACAAGTAATACCTACACTTCTTGTTATGTAAAAAAAACGAGGAACTGATGTAGACTGATTGCAATTAGTTTTTAGAGAATTAGAAATTATGACCTATTTTTCATAACATTGCTAGAAGACCTGAATTTGTAGTATAGACGTTTGTCTCTCATTTGCATTTGTAGATGTAGGAAACTTTTTACAATTTGATCAACAGATCTGCAATATCGTCATGATATATCTTAACCAGAGTAACATTTGAGTTACAAACTTTCAAAAATCTAACTCTCAACTCTTCCTGCACATCATCAAACTCTGAACAAAGACCAGTATATGGATATTTAACATTCTTTGCAATTTTACTAAAATATGTTCCTCATTTTTGCAGTTTGTCTTGGAACAACCTGCCTCATCTATTTAGGTATAGAATCATGAGTTTCTGAGTCACTAAGGGTCATTCCATGCGAAATCGATCACTAAAATGGGTCGATCTCATGGATTTCAATGAAAATCAATTATGAGGTAGTAATAAACTAAAAAACATAACTTTCATTCACCAATTTGCTAGATTACGCAGAACTTCGAAAATATTTAAACGGAAAAAATTATCAAAACTGCTTGCACGTCTTTAAAGAAATACAAATATCGCGAAAAGTATTTATCCTAAAACAAATACTTTTTTTATATATTGTTCACAAGAGGACGGGCTTTTTGAACGACCTAATAATTTTTTATTACCAAACGTATTTTTATTTTTTTATAAACGAAATATTTTAAAAATGCTGAAAAATCGGTATGGTCACATTTTTAAAAATCTGAAAAAAATTGTACAGATTCTTCAAACATTTCTGTATTTAAATGCAAAATGGCAAGCTGGACGTTTTAATAGTTCTGGCAGGACAAATTCTCAAAAGACCGCGTTACAGGCAGCCGGCGCAACCCGCATTCTGTCTTAACTAATGTACATAAGATAAATGTATATCTGTGTGGGTATGATTATACCTACTGATTAGTTAATTACTTATAGTATACTTAAATCGATTTCTTCGGGTGTGTTACATAAAGCATTTTTCTTGCGGCCGTCAAAGATGCTATAATATTATAATGCAAGAGCTTAAATACCATTTTTGTTTACACAAAATGCGTTCTTTTTTATCCTAAATTTAAAAAATAGATGTTTACTGGGTTAGATTGGGTGCTATTGAAGGTAACAACTAGCAACCAATTATCAGCTTACGTTGTATTATGTTATTAAAATCCAGTCATCGGGCTAGTGTCAAATTTATTATCATCAAACCGAGCATCAAACACTACAGACTAAACTATAGGTTTATTGCAAATTCAATATTAGAACTTGTGACACACGTGAGTTAATGATATTATCCACTCCAAAAATTATCATATCTTAATTAACTCAATGTACCATAAATAACTTATTACTGATCTCTGTTGTAGGTTATAATGTTTAATAAGGTCAGTTGCGGTTATTGAAGTGATGGGGTAACTGGAACTTTGCTTAATAAAAGGTAAAACCATCGTTAAACGTCGATGAGAATTATGTGAATTTTTATCGACTATACCCTATAGACTCTTGCGATTTAGCTGCTATAATTCCTGAACTGCAACCCTAATTTTTTGGGGACATTTTAATTAATATCCTTAGAGTGTTTCAGTTACCCAGAGCATATTATAAAGTAATGTGGATATAAAATATAGACGATATTCCATTTACCCCAATCTATTGGGTGATTGGAACCACCTAACATGTTTTTTAAAAATAATTTTTAATACAGTAGTTCGCATTAGAGCTGCTTTATTTTTATATATTAATATATTAAAGTTATTATATAAAAAAAAAGTCCTAAACTTATAAAAATATACCTGACAATATTGTTTCGACAGCTATGCTGTCATTACTAAACTTATAGTTCATGATAAAAATGTTATAAGAGTGTGAAATGAGAGTTTAAAGCAATATAATTGTAAAGCTATCCCAAGCTATCCCAACAGACCTTAAAACTTAAAAAAAAAATTAAAAATTATATTTTAGGGTCTTTTACAGTCACAAGAAAAATACTGTATCACACCCGAAGAAATCGATTTAAATCATAAATAATTAACTTGCTAATATTAATCACTAGGTATAATCATATCCACACAGATATATATTTATCTTATGCACACTAGTTAAGACAGACCGCTAGAATTATGGACCCTATTGTTACTAACTAGAAGGTAGCAATGCTGCGCCGGCTGCATTTTTTAAAGAACTTCTATTTCTAAAAATTCAACAGCCATATTTCAAATAATTTACTAATCTGCAGATGTAATTGTAGTGTTTGATATTATTCATCATTTAACAGTATGTACATTGTACATGATTTAAATGTAGCGTATACTACATGATCAGTGCCAGTTAACACATGTTTATTTTCCAGAATCTTTATTGTCATTTCTGTTCGTTATCAACATTATCAATTTAATTGGTAAATATCAAAACAAAATATCTAATAAATATTCTCATATATAATATCACAAGTGGTCTAATTTTTTCCGACAAAATTTGTCATTTCAGATATGAGTAGCTTTCGCAACGAAAACTACACGAGTCGACGCAGGAGACGAGTGTAATTTTCCAAAAGCAAAAGCTACGAATGTCTTAAATGATAAATTTTGCAAGAAAAAATTAGACCACGAGTTGTATTCGGCTTGACAATCCATCGAGCAAATTTTTATTTAGAGTGTGTTGTTAATATTAATTTAATTAAATTTGACATTTCATTTTGACATAAATTTTTTCACTAAGAAAAAACCTCTAGTGGTTTTTTCACTATAAAACTAATTTCATTGGTCCCAATTTGAAAAATTCTGTAATTTGATTGGTTAAAAATTTTCGAGTGGATTGTCATATATAATATATAGTGGTAAAATTTTGTCGGCAAAATTTTCTTATTGTTACGAGCGTTTGTTGCATAGCAATTTCTCGAGTGACATTGTCACTAAAAACCACGAGACGTCAGTCGAGTGGTTTTTGATCAATGTCACGAGATGAATTGGCAACAAACACGAGTAAATCAAAAAGAAAATTTTGCCAAGACAAAATTTTACCACGTATGTTATTCGTTATGACTATTTCGCGAATAAACAACACAAAGAATAAAAATATTTAACATTTATTTCAATGAAACGTACAGTTTGTGTATACTATTTTTGTAGGATCGTTACTATAGCAAAAAAATTGTCGGTGAAATAAAGGGTAGGTTGCTTATTTGAACGTTTTCATTGGTAGAACAAGTTCGGAAAATTTTATAAACAAAGAATAGTCGCCGGAATAGAGAGAATTTCGTTCACAGGATAAATTTTTATTGGTTCGTATAACATTGAGTGAAATAGTCATAGTAATACCATTTTAAAAACTTTGCAAAGAGTTTGTTTATATTACACAATATGAAATAGAAAATCTACTTTTAGATAAAACAGCTACAAAATTAAATTGTCAACTTTTGACAGAGTAACAACTAACCTAAAACCTAACGTACAACTATAGTATAACCAAAAAATGAAGAAAATAAACCAAAGTGAATCTAGCAGCCGCAGACTAGCAGTCGGAGTTGATTGTGAACGAGCCTTGCTCCCAAATTGTCAAATTTAAAAAGTTTTTCACCACTCCAATTATTAATAAAATTATTCAACTACAATTATTAATAAATATTGGAGTTGTGGAAAAATCTTTTAAGCAGCAACTAATGTATTGCACACTTTTGCTATCAGATTATTTATTAATAATAGTTTAATAATTAACAATTGGAGTTTTAAAGACTTTGACAGATTGCAATGATTATTTTTTTATTTCAAACTGTCTAAACTTGACAATTTGGGAGCAAGGCTCGTTCACAATCAACTCCGACTGCTAGATTCACTCCGGTTTATTTTCTTAATTTTTTGGTTGTATTATAGTCAAAATGCTAATCATAGCAGACCATGATATGTCAGTGTCAGTGTTCATATTCATGAACAGAACGAATCTCAGAATGACTACATTTTTAGTATAACACTGCACTCTTCACTGATTTATACATAAATGGCCTGTTTAATTCTTGATTCATAACTTATTTGTATATCTGAAATTAAAACTTAATAATTAAACATTTGTTAACATTTACAATAGTTTTATTTATATCCCAGTAATTTCAACTGGTCTGGTTTTTTTGGTACTGTATGTATGAGTATGCAGGTGCTTTTGCAAATGTGCTTTTAGTGAGCATTTGTAATTACAAATATTACATGCAAATGGTTTCTCGCCACTATGCGTGAGCAGGTGCGTTTTCAAATTTGCTTTTAGTGAGCTTTTATAATTACAAATATTACATACAAATGGTTTTTCGTTACTATGAGTGCGTAGGTGTTTTTGCAGATATCCTTTTTGTGAGCAATTATAATTACAAATATTACATTCAAATGGTTTTTCACCACTATGGATGAGCAGGTGCTTTTGCAAATTTGTTTTTAGTGAGCATTTATAATTACAAATATTACATGCAAATGGTTTCTCACCACTATGAGTAAGCAGGTGCTCTTGCAGATTTCCTTTTGTAAAACATTTATAATTACAAATATTACATACAAATGGTTTTTCATCACTATGAATGCGTAGGTGTTTTTGCAGATATTCTTTTTGTGAGCAATTATAATTACAAAGATTACATTCAAATGGTTTTTCTATACTATGGATGAGCAGGTGCTTTTTCAGATTTGCTTTTCGTGAGCATGTATAATTACAAATATTACATCCAAATGGTTTCTCACCATTATGAGTAAGCAGGTGCTTTTGCAAATTTGCTTTTAGTGAGCATTTATAATTACAAATATTACATTCAAATGGTTTCTCATCGTGAGTGAGCAGGTGCTTTTTCAAATTTGATTTTTGTGAGCATGTATAATTACAAATATTACATCCAAATGGTTTCTCACCACTATGAGTAAGCAGGTGCTTTTGCAGATTTCCTTTTATTAAACATTTATAATTACAAATATTACATTCAAATGGTTTTTCACCACTATGGATGAGCAGGTACTTTTGCAAATTTGTTTTTAGTGAGCATTTATAATTACAAATACTACATTCAAATGGTTTCTCACCACTATGAGTAAATATGTGCTTTTGCAGATTTCCTTTTTTTGAGCATTTATAATTGCAAATATTACACTCAAATGCTTTCTCACATCCATGAGTAAGCTTATCTTGCTGTATATTTTCGTTCATTGTGTTGTATTGTGTTGGTATTTATTCGGGGTTTGTAATGAAACACTTGATTATTTACATATGTACATCTATTAAAGATTCATGTTGTAACACTACAGATGTTGGTTGTGTCGTCTTAAGAACTAGCCTACGATTCCAAGCTACCCTAATTAGTACAGATGATATAGGGGGTGGCGTGTAGCCAATCATCTACAACACATTGTGCTTTTATATACTTTGGTTTGTTAACGATTACAGCTTGTTAAGTTGGTTATCAACTACAAACAAATAGGAGTAGTTAATTTGTAATGATGGGCATATTTAAAGTCTACTTTCTATATGAATTAGCTTACCTTCTGTTTTTATCCTCTTTTTGCTATAACCATTCCATTAGAAAATTATATCGAATGTTAAATAATAATGAGACAAACTTTAATTCAAGCAACAATTTCAGCATTAAAAATCTTGATTTTAATATTGACAAGAATCAATCGGAAAATGTTTCTACCTAAAATGGCGAATTCGACCAGATAAACCGAAGATCCGAACAGGTGTAATCAGCACTAGTGCAGTCACGTGATCGCATCGGTGTAATCAGCACTATTATACTACAGGGAGATCAAGATTGAATATCCTGATCCTACACTACTTTCCACGAGCTTGATATCAATATTTACATCCATCACCTGAGAGTCAGGACAAAAGCAGTGGTGTGCGGATGACATTCAAAAAACTAACCTCCAAAGTAATGTACAAAAACTTAGAAACACTTTGGTTTGTATGAAATTAAAAACATGAAAAACAAGTTCGTTTTTAATTAAAAAATATATTGAAATGTTTATAAGGATTGTTTATTTTCTCCCATTTGAACTATGCAAGAGTTTATCCTTTTCATACAAAATAAACATCAGGAATTTAAAAGAATTACTGAATGCTAATTGAAATATTTTACTGTTTTATGCGTTACCATTGATAACAGAAATAACAAGACGTGTCAATTTCTCTTGCCACAGTATTGGTAACCAATACTATTATTATCAATTATTATCATTAAGATCAACTACGATCAAAAATAAGACGTAAATACAAAAGATTTCATTTAATAAACAATTAAAATTACACAAATTAACACAATTAAACAGTTTACAATTAAAATTATTACAATAGATTTATAGTATGTGTTCAAAATGACCTCCATGTACAGCCAGACAAGCATCTACTCGTTTTTTCATATTTTCGAATAATTTTGTGAATTAATGTATCCGGACAAATGAAACCACGATTCATCGGAAAAGAATGTGAGATCCAATAAATCATCATTGCGAAGATTTGCATTAAACCAGTTACATATTGAATAATCAGGGGGAAGTAACTCTTGCACGACAGTAACTTTATATGGATGGAAATGTAGTATTTTCTTTACTGCCTTGTGAGCTGTACCATATGATAAACCTACAATACTTTTCATTTAATATTTCAAAGTAATTTTCATATAACCGTTACGATTACCTGTTTGTTGAGCAAGTTGGCGTAATGGTTTGTTTGGACTACGTTCTACACAAGTACGCACATCTGCAACAACATCTTCCGTAAGTACAGTAACACGACCACTTGACTTCCCCTTACTAACACTCCCTGTTTCATGAAAATGGTGCACAATCCGGTGTATATGTCGAATTAAAGTTTCTTCATCAATTTCCATATCAGGGAAGCGATTTATCCATTCTTCTGCACAAAGCGTTGGAGAATATTTCCATTCTGCATTACCATCTCGTTCACCGTTGCGAAAATAAGCTTCTATAATAAATTTTTCTTGTTCAAGAGAAAAGGGAATTTTGATAGAGGTTATTGACCTGTAACCTGTAATTTACAATTTCTACATATAATAACTTTATAACAACAATAAAAATATTTTTTATTTACCTTGCACTTAATATAATCCTTCAGTGGTAGTCTTAAAAGACTTTTATGTATAGAAATAATTAAACAACGAAAAGAATAAAGAAATAAACGGAATTAACAACGCACGGCAATGAGTTGACAACAAAAACAATTTTTACAGATTGACATCTAGGGACATCTAATAAATTTCCCAGAATTCTTTATATCACTAGTTTTATTTATAAATTGGATGTAAATATTGATATCAAGGTGATGGAAAGTAGTGTAGGATCAGGACAATCAATCTTGATCTCACTGTATAACTAGGGTTGCCAACTTTTGAAAGTAGGAAGTAAGGACAGTCAACAATTTCTAGAAACGCTATTATAATCATTTACAATAATAAAGATTTTCCAATGCTATTTACTATTAAAATGAAAACGAAACGTCAATGTAGTAAACCGGCCAATGGCGTTAAGGGCTCTCTTGAATGCTCGCGAAACGGTTCTCTCCGCATATACGCGAGTTTAATATAAACTCAAGGGATAGTTATTATAGAAACCAATGTTTTTCCAAATTATTGTTATTTATAGAATCGCGCTACATCGAGTTTTGTTAGTTATTGTAAATATTATAAAAATAATTTTTTATATTTGCGTGTCCTAATGAAGCCATTAAGACACGCATTTTGCGTATAGGCAGCATGACCGACTGGAAGGCGCGCTGGATTTACGATTTTAAACCCCCCGTTTTATTTTCAGTTTGCGTAATTTTCTTAATAGAATTTTTAATATATTTCATAAATAAACAGTTTTTTAGAATTATAATGTTTATAAAAAAAAAACTCACAATTAAATACTAATATGATATGCATAATCATTTAGTTTTATTTGTATTTAATATAAATATACATAGTTTAAACAATTACTATAAAATTAACGAATAATTTTATGCAATTATTCTTTTTTATAAATATTATAAAATAAACAATTCATTAAAGAAACAAACGAAAAAGTATGATAAGCGACATTCATTAAAGAAGAAAACGACATGAACAGACAGCATGACCGTCTGAAAGGCGGGCTGGATTTACGATTAGACAAACTCCGGTTTATTCTCAGTTCGGGTAATTTTTTAAATCAAATATTTAATTTATTTCCGATATTAATGGCAGTTGGAAAAATATTGTGTAACATAATAACACAAACTGGTATGCATGTCAGTGCGATTCTAAAGTATGGAATAAATTCGATAAAAGGGAAAGTATTGATTTTTGGGAAAATTCGAATATACAGGTTGATGCGTTTAAGTGTGGTGACGTCATCGGCATTTTTTTAAATAGCAACTTTTATTTTTTATTCCATATTCTGACACTTCATCAAATTACCAACATGGTAATGTAATAAGTTTGTTACCTTACATAAAAAATTTACGAAAAAAATAATTATGAAGACGGGAAAGTGCTATAGTCACCACACTTGTACGCATCACCCTGTATATCCGATATGTCAAAAAGTGCGGACTTTAAAAACAAAATTGACATGTTTTTGAAATCTACTAACTTAGAAAAAGAGGCAGCAACATTTAATAGTATATTACATTACTAGTATGGAAAGTGAAACTTTCTAACGTGTATATACAATATTTTTCCTACGACCCCCCCAAATTTCAAATGTTTAAAAAATTTTGATTTTTTAAATTTTAAAGAATAGAATTTTTGAAGATTTTAAAGCAAAGTTTTTATGGTTAGATTTAACAAAGAAAACCACACTTAAAGCTAATTTTCTTAAGCCATTCATTTTTAGAATATAAAGTTTAATTTTTTAAACAATTTAATTTTACAATATGAATAATTATAACAAAATTTCTATCAAAACATTTCCAGAAAAATAAAACTAAGTTATCTTGATAACTTAATTTTATTTTTCTGGAACTGAATAGAAGTTAAATGTAAAAGTATTGTTATGACAATTGTTAAAGTGAATGGGTGTTTGTTAACATTTTATTTAATAGATTCTTTTACTAAATATAAATTTCAATTTTAAAAAATAATATCTTCATAACTTATTTAAATATAGTATAAAATTAAACCTTGGGTTTATCAGCAAAATTAATTAAATGAATTACTATTACAATTTATAATATAATAATTTGAGAGGCACGTAATTTATTTTTTATTTCTATTTAATAATATCTTCATAATATTTAATAAATATAACTTCAACTAATAACATAATTCCAGGTGTGAAAGAGGTTGCCTAACTAAATTATTTGATATTACTTTTATTTTTCTCCCATTTGGCATCGCTGATTTTAATCTTGGCAAACTTGCTTCAATAATTTTCATTTATTATAGTGAGGTTACGTTAGGTGTTATCTATTAGATATTTCTTTTTGATAATAATAACTAATTAAACATTAATTAAAGTTATATTTATAAGAAACGAATAGATACATAAAGGTTAAAATGCTCCTCAAAATTGGATTAAACATTAATGTCATCATTTTAATGTAAACAAAATTCATGGATTTCGAGATATTGCTTAGCGTGCCGTATTTTCCTAACACACACGTGTGTTATGTTCCTAACACGCGTGTTATATGACTCACTTTCTTAATGTCGGTAGAAAACGAGCCGCAGGCGAGTTTTTCTATGCGATGAGTGCGCCAATGCCCTTATAAAACAAGTATTTTATGCTATTTTTTCTAATTTGCTTTTTTCTTATTTTAATACAAAAAAAATATTTTGGTCGTCTAGAGAATTTTGTGTTAGTTGGTAATAGTTGGTAACACTCGGCGCCCACTTGAGTTTTTGAATCATTTGTCATCATCCGTCACTTCAAATAAATTAGTTATTACTTTTGTTACTTTATTAGTGTTACAAATAAATAAAGTATGAGCGAAGACAACTTAATTTGCACTCCGCCCGAAATTCGCGAAAAAAAAAGCAAAGATGATTAAATCGATGATACGTGTCTTGTTTATAGTACCATAAAATTACAAACATGAATTGGACTTACTGATTTGTCCAAGCAGATTTGATGTAGGTACGAGACTTGTTTATGTTACTAATTAGGAATATCCAAAACCTAACCTTCTTTCCAAGTAAAAATAGACCATAACTTCAAGTGAAATTTCATGTAACAATCAACAAACAGCGAACCAATTCAACGATATTAATTAAAAATTTATCGGAGGTTGACAATTTTGACAGATACTTGCAGTTTGAAGTTGTCACATTCCACGCATTACCCATCCAACCCTTAAAAACTAAATAACCCTATAATTCATTAAAGTACAGTGTACTTTTATAGATAGACATAAACGACTCCTACTGATAGACGTTAATAAACGTATTACAAACGCAAATTAGAAAAATATCTTTAATGCTTGTTGTTTAGTAAACTATAAACCAAGCATTGGTGTAGTTGTTTGTAATTGAAAGAGAATTTCATGATATATTAAATTTTCCCAGAATTAAAAAAATGATTTGGCAAATTAGGACGAAGTAATCTCTTGCTTTTTAAGTAGATTACAATGTTTAGCCATAATGACTGAAAATAAAATAAATATTCTTATAAAAGCATAGCCAAAATAAATCGAGAAACCTAAACTCCTAATCAAATTAATAAAACATTTTAAAAACGTCAGAAGTTTTCTGATCACTTAAAATAAATTAAAAATTCTAAATTAATAGAAAAAACTTAATGAACTAATGAATTAATGTTACAATAAATAAATTTATTGTATCTTGAGTGCTATGGCCCCCAAAATACCATTTTAAAACTTGTGATTTTTTCTCCATTTGTATAAATAGCCGGTATGATAACGAAAGTGCAAAGTACAACAACCACACCAATACTTGGTTTGTATTTTACTAAACAACGTTAATGCTCGATCGCTCGAAGCAGTCGACCGAAGCTCGAATATTCCCCCACTAACACAAACTAAGAAGAGCAAGGCGGGACCCTACATAAACCATTCTTTATTTTACTAGCGCGTTCCTTATCATACATACATATGGTTTCCTAGATACTTCCAAGTTATTTTTCTATATCTGTATATTACTGGGGCCAAATTCAGACAAAAGAAAGCACTTCTACACAGCTTCCAGAAAACAGCTCCTGAGTTGACAGAAGTATCTGAATCTGACTTATCCCTACTTGGATCTCTACTTTTCAAATCTGGAATTGACAAAGTAATCAGTAAGAGAACTGCCACTAATGTGTTCAAGGTTGAATACTTAAAATGTTCATTCAGAGTATATCCTCCTGAAGCATTCCTTTGCAATTTCGCAGGTAACGTACATTTTGAGAACCCGTCCAGCGTGAAAAAGAAGTGATAATCATAATTGAGAGTATAATAATTATGATCGAACACTGCAAACTAATTTGGAAAAGATGAAGATGGCGCGACGGTAGAAATTTTTAAATTTTTTGGATCGGTCATATTCGGATTGAGCAGTTCGGTAAACAAGCAACGCCTTCTAAATAAAAATACATCCTCGTGTTTATCAGACGTTGATATTATTTGTGATATTATATTACATAATTAAAATAAAGTTTAACCATTCTTTGTTTTACTTATGTGAAACTAGAAAGTAGCAAATAAAATCCTGCAAATATATCTCATACGAATGTCTGTGATAATAGCAAATATTATATGTACATAATTGTAATTATATAATTTACTTTTCATAAACGTGTACAAATAACGATTCCCAACAAAACAATGGAAGTAATTGAATAAAAAAAATAGAAACGAGAGAAACGTCCGTATTATTATAGCTTTAAAGGCACAAACTATAAGGAATTTGAATGTCATCATAAGATTACTTTTACAGAAATAAAAGGGTAGCTGGTTGATTTCTTTATTTTGGAATATTTCTGCTACACTGCCGTCCAAAAGTTTGGATGCACTTACTATTGGTATAAATAAGATTTTACTAGGATCTCCGAATGTTGATGACCAGGCCCGGATATAGAGACCCAGGGCCCCTAGGCAGTTAACGGGTCTCCTTTTTGGTAATTTAGCAAAAAAACAAAACTTTTCTTTAAAAAAAACACTTTTATTTTTTATTTAAGCATTTGACGTTCTTTAACTTTAGAAAATAGACAATCCGACTTAGAAATGAAATGAAAGTACCAACTATACTTTTTCTTACACATTATAATTTTTACATTTTCATATAGTAATTACAAGATTACATTTCCACGTGACAAACCTTCTGCAAAGAAACGCATGATCTCACTATAGTCCACAGACTGCATTATTTCTGACTCTACGGAATTAAGCCTATTTTCTTCTGTAGTAGAACATAAATAATTCTTTACTCTTTTTAGTGCTGAAACGACGGTTCTGTCGAACAGTTTGACTCTGGTGTACACAACCGCAGCGCTATTCCCACGTTTGGATAAATGTCCAAAAAGCCTTTTTCCAGGATGTACTTCGTATGTAGCTACAGTTACAATAACCCTTTCCCCCTGTAACCTCTGCGAACAACAAATGATATCACAAGTGTAGACACTGGTTTTCCAAAGTACCATCAAAATCCCCCGGATAGAAGGCTTACGGTTCCGTACTCCGCCACGGACGTATTGAGCAGTGGCGTGAGGTGAGAATTTAGGCTAGGGAAGCAACCACGATTTTAATTATAATACACCTAGGTGCAGGCGCGGATTAACCGGGAGGGAATAATCTCCCCCCGCAATTTAGAAATAAGTTTACATAGAATAGAAACAAATAATGTTTGTTTAATTATTATTTATTAAAACAATTATTTTTCCAAAGATTTCCCCCTCAAAATACTTCTCTGGATCCGCCCCTGCTAGGTACAATAAAAAACAGTGTTATAATTATTAAGCTTAAAAGTTTTTCAAAGAACCACTTTTACACTTTATATTTATGGAATTTGTTGACTATCATTCTTTATTTAAAAAAAAACTACTACTACGTAGCAATTTTCCGGTCTTTCTTAGCAAAATACCGGTACAGGTTTTAATCTGTTGTTAAATTTGAAAGATCTGGTTTTGATCTGCCTTTCTTAATAATTTGTAATTTCTCTCCAAAACTGTATTCGAAAAATTCCTTATTAATAATTTACAAACTGAACAAAAAATCGTCCCGATTCGGCTATATCGAAGGTACTCGAACCTTTCACCGAAGCAGTTGAATTTGCAGTCGTGACGATAATGCTATTTTAAATTTGCATACACGCAAACTAAATAGAACTATTTGTCTTTAAAAAAATACAACTTATAAATTAAAATAATAAAATGCGACAAAATGCAGTGTCATTCGCAGATTTACATTACTTAAGTAACACTAAATCGAACAAATAACCAAATTATAATAAATAAACATTTGGGAACGAAGCACAATAAAAATAACGCCCAAACTATGTTAACAGCATCCGTATACTATAACACCCCACGCTCGCTGATTCACGCCAAGGCTAAGAGAAGAGCATTTGTAAACAGTGCTTATATGAAGTGTATGTATCACATTTGAATCGGTATTACCTTTCCGTGCAAGTTTAATGAGCCTAATTTAAAATAGTACTCTAAATAATTATACGTTTTGCTGTACAGAGTTGATATTGAGCTTTAATTTGATAAATATTTCAATTTAAATAAACGATAACCATAATTTTACAAAAGTATTTTTGCTAGCATTGTTTTTATTTTTAATAAATTCTCAAGGCAAGCATTGCTTCCATGGACCGAACGCCACTGGTATTGAGATTCCAAACTATGTAGCTTCGTGAGAAAGTCAAACCTTTGACTTAACTTCTCGTCAAACTGGACTTTTCGCTTACTTTTCCTCTTCATGTAGTATGCGCCCAAGCAGCATTTAAGTAGCAGTAACTGAGATCGGAACTTTGATTGAGTAGTTGTTACGTAACTGCAACTAAATTTATGACTTTATAGGTTTAATTTCTTCAATTCGGAATATTTTAGTAATTGTGTAGTTGTTTCTACTATTTATTGGAACTATGTAGTTTCATTACTTCTGAGTAACTATTAAAGTATGTGGAACGGTATTGCCACTTAGTATACTTACTTTAAAGTCGTTGCAACTTCAAAGTGGTATTATGATTGTAGCAGTAACTTGCCCGAAGCTACTTTAAAGTTTTTAAAACCTTACAGTAGTATTGAATGTAAAACTTACGTTTTTGCTACCCAGGAGAATCACATTAAAGTAATTTTTCGTAAACTACTCCATCTCCATATTTACTTGTAAAATGTTGGATTAATCAATAATCATTAATCAATTTGCAATTTGTTATGATTGTTAATAGATGTTTTACTATATAACCTTCAATAAAAATAACAATTGGTGCGAAATTGTGCCTTAGGGATTGTTATGTATGTAGCTTGAAGTTGGCAACATTTATTTGTAGTGATGTAACTAACCAATCCTGGCCCGTCCCCTGGGCGAGCGTCACTAACACTTGAGCCGGCTTGGAGGATACACGTCTTCTACAGTCTATGCATTGTGTATGTAATTCGCCCTGCTCACGCAATATTAATAAAGTTAATTAATGACAATAATTGAGTATCTTTTATTTAAACACATAAAAGAACATAACAGGAATAATATAAAAATGGTTTCTATCATGTGTATCAACTTATAAGTATTTCGTGTATATTTATCATATTTTATAAGACATTTTTTTACTAAAAAATATATTTAAAGAAGGCGCGTTGTTATTTTTCGATCTATCATCATCATATTTAACAGAAAAGTTGCAATGGTTTATAATTTTGGTGTACTGGAATGACAAAATAATCAAACATTCCATCGTTCTTTGTATTAAGTACGTATTACAAATAAACTGGTAATTCATTTTGTGACACGATCCAGCATTATCTATATATATAAAAGAAAGTCGTGTTAGTTACACTATTTATAACTCAAGAACGGCTGAACCGATTTGGCTGAAAATTTGTGGGGAGGAAGCTTAGAACCAGGAGACTGACAGAGGATACTTTTTATCCCGTTCCCGTGGAACGTGACATAAAACGTGGTATAACAAAACGCAACTGAAAGCAAAACAAAAAATTAATCAGTCAAAACATAGCCGTTCATTTGTTAAAAATGGTATAACAAAACGCAACTGACATGGAATAACAAATCACAACTGACAGCTAAACGTAATGTTGTCTATGGTTAAGTATGGTTGAAAATTTTATAATTTGAAATTTTGGAGTTGACTGGTTGATGTGTTTGTTTCGAGTTTCAATTAGCTTATTGTGCCGATATTATCATTAACAATACCATGCCGCGACCAAGACGATCAAATCTTTCTCGACAAAGCCGTAATGCAACTAGGATTCGAAACATTGCGAATGAAAGGACTGAAGAAGAACAAGAAATTGCACGTGAAGAGCGCCGCGTTAGTATGGCTCGACTTCGTGCTTCTCGATTATATGTGGCATGTTCACGGGTCGGAAGACCATCTGCGTTAATTGTTCTTGCGCCTGATAATAAAACGAAAAATGTCGTCTATCACAAGGTGCTTCACTGAAGAGTGCAACCCATGCATTAAAATACATGGCCAATAAAGAATCATTAAAATACTTGTTTTTTTTATTTATATTTATTATCCTAATAAAAAATTGAACTTAATAAAATCCAAAATATGCTCATTTATTGCCTCTAAGGCGGAACAAAGTTCGCCGGGTCAGCTAGTATAGTATAGAAAATAATAGAATATTTGTTAAGTTGCAAGAGCAAGAGAGAGCAACCACGCGACACGATGTGTCAAAGAGAAAAGAAGTTCCACGAAAGTAGCAATTACTACGCCGCCACGTACCTGCTACCCAAAAATTGTTCCCCATTTTGGTTCCAGGCACGTAACAAAACCGTAGCAATTACGTGCTTGTGACTAGTGGCTAAAACTTAATAGTTCCACCGGTAGTTGCTGGTACGTAGCGATGACTAAAAATGCTGCTTGGGCGTAGTTGTGTTCTTCGCTTTTTTTTCACAGTTTTTGACTCATAACCATCAAAGGTAGCGATTTTCCTTTATATGTTCTAGGTATGTTATCAAGGACTGACCAAGTTCAGCAAACGTACCCATTTGGATGTTCACAGATTGCAAACATTTGCTCACTTTGTTAAATCTTCCCAGGATATCATCCCACAACAGGGTCAGGAAGCACATTTCCAGGGAGTCGATTGAATTAAAAAAGACGTGGAGCCTCAGAACGTATAGATGGTTTTATTTGTGTCACTGGCGATTATCTGAAGAGCTGCATGATCTTATTCCAGGAGCAACAGAGACTTCTTTAGGCATCGCCCCGAGCAAACCATCTTGTCTGAGAAAGCTTTACAACTGTTGAATTTGGCTTCAGTTCAGGTAACAAACTTCCCATCTGCGTGCCGAGACCTAGAAAAAACTGCACAATTCCTGTAAAGTACCAAAGAAAGATATAGCAGTCTCACAACATCCGACAAGATTCAGTGAGTCCAAGGCGTGATTTTCCAAGGTCTGCAGAACGACGTTAGCTTCATGTCTACTGTTTGGTATGAATCTTATAAATCGTTTGATAGGAAATCCCTCTGCCGACACATATTGTACTATGAGTGAAAGTTGATTCACCTAGTAGATGTCAGGAGTCGAGTCGACAGAGATGGAAAAATACTTCGCATGCTTTATCTCAGTCAGATCGTGCTGATGGCCTTTTCTGCCATAATGTTGATAATTTCTTCGCATAGTCTAGACGAAAGGTATGATTTTATGTCGCATCCTTTGTTTCCTTAGTTTTATATGCGTGTCCAGAAAAGGATCGAACTTAGCCAAAAGTTCTAGGGACATGACATATTAGTTCCCACTGTTTCTCGATCTAAATCTTTTCTGTGGACCTATAAACGGCAATTCGCATGCAGACAATGATCTCACAATATACCTCAAAACCTCATGCCAGTATTTTATTTCTTCTTTCGTTTGAAGAACAAAACTCTTGTCAACTCTACCGCCAACTTTCTTCCTCGCTAAGCGGACCAGCGTCGCACATGCTGATCTGTGATCGTTTGAACTGACCTACATTTTTGCAGTCGTTGTATTTCATCATTAGCTAACAACCTCGATTTTACAAACAGCTTACAAGGGTCGCAGAACACGTATATGGATAGCATATTGACTCTTTAAAACTACTATTCAAGGCCGAGGTTGTTTTTTGCCATTAGGCAATGTTTGGCTCAAGAGTGAAAGGGATGGATATCTGGTTGTATCTGCGTACTGGCGGCGCTTCGAAGAAAATAAATCGGTGTTCGCATTTTGTTTCACGCCATTTTGTACGAAGTGTTGGAGTGCACCTTCATCATCAGTATCCAATCGTCACTAACAGATCAGATGGAAAGGATGGAATCGCAAAAACATATGTTCGCGTGAAATTCAGGATGTTCTCCAATGACAGCTGCGGGGTTTTCGGAAATTAAGCTTTGAGGAAATTCAGATAGCTAGTTACAGTTGCTTTTTCGATTGACGGTCGTCACTCCAATTGCCAAAGGCTGATGCGTACTAGGTCTAGAAGAGGTGAAGAACGAATCCAACTTCGTAACATTACAAAAAAGCTCTTTTTCCTTCTGCTATTTCTTCTTATTTCTTTTTCTTTTCTAGACATCGGTAATTTCTAAAAAATGAGAGGATAATGAGTAATAGTTTTGTTTGTTTTTGACAAGGCAAAAATAGGAAAACAGAGAGATAAGCATTGAAAAACGAAGTACTAGTAGCACTCTACTTAAGGAAAGTCTGTCATGTCGAAAGATTGCAACAAGAGTGAACTATTGCGCAATTCAGAAGTATCGGTACTAATAATATTGATCAAAAGATCAAAAGTAACTAGTGTTCAGCAGGACAAAAATATTGTGGTGACAAGCAAATGAGATAGACGATTAACTCTATCAAAACTATGTGCCCATATCTACAAAACGCGCTTAAACCCGTTATCACTCACTCCAGAAAGAAGTTTATGAGATGCAGGTTTTAAAAGCTTTGCAGGTTTTAAAAGCGGTCGAAACCTTTACTACGGCCAATAAATAAAAATATCACACTTTAAGAATATACTTTGGACTGACGAGGCTGTGTTTGGAGCTCGTCGACGTATTTCTGTCAGAAGACGCAGTTCTGAAAAAATAGCTCCTCAGTGTATACTACCCACAGTAAATGACTGGGCTGGTTCGATTATGGTGTGGGCTCAGCATAAGAATAGTGCTCTGCATAATAAAAGCACTCTCGCAAATATTTTCAGCCGACCGAGTGCGACGTTGATTGTTGGCTGGTTACGGAACAACAGTTATGCTGTAATATTCGCTCCTCGTTATTACCGCAGCATACGATGACGATCGGTAAGCGTCGAAATGATCGTGATGTGTGCGATTTTCGAAACTAACTGTAAAACTTTAAAGTGTTTCTGAATCAGCTGGTTATTCTTGTGCTGTGATGTGGGGTTGCTTTTCTGGCAGAAATACTGAATATTTTACTAAAATAGACACGAGGAAAGAGGGTTACAAAGAGATATTCGCTAAACACGCAATACCATCTGGTCTTAGAATCATTGGCCGTGGTATCGTTTTACAACAGGATAATGATCCGAAGCATAGTTCCCGTCTTTTACGGGGGTAACTTAGAGAAGAAAGAAGAAGATGGCGTACTTGTTAAGATGACTTGGTCATCGCAATTGCCAGACCTTAACTCTACAGAACTTTTTTGAACTCTCCTTCCAAGATGTAGAGTTCTGTTCATCGTCCACTGCGAAACCATTCTAAAACAAGAAAAAGTTAATAAACCAATAAAAAGAATGACACGATTTGCAGAAATAGTTATAAAAACCAAGGGAAGATGCTTTGATGAGCAAAAAATCAAAACATTTTTTGTAGGAAACCTATTTTATTTAACTATACGACGTAAGCGCCATAGATACTCGGCCCGGCAGTTTTCTACAGGCTTCTACTGTAAGAGGCCTACACTATGTATATTACGACTAGAAGCGTAATGGATTTTAGTAGCCACTCAAGCATCGTGACGAGTATATGAAAATGTCACAGCTAACGAAAATTGAGTACCGCGCGGTCATTAAATTTTTAACAAAAGAATGGCACACGCCTAATTAAATCAAACAACGTTTAGACGGCGATTATGGTGATTTATCTCCTTCATATTCTACTGTAAAAAAGTAGTCAAAATGTTACCGTTTGGGGCAAGAATCTCTTGAAGATGATGAGCGCACCGGTCGGCCAATTGAAGCGGTAGCGTCTCAAAAAGTTGCAATTATTGAAGAAATGGTATTAGAAGATCGCCGTTTGAAAGTTAAGGAGTTAGCAGTGATGTCTGACATTTCGAAAACAAGTGTTCGCTGAATTCTTCATGACCATTTGGGTATGAATAAAATTAGTGCAAGATAGGTACCGCGTCTTCTCTCTGCTATTGCGTCGAATGTGCACGCTAGTTTTTAAACTTGTGTGGAGACGACCCAAAGACGATTTTGGAGTCCATTGTCACTGGAGATGAAACAATGGTTCTGTATTATGATTCTCTATCCAAAAGGAAATCGATGGAATGGCGGCAACCCGAAGAACCTTGTCCCAAAAAGGCGAAAGTCGTTCAATCGACAAAGAAAGTTATGGCAACAATATTCTGGGATTGTGACGGCATTTTACTGATTGATTTTAATTAACGCAATACAACTGTTAACAGTACATATTATGCGTCTTTATTGCATAAATTGAGAAACAATATTCGTGAAAAATGCCGAGGAAAATTGACAAGACATTATTACACGACAGTGCACCCGTTCATACTGCTGCAATTTCACAAACTGCCATTCGCGAATGCCGCTTTGAAGCATTGGATCATCCACTGTACAGTCCGGATATGGCTCCTAGTGACTATTATTTATTTTCCAATTTAAAGAACTAGTTGCAAGCAGCTGAATTGAACATTTTGAAGGAAAAACTTCAGATTATTTTTACAAGAGCATTGAATTATTAATTCCATGCTGTAATAAGTGTATCGACATTAGGGGGGATTATATTGAAAAATAAAAATTATTATATTTTACCAAGTTTATTTTTTCTATATCAGGCCGAGAATTTATGGCGCTTATATATTACCTCGTACATATTTGTTTAATTCCTAGTCGTTGAATATTTCATTTTGCTTGATAACTATTTAAATACAAATTATTTAAATAAATAGTTGATACTTTTGTAAAAAATCTCTCATTTCATAGTGTTTCCAAACTTTTGACCGGCAGTGTATATAACAATCCAATATTTTTGAAATTTGATACCTTTGTTCCTTATCTGTAGGTACCTGCAGATAAATTAAGGAAACGAAAACAATTATGATTGCTATAAAGATTATACTATAGAACTTCAAATTAAAATAAAATAAACTCAAATAGATAAAGACAATTTAATAACTTTGCTAACAGAGGTTAAAAATCTGACACATGAAGATACAATAAATTATTTTTGATATTTCTTTTCAGTTCCCTACAAGTCTTTCTTTGGCTATTAGAAGAATATTTTCGATTCTATAAGTACCTGAAAGTTGGAAATGTACCTAGTATATGATAAAAACAAAGTTATACCTTCTACATATAGACTATCATCATTACATTTTCTAAAACATTTTCCACATATCAGTTCTTATTAGTTCTTATAACTATAAGATATAATATTTTTGAAAATCTCATACTGAAAGGATAAGAAAGTGGTTTTCAAGACCGTCATCACGTTTCGATGATGTCACACGTCGCACAATTATTCTTGGCTGTTCCATTCGCTGCCATTATGATCGTTAAGCGTTAATAGCTTTCTACCGAAGTCGAAGACTCCGCCTCCTAGATTTGAGCCTCCAAATTCAGATAAAACTAAATTTCGAAAGATATATAATTCAAAAAAAAATTTTCTTGCAATTTCAGGATCACTATTTTATCAGACATCACATGACATCTTTTCGAAAAAAATTTCTTTTTTATTTTTTTTCAAGGCACTAACGGCTTGAAAATACTTCAAGCCCGAGAAAATGTTCTTATGTATTGCTATAAAAAAATACAGCATTGTAGGTTACATCAGTCTCCATAAATTGGATCTCAAAGTTTACATTGACTAGCATAGGCAGACGGCAGTCTTAAGGAACCTGAATCCGGAGCAGTGACGGCTCGTTAGGGTCGGCCGAGCCGTATCATTATTTTCTGCAAAATTATTATTTTTATCTTTATTTTATATTTTAAATAATAAGAAAGATTAAATATTAAATTACAATTAAATTAAATAAGTAATAATTAAACTGCAATCATTAAAATGTAATGTAAAAAGTTAGTGTTTATACCTGATAACTATTTAGCGAGATTCGCTTTTAAAAGTTATTGGGGTCGGCCAGCCGATGTAGTACAGGTAGTTGCTTTGAAACTCTGTGTTCTAGACGTCGTTACAGCTCAAAACTTCGTGTATCTGTTAGTGTAACTTGTTTCATACCAAGTGCGGCCAAGACCTGCCTGGCCGCGCTTATAGCAGTTGAAATACACGCATAAAAGGAGTCGAACTTCTTTGTATTTGTCTTTGTCGATATTATTTTATATATTTTCATGGCTTTTTGATTTTGTGATCGCAATTAAAAGTATTGTAGTATACTCTTGCTAAAACTGCCTGCATAAGAAGTCAAGTATTCCAGTTTAAAAATAAGAAAATTCTTGTAATTCTTTAAAATTACATCATGCCACAATATATTGGTAATGTAATTATAAGGATGAATCTGTTAATTTGGATGTTACATGTTAAAGCATAAATACAGCATAGCATAGCATTTTGTGCTTACGAAATACCGAATACAAAAATGTATAGAGAATTAAAAAATTACGATTTACCGGGATTCATATTGATAATAGCCAAACTCGACCAGCGGACCCGCTGTGGGGCGAAAGATAGGAATGAGCGCGCAAGCCATCATATAATCGAATAAAATAAATAATATCGATTTTTGTTGTTCATATGTACTTTTTAAGTTTTAGGAATTGATATAACAATGTTAGAGCATTATTCCTTAAGTACAATTAATAGTTTACGGCGTTATGTTTCATATAAGTTAGGGGAAGTTTATATCTATTTTCTTCATTGTACCTGTAGCTTATTAGAAAAAGTAGGATGATTTAAGTTATTTCAGCAAAGGTATTTTATAATTATATACCTATATTGCTATTTCTAACGTAATTATAAAGATGAATCTGTAAGTTCAGATGTTACAAGTTTAGAGCATAAATACATTATGGGATTTGCACTTATGTAGTTTTGAATTATTGAATAGGTACAAAAATGTTTAATTAAAAGTAAATACCTGCCTAACTAAAACATGTTTATACTGTTTGACTTCCAATAATATATAAATTTATACATGGACAGTATGGATGTTTTTTATATATTAAAAAAGTGGTTGCATATTTATTTATTTACCGTGCTCGGTCAGCCGACCCGGGAGATAGTAGCAAACGTTGCACCGCATATAGTGCATTATTGGGCTAACCGGCTAACATAAAGGGACGGTAGTAAAATTAGTTTAGTTCGTTTAATATCTGCGCAGTAGGAGTGTTGGGGTGGTGCGCGTAAAACATTTTTATCGCATGGAGACCGTAAGGGTAAGAAATATAGCACGTACAAACGGCGATTTAACTGATTATTTATTGTTAAATAAATTTAGCGGGTTGTCTTATGATGATACATTTTTATCAAACAATTACCTATTCCGCAACCATTAATGGTTAACCTAGTACAAGCAAAAGCTACTTTGGTGGTATTGTATACTTTTTTCGAAAAATAAAGTTCCTTTTAGTTCAACAGTTTATGGTTATATATGGTTATTATAGCTAAACATGAGATTTCAAAAGAACACACTCATTCAGCATTAAAATTTAACTTAACTTGAAAGAATTAGCTAAATTTTCTGCGACGTAGGACCAGAATTTTAATAAATTTATAGACCCCTCTGAATCATCTGTTTTTACAGGGCTTTTACAGACGAGAGTACGAATACTAGCTGCTTTTCTCAGATACGGATATCAGCTGCTTTTCTTAGATGTCTGTTATTTAACTGTTATTTGTACATTAAAAGGTCGAAGTGCAAGTGATATTTTTAATGTACTGATCCAAAATTTCGGTCATTTTAATATTGAAAGGAAATTAGTCGGTCAAACATATGATGGAGCGGCGGTACGGGCCGGCGAACTTAATGGTTTACAGAAAAAAGGAAAAGCAATAGCTCCTCAAGCACATTTCACACACTGTTGCGCACATAAAATAAATTTAGCACTTCAAGACTCGTGCAAGAAATTAAAGAATGTAGGATCTTTTTCTCAAATGTCAGGTTTTTCAACATTTTTACAAAATCAACTAAACGTACTCTAACTAAACTAAATCTCTTAGATACAATTTGTAAACAAAGACTACCGAGTAACGGGTGTATATTAATTGAAGGGTTTTGCCTGAATGGTAGATAAGTGGAATAGAGTAGAGCAAATTTTCCTTATAAAGTTTGTTCTTCAAATGAATATGGGGGTAACTTCTTCTTCTTTTATTTATTTATAGTTTCACTGGAAGGGCCTGGAGGCTAAGACATACACGCACTCAAAAATTTACAACTTTGGTAAACAACACAACCTTCATCTCTCTGCGAACTGCTCACGCTGTTCATGCTCATATGGCTAGGGGAGGCCCTGAATGGGAGGTAGTTGGCCAAATGGGAGCCCAGCTTCGTCCCCGCCATCACAGCGTGGTCCTCCGCTTCACAGGTTGTCAGTGCCGTGAGGCGCTCGATCAGGGCGCAGAAAGTTGCAAAAGCCAAGTAAGCAACACCACCTCACAAACTCATATACTACACACCCGGAGCCGGGTTTGCGGGCTCAGACTTTTGGTCTGGGAGCGGAAACACGACCCGGACTTAGTCCTCCGCACGTTTCACTGCTTCACCTTATTTCGTCCTGTTTCTTTTACCATATTTTATCTTACCTTTATTTCAGTCAACTTTACTTTTAATCATCCTATCCTGTTTTTCAGTTCATTTTTCAGACCATTTTGCTTACTTTTCTTTTTCGACTATTTTATTGCTTTCATTTTACTTTATTTCAGCTTTAACTTTACTTTTCAGTTTACTTTTAGTTTATTTTTAGCGTATTTTTAGTTACTAATCTAATGATTTATTTTTCAGTTTATTTCTCAGTTTATTTTTCTTTTATTTTTATTTTTAGTTTTATTTTTTCCCGCTAACTTTACCTATGTCTTTTCCGTTCCTATCCTATCCTAAATCCTATTCCGTTGCTTGAAAGAATGCTCTAGACCTCCCCGTGGTTCTTGCTGGACAATTTAACTTTTTTGGTTTTATTTGTACCTTACAGTCGGACTTATTTTTGTTGGTTATGCCATTTCAAATTTTTGTACATACATTCACTGTTGCAATATTGAGTACAAAAGTTCACTAACTTGAGCTATGGGCCGGGGACCGACGCCTACCACATTAAATTCACTCACGAAAGCTAATAGCAGACTATATCCTCAAGAGAGGACATGAAAAGTCAATCAAAGAAGAAGAAGTACTAGAATTATGCTTTAGCCGACCCACGTTCTTAAAGCACGAGCCGTCACTGATCCGGACGTTGGCTTACTGCTTTACCGTCTTTTAATCTGGGCACCCTTCTTGACAATTCGTCCTTTAGAATTTCAATTTCACTTCGTTTAGGACGGAGTGTATGCGTTGAACACGTATGTATATGCAGAAACTGCTGATTCATTGGGCTATCACGGACTTCGGTGGCACAAGAATGAGGCATTCTTATCTAAATGAGATTATTCATAGATACTTATCTTCTGCAAACATTCCTTCCATACTAGAGCCTAAAGGATGCAGCAGACTACATTGGAAAGCACCGGATGGTATGACACTGATACCTTGGTATCGAGGAAGGACATTACTTTGGGATGTAACATGTTGCAATACTATGGCCAAGACCTATCTAAATCAAACGTCATGTAATGTTGGTGCAGCAGCGTAAATTTGAGAAAATCAGAAACGACGTAAATACGACTTATTAACTTCTAATTATCATTTTCCCCCTCTTGTCTTTGAAACATTTGGACCATGGGGGGAAGATCTTAAATTATTTATTCAAGACCTGGGGAAGAGGATTGAAAGTATATCACATGAACCCAAAACGACAGTTACCTTCGTCAACGTTTAAGTATAAGTAGCTTTACAACGTGGTAATGCAATCATACAAACATGTCCAACAGACACGAATGGCAGTGATGGAATTTTGCTTAATGAAATTATTTTCCAAGCGTAATGGTCAAAATAATAGATATTTATTATACAAGTGTGGAATGTGCGAGATTAGGCACCCAAGAAAAAGTTTAAAGAAAAAGGTAATTTTCTTAAGTGCCTAAGAAGCAATTCCACACGCGTGTAATATAATATTTTATCCAAAATCGCGTGTAATTAAATTAAAAACATTAAAAAATAAAATTTATAAATTTTGACCAAAATGTATTGCAAGAGAGCTGCGGATTGGTTGTATTGGAATTTACCCTAAATGTAACTTGGTAACAAAAAAGAAATCGATTAGGCGATGTCATGGTTCCATGTGTGTTATTTATGTTTCAGAAACTCACTCCGCCCTGCTAGAAATCAATTAACTTTTATATTCCTTTCAGGAATGTTTCTTATAATTAGTAGTGTTGGAATTAATATATTTCTATATATAGTCTTAAGAATCTGTTGTCGGCGTGAGGACGTACTTGACGTGTGCTTAATAAAATAAATACGAATAATACACTTTGTTTATTTATTTCGATCCCTGAACCTCTAATAGGTTGCTATAGTAAAATTTTGTTTTCGTAATCAATTTGTGGAAAACCGTGAAAAACGGTGCAGAACTGTGAGATGGATGAAAACGAGACAGTACCGCCTGAAATTCTGCGTGAGGATGAAGAAGCTTTATTACATTTAATACCCTTCAAGTCGAAAGAGGTGTACGACAAAGAGTACAAATATTTCAACGATTGGAGAGAAAAAAGAGGAGTGAGTAGTGTCAGTGAAGATGTTCTCCTGTCATATTTCTTCAATGCCTGAAATAAAAGTGCAGTATCGTCTTTGTGGAAGAAATACTCGATGCTGAAATCTACGTTGAAAGTTTATAAAAATATTGACATTTCTCGATATGCCAAACTCATTGCATATTTGAAAAATGAATCCCATTTAATGAAGAAGGTAATTTATATACAGGGTTGCGATTATGTATGGAACCGGGTTCGTTCTGCTAAAACGGTTTGAGCTAGAATCCTGAAACTTTAAAGAGACTTAGGACTCAATAAAAACTACTTATTAAAATTTAAAAAAAAATTTTTGATCCATAAGTTTTCAAAATGCAAAGCCAACTTGATTTTTTTTAAATGGGAACATGGGTTAAATGGGACATCGTTTAAAAGGTTATTTTTTTCCGAATTGAATGGTATAATAGGTTTGATGATTTGTTTGACAGAATTTCAGAAAAAAAAATAAAAATGAAAAATGAAAAAAAACGATGTCCCATTTAACCCATGTTCCCATTTAAAAAAAATCAAGTTGGCTTTGCATTTTGAAAACTTATGGATCAAAAATTTTTTTTTAAATTTTAATAAGTAGTTTTTATTGAGTCCTAAGTCTCTTTAAAGTTTCAGGATTCTAGCTCAAACCGTTTTAGCAGAACGAACCCGGTTCCATACATAATCGCAACCCTGTACATAAAGTTTATTAAACGAGGTTTAAGTGACAATTTTCTAGGTAGCTCTCTTGATGGGTATTGCCGGTGCGACTCGATGCAACGAGTTAACAAATTTAAGTATTGACGACATAGAAGACAAAGGATCGTATTTGCTTGTGAAAATAGCCGACACCAAGACATACGTCCCACGAAGTTTTAGTGTAATTTCAGAAGGATATCCTGCAAATCCGCTTGAATTATATAGAAAGTATGTGGCTTTGCGACCTGTCACTACCTGTGATCGGAGATTATTCGTTAAATACTCAGCAGGAAAATGCACAAGACAACCTGTGGGTATAAACACACTTTCGAGAATACCTGCGCACAGTGCATCATATTTAAAGTTGCCTGAATCTGAACGGTATACTGGTCACAGTCTAAGACGTTCATCTGCCACATTGTTAGCAAACGGTGGAGGCGATTTATTAAGCGCGAAAAGATTAGGTGGGTGGAGATCGTCGCAAACGGCCGAAGGATACATTGAAGATAGTGTTAGTACTAAAATAGCAACAGCCAAACGGATCCAAGGGGCACTAAATGAAGAACTATTAAATCTACCTTCAACATCATCTTCTCCACATCTAAACGTCGAAAAAAGCTTCGATGTAGTTGCAAACTCTTCTAGTTCTTCAACGCTATGTTTTAACATAAATGTTAATGTTCAGTTACAAAAATAAATAATTTGAAGTGTTTTTAGTGTTGAGTACATTATTTTATTAAAAATATTACAATTTGATAATTGTTCCGTGAATCTTAATTTTTCTCTCACTAGTTTTTCTCTCAACATGCTTCAAATCACCATAGTAATTCACTAATTATTGATTTTGGATAAAATACATTTATGTCCGATTGCATTATAAAGTACTGTTTATTGTATTTTTTTGCGGCAGTGAACTGGCTTATTATTGTACTCGTAAAATAAAGTGGCAGTAGTAAAATAAAGTATACGAGGGTGGTTCAAATATAAACCGGAATTTTGCTGTAAAAAATTTTATTATTAAGTTACAGAGCTGAAATGTTTTACAGTTTTTCTAGATAGTCTCCGTCACACTCTACACACTTTTGCCATCTCTCCGGAAGCTTTAGGATGCCTTTTTCGTAAAAATCTTTCGGCTTGTCACGTAACCATTCGTGCACGAAAGATTCTACCTCCGCATTGCTTTTGAATCGCTGTCCGCCAAGTGCCTCTTTCAATGGACCGAATAAATAATAGTCGCATGGCGACAAATCGGGACTATAAGGAGGGTGTTCCAGTGTTTCCCAACCCAATTCGTGCAATGTTTCCATCGTAAGCCGAGCTGTATGCGGTCTGGCGTTGTCTTGCAGCAATATCGCAGTTCGGATTGGAATCTCGCGTCGTTTCGATCTGTAGGCAGGTTTCACCGTGTGTTTTAGAAGGTTACTATAATACTGCGCGTTCACAGTTCGTTGTTCAGTGAGAGAATCGACCGCAATTACTCCTCTCATGTCCCAAAACACGGTACACAACACCTTTCCCGCTGACAGTGTAACCTTCGCTTTAACTGGCGCGCCTTCCTCTTGCTTCCTCCACTCCATAGACGCGCGTTTACTCTCCGGAGTATAGTAGTGCACCCAAGTCTCGTCTGTGGTGAATATGCGCTGCAATAAATTGTCTCCTTCGTCTGCATATCGCTGCAGGAGACGCGTGCAAACTTCCCAGCGTTTGAATTTCTGGTCAAAATTCAAAAGTCTTGGCACCCATCTGGCTGATATTTTGCGGTAACCGAGCCGTTCATGAATTATTTGCTCAATACTGCCTATGCTGATGCCCACTTGTGCAGCCATATCGCGTACAGTAATGCGTCGGTCTCCCAAAATGAGTTTTTCTACAGCGCGGACGTTCTCATCGGTAACGCTTGTTTGGCTACAACTACACTGACAAGCGAAATTACGCGGTCCCAGCTGTTTTCTACGCTTTGTAACAGACCAATCTAACATCCAGTACAGCCACTTTAACGACACTAACTTCTTCGCGCGTTTATTCAAAAATTCCGGTTTATATTTGAACCACCCTCGTATATTAGTAAAATAAAGTTTGGCAACTGTCTATTACATGTCAAATTTTCTTCTGTCAAGAATAGATATCAAATTTATAAACTGATTTTTTTTTGATAATTAGTTAATTTTAGGAATCGAACATAAAGCTTTGTATGCAACTCTTACATAATCGGACCTTATAGACTCGCCCTTTTTATAGGCCTTGCTCGCTTCGCTCGCTCGGCCATAAACTGGGCTTGTCTATAAAGACCTACATTATGTACTTGTTACATAAATAGCTATTATTTTGTAATATATGTTAATTCTAAAAATTTATTGGCAAATCCAAGTTTCCAGGTAAAGTTTTAGTATGATTGACCTTAAGTGAAAATAATAGTTATTTATATTATTAGGAGTATAAGTGAAGCTTTATGTGCTGAAGCTGATAGGTTGACTGCCGAACGGAGTGAGGCAGCCAAATCAGCTGAAGCACATAAAGCGCTTATACTCCGAATAATATATGCGTTTTTTTCTCCAAACGTGCAAAACTATAATACAAAAAGAAAGATCTAATTACGGAGGTTATTTCGGAAAATATTACACTTGTACGAAAATCGCAACGCCTGATAGACAATTTCTAGATATTACCGTAGCAACCCACCAAACAAGATTTTTTTTGCGAAAAGAAAAGTCAGTCCACGAATTACGCAGTAAAATAGTAGTGTTTTAAGTGGATAATTTGAAGAATTTTGTGGTAATGTCTAGTTCAGGTGAATTTCAGTTGACGCCGCCAGAAATAGCCGAAGCAGCAAGAGCTGAAATTGAAAATCTTCTTCCTACTGTAACGTTCTTTTTCAAATAATAATACAAGTGCTGTTTAAATCGTCTATTCACAAACAAATATTTATTTCTATACACTAATGAATGCACTATAAATTAACGCTATAATTATAAACCATTAAAAACTATTATTTACAGACTATGAATTTCTAATACAACATTTATATCCACTATTTATTTTGTAATACACAGTTAATGACTTGCTGTTGACTACCTCCTTTTCTCCGCGACGCCGACTTTATATCATCCTATAAACGTTCCAGAAGTCGCCCGAACATACCATGTATTTCTAGAATACACCAGAATAAACCGCGTCTGGTTCACATGCCCGCGCGATGCGTCATTCTCTCGAATGCGATAGAACACACCATTTGTTGCTCGAAAAGAGGTTCTTTCTTTTTCTCTCTTGTTACACTGCCCCCCTCTTCAAGTCTGTTCTGTCCCAGAACAGGTTTTATGCTCTGGTTCCTGTAGAACGGGTCATGACGATATCGACAGTCTTCACCTCGACTACACGTTCCATTACGGTAGAAATAACAGTCTACACTCTTCGTTGGCCTTAATGCGGGCTGTGGGTCAAAACTGCAGACGAGGATCTTGACGTCCGTACCTCTAAAGACAACTTCCAGCATGTTTCTAACGATTCTCCAATCCAGCTGGTCCCGCCCACAGCCGAGTTTGGGAACTGCCAATTTGTTAATTCCCCTGGTAAGCAACTCGATTCTCAAATTCCATAGTGCCCTCCACAAGTCGGCGTAACTCGGTTTCTGGTAGTAAAACTGCTTGGTTACCAAGTAGTAAATGGATCGGTCATGATCAGGCAAGCGTAAGGATTTCCCAACAGAGGGATTTTGTTCTCGAAGTTTATTCAGCCGTCCAAATTTATTTCTAAACACCACTGCGATCCCCCTGGACATACGGAGATCCGCGGAGACACAGTGGGCAATGGAATAATCACCAGGGACCCGGAAGAGATCTTGTTGCATCTCAGTCGTGACTCTGAATCGCGCTTTTCTAGTTCCAGAGAACGCAGCCATAAATTCTCTAAAGGTTGGCTGATCATCTTCAGGCCTTACGGTATTGATAGCCACCTCAGCCTCATCTTTCCGATCCGGGACTGCGTCATTATTTCCCTCATAGTGCGCCAGACGATTGGAGTGTACCACTTTTGGTTTCCCCCTTGGCAATTTCTGGATGCGATAAATCAAGTCATTTATTCGTTTCTTCACCTGGTATGGACCCTCCCAATTTCGCTGTAACTTTGGAGAATAGCCACGACGCCTTTGCGAGTTGTATAACCAGACAAGCTCTCTAGGTTGAAACCCTCCTTCTTGGGCTCTCACATCGTACGTAGCCTTCATCCGGTCACTCGCGATTCGACTATTATTTCGGGTTCGGTCGTGAATATCCTCCAACTTCTTCTTTAAGTTGATGACATAATCATTCCCGGCTACCTCCTGCTCTATAGGTGGAGACCCAAATTCCAGATCACACGGTAACCGTAACTCGCGTCCAAACATCACAGACGCTGGTGACTGACCGGTTGTTTCGTGGACCGATGCACGATAAGCCATCAGGAATAGATGCAGGTATTGGTCCCAGTCTCGTTGATGATCGGAGACGACCTTGGCCAAATATTTGCCCATTGTCCGATTCATGCGTTCTACCATTCCATCGGACTGCGGATGTAACGGTGTGGTCCGAGTCTTGCGAATGCCCAACAATCGACAGACTTCTCCAAAGAGTACAGACTCAAAATTGCGGCCTTGATCCGAATGCAGCTCCATGGGCACTCCGAAGCGACTGAAAAACTCTTTGACTAGTACGTCAGCAACAGTCGCAGCTTCCTGGTTTGGTAGGGCATATGCTTCTGGCCATTTGGTAAAATAGTCCATTGCCACTAATATGTATTTATTCCCATCGTCGGTTTCGGGAAATGGTCCGGCAATATCTATGGCTATTCTTTCCAGAGGACTACCCACATTGTACTGCCTCATAGGTGCTCTTCGTTTCCCCAAGGGTCCGTTACCAGTGGCACATAGTTCACATTTCCGGCACCACTCCTTCACGTCTTCTTTACAGTTGACCCAATAAAAACGCTCCCTAACTTTCTCCAAAGTCTTTTTCACACCGAAGTGTCCTCCTGAGGCACCGTCATGGAGATGTCGCAATACTGTAGCCACTCGGCTTCTTGGAACCACGAACTGAGACCTAATGGTGGTGCCATCTTCACTCTCCAGTACTCGCTTCAGGAGATCGTCTTCCACCTTCAAGGACTCCCATTGGGCCCAATATGCTTTGAGCGTTCTGTTGAAAGGGCTGACGGCCTCCCAGGCAGGCCTTTCTCCCACGCGCTTCCATTCCAGTACCATTTTTAGTTCGGGATCAGCCTCCTGCTGTCGTTGCAATTCTTCCGGCAACCAATTGTCGTTGACGATGGTAGTCCTTAATACTTGGCAAACCCTCTCTTCCAAACGAGAGCAATGACGGCAATCCGTTGGACAGGGTCTTCTTGAAAGAGCATCGGCATTTCGATGACTAGTGCCCGCTCGATGTTCGGTGTCAAAGTCGTATCCTTGTAATCGTTCGATCCACCTTGCGACCTGGCCTTCAGGATTACGGAATTGTAGAAGCCATGTCAACGCTGCATGGTCCGTCCTCAATAAAAACTTCCGTCCGTACAAGTATTTGTAAAAGTGCTCAACGGACTTCACGACGGCCAATAGTTCTTTTCTGGTCACACAATAATTCCTTTCGGCTTTAGACAAAACCTTACTAAAATAGCCGATGACCTTTTCTTGTCCATCCTGTATCTGAGAAAGTACACCCCCAATGGCCAGATTACTTGCATCTGTGTCAAGTATGAATTTCCCTTCTGTCCGTGGATAGCTCAATATTGGTGCGGTTGTCAGGGCACGCTTTAGCTGTTGGAAAGCTGTTTCACACTCTCCGCTCCAAACATACTCGCGTCCATCTTCAGTTAGCCTTGTCAGAGGCTTCGCTATATTGGCAAACCCAGGAACGAAACGCCTATAGTAGGTACATAACCCAAGAAAACTACGAACTTGGTGTTTATCTTTCGGTGTTGGCCACTCTTGAACTGCACGAATCTTATCGGGGTCGGCTGCCACTCCATTTTGTGATACGACGTGCCCGAGATATTTCACTTCCTTTCTGAATATGTGGCACTTTTTCGGACTCAGTTTCAGATTGGCTCCACGTAGTCTTCGGAACACTTCCTCTAGATTTTTCAAATGTTCGTTGAATGATTTTCCGACTACAATCACATCATCTAGGTATACCAGGCAGGTCTTCCACGACAACCCTCTCAGGATGGTCTCCATTAGACGCTCAAAGGTGGCCGGAGCGTTACATAGACCAAAAGGCATAACTGTAAACTGCCATAGTCCGGAACCAATAGTGAACGCGGTCTTCTCCCGGTCTTCAGGTTCCATTTCAACTTGCCAATAACCGCTCTTCAAGTCCAAAGTCGAAAACCATCGTGAACCAGACAGGGTATCTAACGTGTCGTCGATGCGTGGTAAGGAATAGCTGTCTTTCTTGGTCACGTCATTAAGCTGCCGATAGTCCACACAAAATCTCGTTGACCCGTCCTTCTTACTGACCAGGGCCACCGGTGATGCCCATGGACTGCTGGATGGCTCGATGACCCCTTGTTCTTCCATATCAGTAATAATATTTTCGGCTTCTGCTGCTGACGGACAGGCATAGAGTTGCCTGTATTGATTTTATGTTTTACTATATTTGTTCGTCCCTTCTGGCTATCGTCAAGAGCGAAGATATCTTGGTATCGGTGAACCAAACCCTGTACCTCTTTCACTTCCGTTCTGTTAAGGTCTTCGCACGAACTAGTAACCATACCCACTAATTTTCCACCATGGTCTTTGGGCACTGGTTTTGGAACATCAGCCATACACCTGGCTACTCGAAATACTGGCACACACTGTCCCACAAGGGTACTCTTCTTCAATGTCACCGGATCCACATTAACATTCATAATTCTCACCGGTACTCTCTTTCCAACCTTGATCAGCTCTTTTCCCACCAGTATGCCACTATGGATCTTCTTATCACAAACAGGCTCCATCATTCGCACACATCCTACCCGAAGATCTCCATCCAAACCCGCCTCGACAACCATCTCGCTTTGACCCGGCAATATCACATCTTCAGTCAGCAAAACCCTTACAACCGGATCTTCTCGTGGGTGCAAAGGAAGTTCTTCGTTACCGACCTTCAAAACACCCTCTTTCAAATCCAACGTAAAACCAAATTTTCTCAGGAGGTCCATTCCCAAGATGAAGTCATCAGTGATATCGGCTACCAGCACCTCATGATCACGTTCTTCACTTCCAATGCCAATCTTCATCTTCACCACTCCGCGTGTTGGTATCACTTCACCTGTTGCTGTACGGAGTTGAGTAGTTGTCGGTAACAATTTAATACTTGATTGTAGAACATCAGGGCGTACGATGGATTTTGTCGCCCCCGTATCAATAAGTAGTGGAACAGTTCGGTTAGCAATCTTTCCATCTACAAACAAACTACCACTACTATTCTTTGATGTTACGGCATGGATCGTGATCTCCGGGGCATCTTCACTCGCAGTCAACGTTCGCCCCCTCTTGCCAACCCTTTTTAACTTTTCCGACGGTTGTACTTTTCTTATTTTGGGACAACGACGTTCTACATGTCCTTGTTCGCCGCAGTTCCAACAACGAGGCCCTCGAACTTTTTTGATGATTCTTCTTACGGTTCTCTTCCTTCTGAAGAACTCTCATTAATAATTCTTCTAGGCGATCTTTAGAACCTTCATCTTCTTCCACAACGGTCCGAACACGCCCGTGACCTCGGGACGCTTGTTTTGCAGCTTCAAATTCTAAGGCGTGAGCAAGCGCATTATCAGTTGTTCTTGGTCGTGCTAGCCTCAATGATTGTTGTGTTTCCCCGTCTCTTAACCCATCAATGAAGGTCTGCACAGCGAGCTGTCCCAGAAATGAATCGGCTGCCGTAGGGTACGCCAATCGGACAAGCCGCGCAACATCGGCTTCAAACTCCTGCAGGCTTTCTCCATTCTTCTGGATACGATTCTTCACTTGCGCGTGATACACTTGTTGAAGATGCGCGTCTCCATATCTCATTTCCAATCTAGACACTAACAATTGATAATCATTTTCCTGTCCTGCTGGGATTGTTTGCAGGACGTTCAACGCGTCTCCACGCAAAGCCACAGTTAAAGAAACGGCCTTTTCCTTGCCTGTCCATCCGTTGGCCCCAGCGGCCGCCTCAAATTGTTTGTAGTAGGTGGACCAAAGTATCTTTCCATCGAACGTGGGTGGTTTTACTTTTATCCCTACGGCAGGAACCTTTTCTTCTTTAAATTGTTTCTTTACTTCATTAAACGGCCACTCAGAAGTTGAGGGAAACCGTAGTTGCCTCATTCTATCTTCCAGCACTTCGGTCATATCGTCTTTCTTAGTTGTTGGTGGTAATTGCATTTGGGATATTTTCTCTTCTACCATCTTTATTACCCTATCATGTTCCGCCAATCTACCTTCCAACAGTCCTAACGCGCTGGCATTCTCAAAAAATTCTTCGAAAACTTTGTCTTCCAACGCTTTGACATTTTCCAGCAATTCTCCTTTAAGCCTTCTAGAACTTTCTTCAGACTTTTCTAGTAATTCTTCTTTAAGCGTTCTAGAATTTTCCAGTAAATCTTCTTTAAGCATTTTAACATTTTCTTCCAGTGCTTTAGTATTTTCAAGTAATTCTTCTTTAAGCATTTTAGAATTTTCAAAAACTTTTTGTTCCAGCACTTTAGTATTTTCCATTAATTCTTGTTTAAGCATTTTAGAATTTTCTTCGGACTTTTGCAGTAATTCTTCTTTTAAAATTCTAGAATTCTCTTCGGACTTTCTAGAATTTTCTTCGGCTTTTCTAGAACTTTCTTCCATTTTACTTAACAACAAACTAGTATCAATTGCGGGTCCAGGTATTTCGAATCGGTAATTTTCAGGATCTTCCTTCTGTTCTAAAAGCCATTCTCTTAGCCGATTTATCAAAACTTCTTTCTTTCCATTACTATCCAAGTCCCTCTCGTCCAATTCCAGTTTTAAATCTATTACTAAGAGATCTTTCAATAGTTTCATCACCATTTTAATCGTTTGTTGAAATTAATTTTAACGCTAAAAATTTATTCTCACAGCACTTTATTTAATTATTACGCGATTTTATTTATTTTAGAACACCACACCTGACAACACTGTAACGTTCTTTTTCAAATAATAATACAAGTGCTGTTTAAATCGTCTATTCACAAACAAATATTTATTTCTATACACTAATGAATACACTATAAATTAACGCTATAATTATAAACCATTAAAAAACTATTATTTACAGACTATGAATTTCTAATACAACATTTATATTCACTATTTATTTTGTAATACACAGTTAATGACTTGCTGTTGACTACCTCCTTTTCTCCGCGACGCCGACTTTATATCATAACCTATAAACGTTCCAGAAGTCGCCCGAACATACCATGTATTTCTAGAATACACCAGAATAAACCGCGTCTGGTTCACATGCCAGCGCGATGCGTCATTCTCTCGAATGCGATAGAACACACCATTTGTTGCTCGAAAAGAGGTTCTTTCTTTTTCTCTCTTGTTACACTACAAAGTCAAGCGCTGTTTATGAAGCAGCGTTCAAGAAATTCATCGCATGGTGTTCGGAAAAAAATGCATCCGTTTATTCAGAAAGTGTTCTTCTGGCGTATTTTTCGGAGATGGCCAAAAGAATGAAAAGTTCAAGCTTATGGTCGCATTATTCGATGATCAGGACATTGTTAAATCTCCGACATGATGTTGATATCTCAAAATATTTAAAGCTGCGTGCCTTTTTGAAAAAGAAGAACGAAGGGTATTCTCCCAAGAAAGCAAGAGTTCTAACCAAAGAACAATTCGATATGTTCATCTTTAACGCTCCAGATGAAAAATACTTGGCCGCAAAGGTAAATATATAAGTTCTTATTACAAAAATAATTAAAAATTATAATTTATCAGGTTATATTAATATTCGGAATATCTGGAGCATGCAGATGCGATGAGCTATATAAGATGACGCTGGATGAAGTCGAAGAACAGGGCTCCATATTGCTAGTAAAAATCCCTGACAGCAAAACAAATAAAAGTCGTTCTTTCACTGTGGTTGGCGAGACGTATATAAATAAGTACAGAAAATATGTCTCCCAGAGGCCTGAAGGATGTGAAGAAAGAAGATTATTTATAAAATATCAGAATGGACGATGCTATCGGATGATTATGGGAATCCACAAAATTGGAAACATAGGAAAGGAAGCGGCTACATATTTAAAACTGCCCTATTGTAACGAGTATACAGGGCATTGTCTAAGAAGGACTTCGGCGACCTTGCTTGTCGACACTGGCGCTGACATTACTACCCTCAAGCGACATGGCTGTTGGAAGTCTAGTTCCGTTGCAGAAGGATATATAGCGGAATCCTTAGAAAACAAAAAGGAGATTAGCAGGAGGATTCTCATGTCGAGTACCAGTAGCAGGTTTGTTTTTTTGAGTTTAATTTTTTAATAATTAATTCTTCTTTTCTTATCAGAGAAAGTGATTATGGTCCCACTACGAGTAAAGAAAATGTTAGCTCATTGGAACTGCATTCTACACATGTAGTTAGCGACAGCAATTTGGAAGAAATGACAAAACAGCCTCTTGTTCAGTATGCGACGAAGTGTACATTTAAGGAGGTTACAGCGGATCTTTGCGGGGTGAAGGGCAGGGGGATATCTCCTATGCTTTTACATAGGCTCTAACAAGAAATACCAATCGATAAAAAAATAAATTAACATTCTTAAAACTGAACAAAATCATTTTATTATGAATGCCTATAATGCATTTATTAATTATTTGTATATATTAAAATAATTTAAGTCGATTGGAGTGCATTTGTTTAATTGTTGAAAGTGTAAATATAAATGTAAATAGGTTAAGAATCGTGGCAACACCTCAAAGAAATCAATCGATTTTGTTGGTAGCAGTGTTAGGTTTCAGCTTTCGACTGAGTTGACATCCTAACCTCCAAATGTCAATCCCAAAATATAAGTGGAAACATGTTGAATGTTTTGTAATTTTGTATGCAATTACAGATGGGAATATTCTATTTTTTAACTTTTGTATAGTCTAAAGATTACAATCTGCTAAGCAGATACAAGAAATATATAAAAAGTTGTTGAGGTTTAATACATATATTTTTAAAATTAGTGTGTTTGTATTACTGATTTCGTGGATATTCTGATTGTGATGATAAATTGTATTCATCACATCATAAGGTAATTTTACATTTTGCAATATTTCCGTCGAATTAACATTTGTATTCTGATATTATTAACGCAGAAGACTGAATTGTTCAACATAATTTGATTAATAAAATATATGATTATTAGTTAATATAATAAAATATGGATTATTATAACAGTCATTATATGTCATCATTCTGTTCTGTTATTTGAATTCGCGCGCTATAAGGTGTTGTCACATCTCTGCTGTCTTTCCACATATGTCGTGAAAAATTCTTGTTTTGTTTACTTTAAATTATTATTGTGCATTAACTAGAAACAAGATTTCAAAAATATTGGGCAGCATTGTTCTTCGAATATGAGAGTATGTCATTTTAGTTTTTTATCAGATTCCCTACATTTCTTCATCAGAATTTTTCGTTAAAACTGCTAAAGGTTAGATGATCTCCATAAGAGCCCATGTTAAATTCTGGATTTTATTTTCCATTTTTCTCGGTAATGGTACACAAGAAAATTATAAAAAAAAGTTACTGAATAGAATAAGTGTCAAAGAACTCGAGGTTTAAATTTCACGTCATTCTCTACATTTTTACATTTTGCTGTATCCTCCTTAATATTAATATTAATTGTAATAAAAATTAACAATAAAATGATAATTATTGGTAGTTACATACTTACCTTTTTTACTAAATCAAGTAGCTTAGACTTTATATGCTTAGGCACATAAAGTACTTTATGTGCTTAAGCATATAAATGAAACTTCTACTAGCAGAATTCTGTCATTAAAATGTCACTTGTATGACGTTTGGAGAAAAAAACCATTTGATACTGATTTGGATTGCTACAGCAAATGAAGACGATATCCGTTCCTAAATCCTAAATCCGTAAATATTAAAAAGACCAGTAGAGAGGGTGCAGATACTTTTTGTAAATAATGTGCAAACACCAAAATTTCTTAACAAAATAAATGTAAATATTTTTATGCACAGATGCATTATAATTAGACTATTATTGCAAGACTCATCTAAACATAAACGTCTTTTTATGGCCCAAGGGCCTCTTTATGTTCAGACGGGCAATAACGAAACGTCAATTAAAAGTCAGAAGCTTTTTGTAGAACTTCATTGGTTCTTAATATAATTTGTAAACTTCTCACCAATGAAAATAAGCTGAAATTAAATATTTTGAAATAATAACTATAGTAACGTACTTCGTATAAGGACATAAGTATACGCACAGCGGCTTGATGTACAGCCAAACGCAAAGAAAATGTCACCCCTATAAACTCGGGTCTCTACCGCCGTAATGAGTTTATGGCATATTGTAAATTATAACCGAGCGAGTTTCACATTCAGCTACCTACATTTTTTCGGTGTTTTTGAAAGGTTTTTTTTGTAAGAAATAATAATATGCTTAAAATAGTATATTATTACCCAAGGTTTAGACATACGCTATTATAGCCCTAGCGTTGATGTTAAATCCCGAGGCGCGTAGCGCCGAGGGATTTAAGACGCGTGGGCTATAATCGCGTGTCTAAACCGCGGTTAATATACAATTTTTTCCACTACTAACATGTAAGTTATCCTGATCATTAAATTATTTTAAAAAATGTTGACCGGTTAATTCTTCAGCGAGTAAAGCTGGCAACGTCGCTTGGTGTTTGAGATGTCAAACGTGTAATTGGTTTTAGTCACATCTTCTGTTTTCAACAGTAGAATTCTTGTTTTACGACCGTTATTAAAATACAACTTAACTATTAACAAATCAACATTCTTTTAACTAATACACAGGAAACACACACTACTTCCTCAGGAATTGTAAATAACATAAATTATAACAACTGTACAATTAACTATTATTTTGCTTCTAATTAATAAGCTTTTGTTTTTTCATTATATATACTATTTACTTTCCGATACTAAATATAATATATCTTAAGTTCAAAATAATAAGTTCAAGTAATCATTTATTAAAAATACACCCTTCATACAAAAAATTAGGTTATGTTAGAAATGTAATTTTTATGTGTTATAATATTTATTTTAATAGAAGGCATAGACTTTGACAGGTGGTTTAGCATTGTTTTCATTATTAACCTAGGTCAATAATATATATAATAGAGGCTTCTGGCAAGGGGTTAAGAAAATCAATTTCTGCAGTCACAAACAAGTAATAAAACTATTAGATAATGCTCGATTAAGTATGTATAATTTTTATTAATATTTACTGTAATATCCATTGTTTTCTATACACTCAGTTAAGCGTCTCGGCATACTGTCAACCAGATTTTGGCAAAAGGAATATTACATGCTTACTCATAATCTAGGAAACAGCCAGTTCATTGTTGTCTTAAAGTAGGTAGAATTTTCTCAGAATACCTAATCCTTTTTAAGACGAGAGCATATTCTAAACTACGGAAAAAAATCTTTGTGTGAGTCAAGTTACTGTTAATGTATCTACTGATCAAAAAATTTCTTTAAACAAAAATTAGTGCAAAAGTCAACGTACAAATTTTTTTGGTTGTTTTAACAATATTCTTGAAATTTAATGGTCACATGATGAAAGTTTTACTTGTCCTAAGTATTTCATCGAAAGTTCTGTCTACCTAGATAATAACTCGCTCGGTTATAATTTACAATATGCCATAAACTCATTACGGCGGTAGAGACCCGAGTTTATAGGGGTGACATTTTCTTTGCGTTTGGGTGTACCACCTACGTACTCATTTAATTATATTTTTACACAATAATAGATTTGACATAAAAACTTAATCTGTGCATAAAATAGTGTATGTATAGCGGGCATAACTTGCTTTTATGGCCCTACAGCCTTTTCCTAGCCCTCGGCTAACGCCTCGGGCTAGAAATAACGCTTCTGGACATAAAAGCTTTATTATGCCCTTAATACATAAATAACTATTTTCAATAATTTGATTGCTTTTTTTACTTCGAAACTTTGTTCGGATTTCATTTCCCATAAGTTATAAGCAAATAAAACAAATACTTAAAACAAATTGTCAAAATTTTGTGGTCATTTATTTTTTTATATCGCATAGCCCTGTCCGGAAGTATTTTAGATAAGAAATTCTTTTGTGGGGGATGTTTTAAGGACAGATACTAATGAAGTAGCCAATATCATTTTATCTAGAAATGTTCATCATCAGATAACGTCTCAGGTTTTACGAAAAATCTTATTCGCATTTACCTCAGCCTATAATGTATCTCATGCTATACGTTGCTTACCCAACAGAAATAGTTAAGCCACTCCCCCATAAATGTATGCTTGAGTAGACCAATTAGCGCAAAACCAGTTTCACACGGTACAACCCAGCCAGCACACTGACGTTATAATGACGTTATTTTTAAGTGATTATTGGTCGACGACGTCATATGACTAATAAATGATGTCCATAAGACGTCATGTTATGGGACGTAAGTAGACGTCTTCAAAACAACGTCTTTTAGACGTACAATAGGGTCGTTTTTAGACTTCTAATATAATTAATTATGATCTATCTAGATAACCAAAAAGTGATATATTCCATAAAATATTTTTTATTTTTACATTTGCAGAATGTAAATAGAATTATTTTACTGATTTCAATATTCAATTACAGTATTTTTGTATTGTCAGGTCCACTGATGTATGAGAGACAAATCTAGCAACACTGTTTTACTTTATTTTTTTACTGAACTGCACGTGACCACATACCGCAATACAAACAGCAACAACGTATTTCATGTATTTGTTTTACTCTTTAATTAGTAACGTTTCTACTTATTATTAAAGTTGTTGACGTATCTACATGTATAGTGTATGTGTAGGTGCAACTACTGCATAATAATTGTGTGGTTTAGCCATAACGGGTGAGTATTAATAATTACTTGTTCTGTCGCAATACTACATAACCTATACAATTTTACCCGTTCGACGATTTTGTGAGATTACTGTTGTTATGTTGTTAATAAATTAATACTAATGCAATGGTTTCTTAGTACTTACTAATATTATTTTAGTATCATCAATTATTCTGCATATTGTTTTAGCAACTTTTCGGTTAGTAAAATGTTTACTTTTGTTTAATAATTATGAGATGTTGAGTTAATAGAAGAGATGTATGTTCTGTTATTGAATGTTTACTTTTGTTTAATAATTATTATGTATGAAATAGTATATAATAAATATTATTTCCTATATTCATCTATTTATTTATAATTCCTGTCCTAGTCCTAGTATAGGACATTTTAATGACGTCGTTAAACTACGTTTTAATGACGTCTTACATTGACGTCCTTGGACTGTGACATAATGCTGTCAGTTTTACGACAATTTGACGTCATTTCAATACGTCATTTGACGTCGTTACTGCCGAAAAAACGGCGACATTATAACGTCAGTGTGCTGGCTGGGAAATTAGTAAAAGCGCGTCAAGTTTTCAATCAGTGTATTTTTCTTTTTAAATAAATGATAACAATATTCTTTTATTAAATGGTTGTAATGATTATTTTAATCTATTTGTATAAAAAGTAAAAATTGATTTAAAAAATTATAAAATAACCTAATTATCGGATAATTTAGTAAATTTAGTTGTGAACGAATTAATTAGACACCGGATTAGTAAACAGAAAAATCAAAAATACTCACTAATTGCAAAGTACAAGATTTGGTCAAACAAAGTAGCTTTAATTAAGCTGTTTATTTTTTTGGCATAGTTTTTAATTGATTTAAGATGCCTCCTTGCTAATACGTTATAAATACAAATTTCGTTGAATCATACCCATTTGCAATAATCATAAAATGTACACGTCTACTTTCACTACACTACCACTGAAGTAAAAGTGAAGTGAAGTAAATCACAGAAGTGTTATTTTTAACGACCACCACAGATGTTAATATGGTTATCGCGACCGACTGCTTAATGTGCCTATATGACACCACGGTGAAGTGTATTGAGGCTTTATTGACGAGAAAAACTTTCTGGTTCCGGGGAACGACCTGGGCCGCCTGAGTAAGAGTTGTATTCAACCACATCAGTTGACGTAACGACAGCGTGCCGGACAAGATGCAAGGAGTTCGGCTTTTACCATGTCTGGTTGTAAGTAATTGACTTACTTGTCAACCAGCCTTGTATGCTGGCTTTTTGTGCCAATATTTAGCAATTTCTTAGTTTTTCGACTGTGATAGGAAGCGTTGTTCATAACAACTACAGAATGCTCTTCCAAGTGTCCCAGAACTTTCGCCAATCAGTTTTAGAAGGCTTCGCCAGTCATTTCTTCGTGGTAATCTCCGGTTTTCTTAGATTCGAAGCGTAATAAACCTTCAATCAAACTTCAACAAAACCTTCCTCAGATCCTATATAAAGGACTATAAAGCGGCTTTTCTGCCAGATGGATCTTTTAAGTCACTCATTAGCCATTGTAAAAAAGCTTGCTGTGCGGTCAGGATTGTCGAGTCCTTCCATACTTTATTTACAGTATGACCACCATTCACCCAAGTCTATTTAAGAAATATAATTTTATTCACAATCATATTGCAATATGTACATTTCATATGTTGTAAAAACCTTGGAAAGTAAGCTATTGCTATAGCACCACCAAAGTGGTTAACAATTTCCTTTACATGTCTGTAAAACTGACATGTAAAGTTCTGGCCAACTTATTTTTCTGAATAATTTAAAACTACGTTTTATCCGATTTAAATTTAAGTTCTTATAAATATATTTAACGCTAAAAACATATTTTTTATTTAATATTAGTTTTATTTTTATTTTTCCGTATTTTATATTTAATAATTTTAATGGAATTAATTAATTTCTAATTTTAAAATACTGAGCGCATACATTGCCATCTAGCGACGATGAATGAAACCTTACTTAAAATTTCTTTTGGTCGATAGATGGGTCTGATTGAAATTATGACAGTTTATAAAAAAATTATTTTAAAATTTAAAATTACTTTTTATTTTGATTATCTTAAGTCTAATTATTGTGAATAAAATAGTATACATGTTTCGTTGGTAAAGTTTCCACACCTCGCGATATTGTTTGACCTCGACGTACCGTCTCGGTCAAACAATTATCGCTTGGCTTGTAAAGATATCCTTTACCAATTCAACATGTAATATACTATTTTGTCTTCTCCCCGCTTTCTGTTCTGTCGCAGAAAACGTCGAAGGACACGATCGAGACCTTTTTGAGAACCTATATAGCCAGACACTATTACATTACAACATGTAAAAATAAAAAATCCGAAAACCAATTTCTGTTATCAATTTCCATAAAGTACTCCGTTTTAGTTGCGGTAAACCATCATTGTCGTGAACAGCCGCTAACATTCTATTTAGAATTGAGTTATTTTAGCTCCCTCATCGATGTTGTCCAAAAGTAATCTTTGTCGGTAGCACACTTTTGGTGAATTAGTTTCGTATGTTTCCTTGTATTCACGACGAATTCTGAACGCACTCAAGCGCGTGAATATGTATAATTTATGTAATTACATAATAATACATATTGTAGTAAACTTTTGTGTTTTAGGGTTGTCTGGGTTTTTTTTTAAATGCCTGGCTACTTGTTTCTTTGGCAGAGAAATAACAGTTTAATTCACATTTTCCATCTATATAGAGAAATGTGGTTTAAGACTTAATTAATATAAGTAGCTTTCAGTACGTACCTATGTGTACTAAATTTTAGAAATCTTCAAGCAGATTTTAGATAAATTAATGCCCGTTTGCACCGTAAAGTTTAAGAAAGACTTATTTTTATGAAATTCTTAATTTAGCAAATTTCGTTGTACCGTTGCTGAAGCCTTTCTTTAATTACGTTAAGTATTTCTCAATTTAAGCCCTCGAAAATGAGAGCTTAATATTTAAGAATTTTTTATTGTGACGTTTTTCTGTCATTTATGTATTTAAAGTAAATGAAATATTTGTTCTATTCTTGAATTACTTTGTTTATTCAGAGGTAGGAACATGGAAAATGATGAAGACATTTTTGAAGATGATTTGGAAATATTGGATATCATTGATTTTGGATTTCCACGACGTATCTATGATAGATCCAATCACTTTGAGAATATGGATGACTTGAGTTTCTTCAGAAGATTTAGGCTTACGAAAAAGACAACTCTGGAACTATTGGTGTTAATTGAAGATGAACTGGAATATCCAAGTGATATAAATCAAAGTGTGTCGCCAATAAATCAATTGTTGTCTTGCTTGAGATATTATGCAACGGATGGACATCTGATGTCCGTTGCTGACTTTGCCGGTATGCATACCTCTACTGTATCACGAATAATTGTTAGAGTGTCGAGAGCTATTGCACAATTGGGACAAAGGGTTATTAAAATGCCACAAACTCAAGAGCAGTTCCATCAAACTGCACATGATTTTTTTGCAACTGCGGGATTTCCTCGGGTAATCGGTGCCGTAGGCGGTACGCATGTAAAAATACTTTCGCCTGGTGGTGATGATGGAGAAAATTTCCGAAACAGAAAATCTTACTTTTCAGTTAACGTACAGGCAGTGTGCAACTCACATTTGCAGATTTTAGACATAGTGGCACGCTGGCCCGGATCTGCACATGATGCAACAATTTTCAATAACAGCAGATTACGTGCAAGATTTGAAGCAGGCAATTTTAGAAATTACATACTGTTGGGAGATAGTGGGTATCCTTTGAAACCATATTTATTTACACCAATTGGATACTATTCTCACTCTGATTGTTGCAACAGCAGTTCTTCATAACATGGCAATTGCTATGAATGAACAAGAACCACCTCCACCGGAAGCTATAGACCCAGCAGAACTAGAGGAACTTATAGCTGTGGGACAAATGCCGGATGTAATTATCCCCGTTGACCATCCTAATCCTGTTGATGTTCGAAATGACTTAATTAATAATTTCTTTGCAACTCTAATAAATTAATATAGTACCTACTCGTACGTAAAAACATTTTTTAATTTAGTAATTAACTTTTATTAATAGAACAAAATGAAAACAATTATTTTGTGTTATTCTGCAACATCCTTAATTGTTCTTTTTTAATTGATATGTCTAATAATAAGCTTTCCTTCTCCAGCAGCGCTTTTTCTTTGCCCCAAGTCAAATCCCGCTCAGCAATAGCTAAGCGTTTATCTATAAGCAGTGTATATTTGGTGGAAATATCAGACTAGGTGAGGGCTTTGATGACTGTTGTAGGTCTTCTTCTACTTTTACGAAAGTTCACCGTTGCCCTTCGTTTTAGATTTGACGATGATTGTGCTGGAGAATCCTCCTTCTGAACAATATGTTCTGGCTCGATGGTGTCAGCTAGAGCAATGATGTTATCAGATGGATCAGAGTCCGCTTGAAACTCAATAGGCGCTTCATTAATAATATTCTCCAAGACCTCCATATTTGCATTAAATTCTTCGTTTGTTACGTTATTATTTTCAGATGATGTCTCATAGATAGAGGAAGCCACATTGTCGCAGTCAAAACTGTTAGGAAGACCATAGACTGTTTTGTCACCCATCAAAGAAAGTAACAAATCATGAGATTCATCTTTTTTTATATTTTTTGATTCTCCACCACCAGTCAAAAATCTCTCTTTTCTCTCTTCTGCCGCGGTTTTTCTGAGTTCCTTCTTTTTGTTGTAATAAAACTTTTTTAAAGAGTCTGCATTCCTTCTGCATGAATTAGGTAAACGAGAATTGAATTCATTTTCAATTTTCTTCCAAGTGTTATTCTTGTCTTGGCAAGTGACTGCATCAGTCTTCTTATTTTCAATTACATGTTTGTATTTTTCAACTAACGTAAATATTAAATGTTTTTCATCGGTTGAAAAATTTGTTGAACGAAATCTTGTTTTTTCGCGTTTGGTCTAAAAACACGAGTAACAATATAATAATTTTGTAATCGGCTTGAGATATATGTACTTACTTCTGAATTAAATTCCATTTTACTTTATTTCAATGACGTTTATCAAAATATTGACAAATGTTCATTGATCTTGCGCTCCTACGATTTTTGAGAATTGCTTATTTTTTCCTGTGTTGCCACTATTTCACTAATTTGTGTAAGTCTTAACTCCGCGTTTTTAAAAGGCATACGGTGCAAAGCCAAATTTAATTGAGAAGTACTTAAAGTTTAAGCAGACTTAGCTATTCATTTCTTAATTTAAAAACGGTGCAAATGGGCATTGTGACATAATAGCGAAACAACGACTAAATAAATAACTGACAACAACTGTAACCACAACAACAAAATCATCTGGCCGCCGCGCCGCTGCATCTTATCGCTGCGATTGTACTTGGGCGGGAAATTTTCCTTGAGTATATATTTTCTTTTTAAATAAATGATATTAATCTTCTTTTAGTAAATAATTATTTCAATTATTTTAATATGTTGCTATAAAAAGTAAAACTCGATTAACAAGTTATAAAATAAAGTAATTATTATATAATTTAATTAGGCAACCTCTTTTACAACTGGGTATCACTCGGAGCTCTCGAAACTGTTTGCTTGTGATACGGGTTTTATAAAAACCGGCCAATAGAAAAATTCTATTCAAATATACCGCACTTTTGTAGGGCGTGGCTTAACTCATTTCTGTTGGCTGGATAAGGTATAACCAAATCTCATCTGACATATTCAGTTACATTCAAAGAGTTTTTGAGAGAGAGAGATCTCTAAAAAGTATTTCCCACCGATTTTGAAATTGTCCTCATTTTCCAAGGAAAGGATTGGACCAAAAGCTTTCAAATACTTAACGAATCTGTGTCCTTTTGTACTTTGATTGTATGTATTAGTTAAAAGAACATTTGGGTATTTACCTTTTAGCACAGCATAAAAATATACACCGTACCCACTCGATTTGTCGGCATTTTGAAGTTGATATTAAGATAGCTTCGAATATCGCACACAATACTGACAAACCACGATCAGGTTGCCGAAGCTTGCCGATCGCCATCGTATTGCATGCTAGTAAAATAACGACGAGCGTATATCACAGCATAACTGTTGTTCCGTAGTCCGCCAACCAGTTGCTTAATATCAATTTACACGGCGGATTTCAATATTTGCGAGAGTGCACCTATTGGTTATAACTATACTGTGCTTTTAGCGTTGTGGAAATGCGGTCGCTCCTTAATTCTACATCATGGTTACGGTTCTGGGTTGGAACAATTCTAATGTCTTGCCCTTCAGTCTGTTGCAATAAAAATCTTTCAGTGCAAATATCTCGGAAGGTATGAGATTTATCGAGATGAATTAAAACAGCCTTGAATGTTACAAACTGATTTTGATCCATTCAAGATTTTATGTGCGTTTTCTTGAAGTAATTTGTTGAAGTTCCAAAACGTAAGTACCCCACACAGGCGTTAACAGACACTTGTATTTTTATTGGAAAAAGTAGAGAAAGCTGAAGGAAAGGATTGCTAATAAAAATCCAGAAAATTTCTGTAATCCTCTATCGAATAAGTTCAGTAAAAGGTATTGTATTTTATTTTGTATTTAACTCTACTTGGCACAAATTTACAAATACATTATGAAACTGTGCAACACTGGTGTTTTAACATGAAAATAATCTAATAGAAAGATTATATACTTTGTATTACATTGGACAAACGCATGCTCGACCTGGGATTCCAGGAGGTCCCTGCAGACCTGCAACAAATTAAATGACACAGTTTTTGTTAGAATAAGTATTGCTTTTAAGAAAATGAATTAAATTTACCAGGTTTTCCAGGAGGGCCTTGTTCACATACGTCATCAGGTATAGGGTACAATCCGAGTTCGCCTCTTTCTCCTTTGTCACCCTTTTCACCAGGGAAACCTGCTAGTCCTGGAAAGCCCGTTGCACCTGGAATACCGATAATTCCTGGATATCCACGTTGGCCCTTTTTACCAGGAAGCCCAGGTTCATGCCATGCACCTTTTGATAATAAACAATGTTTCTCTACTGCTTGACAAAGACTTTCCGTATTTTGAATATCCTATGAAACAAAGTTTATTTTTGTTAGTAATATTAAAAAATAAAATTTGAAAAACATACCAATGTTTCATCATTTTCACGTTTTCGTCTTTGCAGATCTTCTTGAGTCGTTTTTTTCCAAATTTCGATTTCTCTTAAAAAGTCTTCATGAAAATCTTGCTTGGTGACATACACAGAACTGATATTTTCAAATCTAGCATTCATGTATAATCCAATTCCAACTTCTGTAATAAGATTCAGAATTGCTAAACATAAACAAACTAGGCACCCATATGCAAAAATGGTTTTATTGGTGTTGGCCACCATTTCGATTTGGTACGTTTTGGATTGTGTTTAGAGGTTGAAATGATTCGATACTAATGTAAGAAGATAAAATTTCTTGAACAACGTGGTCTGAAAATTAACATTTAAACTTGTAATCTTTAGCTGTGGAATTTTATACAGAAAACAAACTTTTATCATAAATTAATAAATTTATCAGTAACGAAAATAACAAATTAATTAAATTTAGCTGTACATGTCAAATATAATTAGTGATGAAAAAAAGGGTTCATGGTTAATGATTAGGATTACGTTTGTTTATGTGTCCCAATAACAAGTTTTGTAACAACTGTAGTGATTTCACTGTATTGATATAATTTGAATTCTTTATAACAATTATTATACTCCAAAACATTTCTAATACTCCCTCCGTCCGAAAATATGGTATACATTTGAAATTTATTTTTGTCCGAAAATATGGTATACATTTAAATCTATTTTTGTCTGAATTTATGGTACACATTTACAATATTTTAATTAATTTCTATTGAACATAATTACATATAAAACTTAATTGATGAGGGATCTAGCCTTGTCTATGGCTTCTGGGGAACACACTAAACTAGATGGTAAGCGTCCTTCACGCCGAAGTTTGGCCTTATTGATGTGGGGAATCTTGTATGAATTTCCTCCTTCAACCAACATAGTTGCTTACATACAGGTCTGCAATGTTAGAAAAACATTGTCAAGGGTCTCTGTGTCTAAATCGTCAAAGGCTTTTTGAACACATTCGATCAATTCGTCAACTGTACTTGGTGACGCTTTATGTTGCAACGATTGTATGGAATTGAAAAAGCCGAGATCCAAAACGTTTAAATCGGGACTGTTTGGCGGTTGTGATTTAAACTGAATAGACCATCCATCTGTAGAACCATGAGCCAGAAGTTCTTCATCATCGTCACGAGCATGCGGTTTTGCATTATCCTGTTGTACATATATCGGTTTTTGCTTATGACTTATGGGAAACTTTGACTTGATCGCCGGAATGACGTTCTCAAGAATCATTTTTCTACATTCTGCTGAATTTACGGACTCCACATTTTTTGTTACCAAAGTTCCTTTAGGTCTATTTTTCGAGTTTCGCTTAGCCGGTTCTTTATAAACAAAGGGCCATATACCAATTTTTCCATTAAAAAATTGTTTTCGATGTGGATCGAAACGCGGTCGGGCGACAGCAGCCATAAACATCACGTTGGTTATAAAACGTTTACTCTTGCAACTTCGGGAGGGTTCTTCTTCGTCTATCATAGCATAATAAAAGCGTTTGGTTTGGGTTAAATAAAACCATTTTTCATCTATGTGTACATAATCGTACAAATCTTCAAAACGTCTATCTGGTCCCACTTTCGACAAGCAAAACTTTAATCTCTCTAACTTGTTTTCATCTGTTAACAAAGGTTTAACAGTAGAAGATATACGCTTTAATTTCTTTCCTCGTTTGTAAATGTCGAACAATGTAGACTTTGGAATATCGACAGCGAAAGACAGACTACGAATTGATCCCCGACGATTGAAAGGAACTTCCTTAACTTTGGCTAACTGTTCAGTATAATCTTTACGTTTCCGTCCACATTTACTTTTCTTTTTTGAAGTAACATCAGCACAAATTTTACCGTCATTGTACTGCTTTTGTGCCACTTTCCATATTCTAGACACGGACAAGCGGGTTACCCCAAATTCAGCTGCAACTTTTTTTAAACTACCATGCTTCAGCTTCTGGCCTTCTTTCAACTGCAACAATTTTTGCAATATACCATGACGTTGCTCACCAGTTAGTTGCTTGAACTTGGAATTCCTTTTCAATAAGTTTACTTCATTATTTATAACAATATCTGCCATTTTGTGAACAGAGCGTGTGTACAATTATTTTTAATAAAATTAAGTTTGAACTCTATTGACGTTTTTGACAGAAACAAAATCGGTCACCAGCCAACTATGCATTAGTTGTTTGCTTAGCGTTAGAGTTGCCAAATAAGTATATTTAATTATAATTTTTTACTAATGCCTCAATAATTTTCAAAAAAATTCAAATGTATACCATATTTTCGGACGGAGGGAGTAGCTTTTTTGTTTTACTTTTCTGAACGAATTTGATATTAACCAAAACAAGTTGTCAGAACAATATTATCATTGATCGTTAGCAGTAATATCCTTGTTATTAGAACTTGTATTTATAAGTAAAATTTATCGATAAAATTTATTGATATTTCTAAAAAGCCACAGTTTTTATACCTTTCAGAAAAAGATAAATACAATAAATATTGAACTTTAAATAAATTAAAACGTACAAACCTAATCAAAACGTTATCAGCCCGCACAGCCTCTTGTGCTTCACGTGACGAACATTTATGTTTACAAACTTTATTTATCTAACATCTCTAAATAAAGAGGGCTGTATGTTGATGTTTGTAAGCAATTAAAGTTGAATTTTACTCACTTGTGGGTAGAAAATCTTTTTACCCACTGTAGAATGGTGATTGGCTGCTATTATAGGTAGCAACCAACCCAAATCTTTCCATGTTTAACTGTCCGCCATTTGCTTATTTTTTCATATATTGATTCAGAATCTAGGGAGGGAACATGATAGACTATAGAGCTTCTTCACAGCCAACTAGACGCTTTCTGCAACTTCCGGTTTAACCGGAAGTATCATTACTATACTAATTCCAAATAGCATCCTATATATTTTCCACACTTATCTAAATCCATTTGATATT